>OZ026627.1:2716159-3146159 GCA_964020975.1 Hermodice carunculata
TTGTTTAACATTATCATTAGACGTACATTCATGTATTATGTATGGTCGATTTGTTATATTTGTAATCACAGTGCTAAGTGAAGAACATCGTCTAAGCTATTTTTGGAGTTATACTATATTTATAAGTCAAAATGTTGTCAGTACTGCTTTTCATAAAATGTTTACTTTTATGAGACTTACGAAAACTGATTTTCCTTATTGCCTGTGTGCAGCCATCCAGGACATTACGTACATTTCCAATTGTAACAAGTTTATTTCGTCTGTAAGTCAGTGGTATTCTCTTGTTTATTTGTTCATATATTTGTCATGTTTACATTGCTCAGCGAGCATTGCCTACCCTGGCAGACTAAGAGTACGGCTTTATTTGTACTATATTTCTATTTTTGTCCTCACAAAAACACAAATATCGTCTTAGCGAATTTATATCAAAGGTTCTGCTTATGCTTTTACTTTAAGCAGGAGACATCCGTCTTTGGTGACCTCTGTGACATCACACTTTGCCACATCAATGTTCGTAGCTTAAATTCAGACAAACTTAAAACCATCAAAACAGGTATAGTTCAGGATTTCGTTATTATCTCCCTATCAGAGACATTTCTTTCGAACAACACACCCGACAATGATTTAATCTTATCTGGCTACCACAATATTATTAGTAACACACCACATAAATGAACCAACCAGAATAACAGCCACTACCCCCACTTGTCTTGACCAACTTATCTCAAACATACCAAATTTTGTTAAGGAAACTCGAGTCCTTCCGCCTATTTCGAACTGCGATCATTCTGTAGTTGCTTCAAACTTACTTTTTCGGCGCTAAAAAGATCCATCCTATGAAAGGTATATTTGGGAGTACGAAAAGGCTGATTTTAATACATCTAGACAATCCCTTAACCAAACAAATTGGGACGAGTGCTTCGAATCTGATAATATCGACGATTGTTGTGAAAGTTGGACCACGTTATTCCTTCATGTTGCAAAACAAACGATCCCTGGTAAATCAATAACCGGGGGTCCTTTTGACTTACCTTGGTACAGTTTTGCGCTCCGCTGTGAAAAGCGGAAAGTCACAAGAGCATATAATAAAGCAAAAGACAAGAAACATGACGCTCATCTGTGGGGTATTTACAATAGTATTCGAAACCAGTACCAAGAGCACCTAAAAGTAGCAGAAGAGAAATATAATGATAAACTAGGTGCTTCATTAAAAAAGCAGTTAACTTAAAAGCAAAGCATGGTGGCGAACCGTTAAGCACTTTATGAACCAGAGTCAATCATCAGCTATCCCTTAGTTATTGCATGAAAATCATCACATCACCGATAGCTGTTCTAAAGCCGAAATTTTTAATAAGTTCTTTTTGAGTCAGAGCAACATAGATACATCTAATGCTCGCACACTCCCAACTTTAAACCCACCCCCAGTGCTTCTTAATTATATCCAAATCGACAGTGAGGAAGTAATCGATATTCTGCGAAGTCTAGATGTCACAAAGGCCACCGGCCCGGACGGCGTCAGCGCCAGACTCCTTAAAGAGGGTGCATCTTCCATTTGTGATCCACTGACAAAATTATTTAATCTATCCCTTTATCTTGCATTTTTTTCCGAATTCTTGGAAACAGGCCAATGTTACTCCTTTACACAAAAAGGGCGACGCAAGTCTATGTAACAACTACCGCCCTATCTTATTGCTAAGCTGTGTGGGCACAGTTTTGGAGAAAGTAATTTTTCAGCATACTTTTAACTTTTTCAGAGAAAACCTACTTTTATCTGCTAACCAGTCAGGTTTTATACTTGGGGACTCGACAGTGAACCAGCTTCTATGTCTCTACCATGAACTATCCTTAGCTGTCAATCTACAAAAAGAAGTTACAGTCGTTTTTCTAGACATTAGCAAAGCGTTCAATCGTGTCTGTCCCAAAGGTCTTTTGTACAAACTTGAACGCAATGGCATATCTGGCGCTCTGCTAAAGTGGTTTGAAAATTATTATTGAACCGTCAGCAGCGTGTAGTTGTTAATGGCCAACCATCTGACTGGGGTACCATCAATGCTGGAGTTCCGCAGGGCTCAGTGTTGGGGCCTCTCCTGTAATCTTTATTAACGATATAGTTGATATCGTTCATTCCAATATTAAACTTTTGGCGGCTGATACATCTCTATTTCTATCCGTAGACAATCCCAGATTTAACAACTTACACTCTAAATAATGACTTGTCTCTTATTGATTCCAGGTCTTCGGATTGGCTGGTAACTTTCAATGCTTTAAAAACAGATGCCATGATGATTTTTCGTAAGAGAATTCAAGTACAGCACCCTCCTCGTGTATTTCAATATATTCAGCTTCAAAATATTAAACAGCATAAGCACTTGGGGCTCATGTTTTGATCTGACCTTCGCTGGAACGATCATATTGACCTGATTGTAAACAAAGCTACCAAGGTACTTAACATCATGAAAGCTATGCAATATCGTCTTGATAGGAAAACTCTTGAAATTATATTATATTTCTTTTATTTATTAATGGAATATGCAGGTATGGTTTGGGGTGGCTGCACTCAGGCCGATGCTCAAAGATTGGAAGACATACAGCTGGGTGCTGCCCGTGTCATTTCTGGTGCTATGCGCACTACCCCCAGTGAGAAACTGTATGAGGAAACTGGCCTTTCAAAATTAGCTACTCGCAGAGAAACCAGTAAATTGATTCAAATGTACAAAATTACTCATCAATTAGTCCCAGAGTATTTGAGCAATACAATTCCTAGAGATCCGAACCCCAGCAGATATAATACTAGACATTCTCCTGATCTTCCCCATTTTAGAGACAGAA
The DNA here is from genome assembly GCA_964020975.1 of Hermodice carunculata. Lineage (NCBI taxonomy): Eukaryota > Metazoa > Annelida > Polychaeta > Eunicida > Amphinomidae > Hermodice > Hermodice carunculata. The sequence continues at coordinate 2,718,989 of OZ026627.1, forward strand.
CCGAACTTTTTGATAACTCATTTTTTCCTAGCACAACCAGACTTTGGAATTCTTTGCATTTGGGTATTCGGAACTCAATTTCCCTCAGAGATTTCAAAAATCATATTAAAGTTGATATTCCCTTTTCAGTAAAACAGGAAAGTCTCTACTATGTCGGCAACAGATTTGCTGCTGTTCAACATGCCAGACTCAGAATGGGTCGCAGCCAGTTGAAAGCTCATCTCCATACTATTGGTTTATCAGATACTCCGGATTGCCGTTGCAGACAAGGAGTCGAAAATGTATGGCACTATTATTTTGCTTGTTCCTATCATACAATTCAGAGAGACCAGTTACATGCTCTAGTAGCAAACTATGCCTCCTTCAGTCTGGAAACTGTTCTATTTGGAGCTTCAACTTGTCTATTTGAAACAAACAAGAAAATATTCCTGGCCGTCCAAGAATATGTTATAAAAACCAAACGTTTTCAGCCCGGTGCTATAACATGATCAGCAAATATATATATGGAATCAATTCTGCTTGTAAATTGCAATCTATCTGTGGACTTCGAGGTTAATTTGACTATTGTTAATTTATACTAGTCCCACTGTCTGTCTTATGGACCCTTTTGTGTCTTACCGTTTTCCGTGTTAGCTTAGTGCGGTGCCCCACTCATGGAGCACGGCAGGAGGCTATGTGATGTAACGTCTGTCCTGTCTTACCGTCTCCAGCAAGAGGGGTTTATATAGGGCTCGGCGCTTTTCCCCAATTGTTTTCATTGAATAAAATAGGTTTAAACCAAACCTATATATGCAAAGGACCTAACACATTGGAATTTTCGGCGGCCGGCCGAGTAATTGTTGGCCATCACAAGCTTCCGTCGACTTGTACTAGTTAAACACGCACGCACTTGTAGCGGCGATGAAACAGATTGGGGAGCTTGACCACACTGACATTTAACCGGCCGATTCAGGATTCGCACGAACTCCGTATGAACGTCCTGCAACTTGTAACGGGCAATGTGTTTCGGTGCCGATTTTCAGACACGCACAATTCGATTATCATTTTTTTTTTATTGCCACAGTGTTACCATTCTCATGCGAGTATTTGCGTCGCACGTGTATATATACACAATCCAATTATTTTGAGCCAGACACACTGAGATTGGTTACGATCGCCTGGGTATTTGGGTGCTTGTTTATCTAATGAAAAATAAATATACTGCATTAAATTTGACTTATTTCAATTGCTTTGGCGCTAAGTTTGTTCACGTGACCACTGACCTCGGTCACATGATCTACATAGCCAATATTCGGTCACACCTCGATCCAGACCAGAACTCTCCCTAGAAGCTGCTATTATGACGGGCGACGAGTTACACGTGGTAGTATAGGCCACTGCATATTTTTAGAATATCATGTGTGGGTTAATAGATTGGCGAGGTCCAATAGTTGATTTATTTGGGGCGTTTGTGCAGATGAGATGGGCGAGGCTTTTTGCCATAAATTATGAAGATTTTAGATCTGATCTGCTTTGAAATATTAAATCAGGCACGGGTTCCTCAGTGCTTGGATCGCTTTAATTTATCACGTATGTCAATGATATCGTTGAAATCGTAAAATATTGTATCAAATTGTACGGTGATGATATTACTCTATTTATCACAGTGGGCGATCCCGCTGACTCCAACAATTCTGCCCAAATTCTGAACAAAGATCCTAGTAACGTGCAAAAATCGGCAAATCAGTGGACGGTCACCAATGACAGTACAAAAACAAAAACAGTGCTTGTGAGCGGAAACTTATATCCGTCATATTCCCCTATCCAATACCTGCGAAAATTTTGAAAATGTCACACAACAAAAATATCTTGGCTTAACACGCAGCATATTTTTATTATGATCCAGTCATGTTAATTGTGTAGTTTCCAAAGCTAAAGGACTCGTTGGTGTAATGCAAATGTTGCAATAAAAATTTAGCAGGTGTTCCCTTGAAACAGTATATTTTGTGTATATCCGACCAATTTTAGAGTCTGGCGATGTGGTTTGGGGAGATGCAAGGAGTCAGACGCAGACCTGGTGGTAAGTGTCCAACTGCCTGCAGCCCGTACAGTGACGAAAGCACTACGTTGCACAAACGATTCTGAACTTTACAATGAAACTGGGTTGGAGACTCTTTCGAAACGTAGAGAAAAGCTTATATTAAAACTTTTTTTTTTTTTAATTTACAAAGTGATCCATGTATAAACACCCGTGTAATTGTGTAACCTAATTCCTGGAAATACATCATCTAGAAACCAATACAATATCAGGTTCAAAAGCAAACTGACTGACCCCAAATGCAGAATCAACTTGTACGGAAAGCCCTTCATTCCTTTTACACTTCGACATTGAAATATGCTATTTTGTGCATGCATGTATTTATGTTTGCGTGGCGGACATATTTAAACTGAAAAATTAGACCTGAATTTGAACAAAAAAAAAAAAACAAAAAACAAAAACAAAAACAAAAAAAAAAAAACCCCAAAAAAAACAACTGACAAACATTGGGGTTGTACTTGCTGGATTATATAATGGAAGTACTTACTTTTTCATTGCATATATATAAATAAATCTACTGGATTAGATTAAATGATATTATTTCCAAATTGATGAACAGTGCGACAGTGAGAATGCCTCCAGATGTATATAATATGCTGCTGAGAAAGGTCAGGCCACTGATCACTTAGAATACAACCAACTTAAGAAAGCTGATATTGGTTGTTGAAAGACTTGCTTTGACAGTGCGATACTTGGCTCTGGGTCATTAGACATCCAAAATATGTTATGGCAATATCCAACTTGTCTTGGAAAATTTTGACATTTTGATACTAAGGAATATTTTGAAAGGCATACATAAACACTTTGTATATCATGTGTCCAAATTTGGATGTTCTGTTCAACTGAATATATATATATATATATATATATATATATATATATATATATATATATATATATATATATATATATATATATATATATATATATATATATATATATATATATATATATATATACATATACATATATACATAGTTGTCATTTCGATGTTAAAATGATGGCCAGTGGACCATGCTAACCTCTAGGTCGTGGTTGCATGCCACAGGATATACCAAACTATCTGTTTTAATACCAGAAAAAATGATCTTATTTTATTAAATGAAAATTAACGTATCCACACAACTCTTGGGCGCACAAACATGTCTCGGATTTTCTGAAATGATCACTTCTGTTTGAATGCAAATCAAACAGGAAGAGTCCTGAACATTTTCCCATTTAAAAATATTCTCGTATCAACATGGTAAACGACCAAAAAGAAAAAAAGACAGAAACTGTTATGAAAAATCCCTGATAAAGTTTTGCAAATACCTGTCTAGAGGTCATTGCAGCACAAGATTGGTCTTTTGTCTTAACTGTTTTTTTTCAAAACATATCCAATATATATAAGGAAAAAAAACACACACACACATTTTACAGGGGCCGCTTGTGTTTATATACTATTTTAAATTGTGTGTCTTTTTATTGGTGCCGACAGATTCTACAAAACCTTGCAGTCAATTGTAGACAGGTTTATGATGTAAGGAATGCACAATCATAACTGGGATATTTGGCCTGGAAGTACACCGTGTACATAACCTTATATAGGCATACTCCGTGGACCAACGCCCAATAATTTTTGCCTGCTATCCTGATTGATGGATACCAATGTGGACCCCTGTGTTCCTGTGATACACTACGCACCTGCATTTTCCACTCTTTTATTGCCATGAGAAGACGGCTTTAACTTTTGACACTTGTTTTTTCCCCCAAAATTCATACAATGAACTACTATTTCTGTGAATATGTTTCTAGTTTTTGTACAGTGGAAATGTTTCTGCTTGCCAAGGCGTATTGAGTATTTTAACGTGTTTGTATTTTCTGATGCAATCAATGACGTTCATTTTTTTCCATGTGTAATTGCATTGTTATTAATGAAGCTTAGCCATTTGGATTCCAGTCAAGTTTTTTAACTTCAACAGGCCTGATTGCCTGCTTAGCTGACTCTCAGGTCATATTTTATCTGGCTAGGGTCCCAGTCCAACAGTTAAAGCTCTAGGTCTGCTAAGCAGGTAAATTATCAGATATATTAATGCATGGAGAACTCATAACCGAACGCACATTTGGGCCTGACACTGCCAATGTCGAAGTTCGCTATAGTTGGGAGAGCGACGAGATTTGGACAAAAGTAGACGAAGTTGCTGGCACTAGTAAATGCTTGAGAAACCTTCATGGTTCAGATTTAATCAGACGGAGAAAGGATTTTTTAAAATGCTTGGAGTTGTAGCTGGGAAAACTTCAACTCACAATTTTGGTTAAGTAAAACCTTTTTCTGTTCTGGTTGGTTTTAGCAAGTCTTAAGAATGGGTAAATCAGCATGGATTTGGAAGATTCCGCCTTTAACTCATTATCTAATTTGCAAATCAAGAAGTAAATGTACAAATAAGCTAAAGATAGATGGCTGTAGCGTGCCATCAAGGTTAGTGAGGAGATTGTGTAGAGCTTTTCCATGGTAAATGTACAAATAAACTAAAGATAGATGGCTGTAGCATGCCATCGAGGTTAGTGAGGCGATTGTGTAGAGCTTTTCCATAGTAAATGTACAAATAAACTAACGATAGATGGCTGTAGCGTGCCATCGAGGTTAGTGAAGAGAGATTGTGTAGAGCTTTTCCATAGTAAATATACAAATAAACTAACGATAGATGGCTGTAGCATGCCATCGAGGTTAGTGAGGAGATTGTGTAGAGCTTTTCCATATATTGTGGGGGACTGTGTTGAGAGGACAGGGTGGGGGGTCGGGTAGGAGAGAGTTTGATGAGGGAGATGGTCAGGACCAGGGAAACGAAAGGTAAAATCAGGTTGATGATAAAATGCAAATCCTTAATTGGCATGTAATCTACAAGTCTGATGTGCTAAGTTCTAATGTCATTCAGTTTTAGGTTCCTTCGAACACTGACACAAGGAGCCAGACTTTTACATCAAACAGATTTTCTTTTAGCTTATCATTAAGAATATAGAAACCCTGAACTTTGCAGCAGTTTTCAGTGAGCATACCATTATATCATACCGCAGGTTCAAAACATCAACATTGCCATGTGCTTTCTATGCTATCATTGTCAGTTCTACACTGTTTTGACCTTTTGATATGGTTTCAGTCGAATTATATAATGTTCAATGTCAGTATGTTTTATCAATTCTGACATGTCAGGAAATAATGTCAGAAGACAGGCCCCATACACTTCCACCATGATATATTCTACTGAGGGTACGAAGCTCATTGCTTCCATTTTACAAATATTTTGACGCAGAAGGTAAAAAGGTGGACTTGTTTTGACAAAGTTGATAAGGAGGACAACACATGCTCTTGGAATCGAAAAACAAAAAAAGAAACACACACACACACAAACAAACTTGTATAGATTACTTATAGAGAGATTACTTAAAAAGACCAGTTCAACAGTTACTAGAAAATAAAAACAAAAATAAAAAAAGTGGACAAATTTGCTCAGCACGTCGTTAGAAGGACCATTTAATTCATTCACACAAATTAAAAAAAAAAACTGGAGGTAGAACATGATTGGTGTGTATCAAATTACTCCCTTTTGAAGTTACTCCAAAAGGTTCGCACCGATATAGGAAGCATGAAAGACTTAGCAGGGCAGTCCGATGTGAGAGGAAAGAGTTGGTAACATAGACACACCATGTTCTTAATAACCATAAGGAGCATCTGGAGAGTAGATATTCTACCATTCAGCTGATGAAACCTGGGTGAAAGCAAATGAAACGGTCCCATATCAATGACTGCCTCCAGATTAAAGAGAGGAAAATACCGGTTGGCAGAGGCGAGAGGCTGATAGTTCTTCAGGCGGGAGGCAGTACTGGTTTTTCAACTACTTGTGAGTTGGTCTTTAATAGGCTAGCGGCAAATGCTTCAAAAGTGCCCTAAAAATAGGTGCAACCCCAACCAAAGGTATAACAAAACACAACCTATATCAACATGTGCGCACATGTCTCCTCTTTACAGAAAAATAGTTTGTGGAGTTCGAAAGCGTTTTTTTGGTATGTTTTCACGCTCGTTTCTATGGCAACCTCTGTTGTTGGAAACGACTACTTTTCACTAATTTTTTAATATCTGCCTTAATTTTGAAGATAAGCACTCCAAATTTCATCAAAAGGTAGCACTAACCTTACTCGTTCAATAGGCATGAAGCTTTCTAAAATTTATTTGATTAACATCATTATTATTATAATTATATGCAAAAATTTTTTCATCTATTTGGCACTATAAATACCTCTATTTGTTGATGTTGTTTGCTGCAGTTGCGAAATTACCAAAAATGGGGGTAAATGTTAAATGATGAAGGTAATATATATCCAGGGATATATTGATACCAAATTTACTGGAGTAATTGAAGTGGACACCATTACATGTGTGCAAATTAAGCTTCAAATGTTGGGGTCTTTGTAGACATTCTAGAGATGTATATCACACATTATGTGCTGTACCAATGCAAACAGTTACATTTTTTTTTTAAAGTGCTTGAAAACATATAGAACATAGACTCCCAATCGTCTCATGAGCATTATTCGTTCACAGTTTTACTGAAATTTTAAGGGTCTGCGGGGGGGGGGGGGGGATTAGGTTTTTGTTTTGTCTGTCTGGCTAGCTTGTGCAAATATGCTGTCTCCAGAACGCATTGTTGGAATTTGAGCAAATTTTGCATATATATTGCCGGGAAAAAAAAGAAGTGAATACAATTTAGAAACCCTATCATTAAATTTATGCAAATGAGGTCATCTTCAAATTAAGATTTTATAATTTATGTGTTGTGTTGTAGAGGCACCAGAAAGAACAAATCTGGGCACATTTCTTTGACTTCCATAGTCCATGTCGGATTCCAACTCTGCTATGTGATTGTCTCATTATCAGTGTTATTGAGAATGACTGTGTATATTGTCAAAATGTGTTGCATGATTGATAATATACACATGGTGAACTGGATTATTTTCTAAAATGAAGCTTGGACCTGGGAAGAACACCCACATTTTAATGTATTTGCAGGTTACATAATTATGTCCCGTGAACCTAAAATCATGAACCTGGAACTGCCATCCAAGAAGCCACCCCCAGCCAAGCAAAATCCCAATACTTGTGTTTCATGTAGCAAAGCTCTCAACACAGGAAAAGGGTCCTATAACAAAACTGCTTTGGACAAGCTACGATATATGCTTGCCTCCACCACAGACCGATCAGCTGCTCAACTACCGCCTACCGAGAATGCATTTGAGCAACATGTGAAAAGGGCACAATACCAATGTGCCATCTGGTGCCACGTGGCATTGATCAAATACATACAGCTCTTAAAGCACTATCATTTCGAGACAGAAAATAAATCAATGAATATTTGGGTCTTACTGATTCAGAACACACATTTCCATTTTCTGTGAAATTGTGTACGCTTACAGAACAACTTTTCGGAAACCAGATTCTAATAAGAAAAAAAATAGATCAAATATTTTGCAGTATGCCTTTCAAACACAAAATTATTGATTCACTTAACATTCAGTCCCTTTTCAAATTGAAATTTGTTCGTACATGATTCCCAAGGAGTGCAAAATAAAAGATTCCCCCTTCATTTCCTATAAATATGGTAACAATATTGGACAAAGTATCATGAATTACAAGACATTTCTGGCTTCAATTACTCCAGAAGATATCGCAGCGAATCAAAATTGCGACTGTATGTCTAACAGTAAATATTTTGATTTTTTGATGCATACCACAAACATATATTTGCAAGTAATTTGGATATTATACAAAATTCAAGTTTGAAAGAAATTATGGGAAAAGGTACAAAATTTCGGATGTATCCCAAGTTGAACATTGACGGTATTTTTCATGACACATGTGATGCATTTGATTCCTACTGTATGAAATGGGCAAGGAAAGAAAAAGATGGAATTTCACAAACTTGAAGGATGGTTATCAAACTTGAAAAAAGTCTTTAGAAAAATATTTATCGCTACACATCCCCCATTAAGAATTTCAATACAGTTGATCTAAAACAACCTGAAGTTCCAAAATCAGTCAAAGAATTACAAGAAACTTTTGTAGTCGCTAACATAGATAAGGCAGGGAACAATCTTGGGATCATCTGCAAAATATATATATTCTGGATGTTTTGAAGAAAAGAACTTGGTATAAACAATATTTCATAGATAAGAGGAAATGACGTACACAAATTACATAAACAATCCATCGACAATTTGATACATACACATAAAGATGAGATGAAAAGGAATTTCAATATCAAAATTTCTGAAGAAGACTCCTGTATTCCACTTTTGTTCTGGATACCCAAATAACATAAAACCCTTTTAAATCGAGATTCATAGACGGTGCTGCAAAATGTACAACAAAACAATTATCAAAAGAAGGAACATTGTGTCTGCCTGCAATTAGGAATCGGTTTCGCGAAAACTGTAATGCAATCTCTAAAACCAGTGAAATACATTGTTTTGGGGGTATTGGCAATTCTTGGAAGTTTGTATCTAAAATCAAAGATGTAAAAGCAAAAAATATCAACTGTTTTGATTTTTCTACACTGCACACAAATCTACCCATAGATGAAGTCAAAAGTTCACTTTCAGAATTAATAAGAAAATGTTAAACCACACTGGTAAACCATACATTAGTATTCATTCATATACAAAGAAAGCACATTGGTCACACAATAAATATTCAAAAAGGAACGTTAAATCTTACACTGTTGAAACTTTGATAGATGCTATAAGATTTATTTTGGATAATACTTTTGTTGAATGCCGTCCATTGGTTTTTCAACAAATAAAAACCATTCTAATGGGTAGCAACTGCTCCCCTTTCCCGGCAGATTTGTATTTAACCTGGCTTTAATTTTAGTATATGTATAAACTGATGGAAAGGGACTTTCAAATGGCAACAAAACCATCAAACAACGCAAGGTATATTGATGACATTGCTAGTGTAAATGTGCAAAATTTCAGTGAAATTGCTAAGGAAATTTGCCCAAAAGATATCCCTTTGGAGGGAAACAATTCAGATAGTTTCAAAGATGTGTTTTTGGACTTGGATATTCAGGTCACTAATGACAGGTTTTGAATTAAAGTCTATCACAAAATAGATGAGTTTAACTTTGAAGTAGTTAATTATCCTTTCCCGGACAGTAATATTTCGGATACTATTGGATATAATACGGGTTTTTTTTCGACAGATTTTGAGATTTGGTCGTATTTATTCTAAATTTCCGGACTTTGCATCTAGAACCAAATTTTATTTACAATAAACTTGATTCAGGAGGATTCAAAGATGTACTTTTGATCAAATATTTCTACGAATTTTGCTGCAAATATCCCGAGAAGGGTCAGAAAGTTTGGCTCCAATAATTTTAAAGATTTTACACTTGCCTGTTTTGCTACTTAATTTTATCTTTTGACATCATTCTGTTTTAAAGTTCATCTTTCAGACATTTTACGCTAGCTTGTTTTCCGTTAGGTTACCCCCCCCCCCGGGGGGGGGGGCTATCGGTAGAAAGTGGCGCCCTTCGACAGTTACAACCTTGCCTAATTGTACTTGACATCTGGTAAATATTTTCATTGCATTCTCCTGACTGAAATACAAATGACTTTCATTCTTTTCTGACTAGCCCTATAATTTTACTGTTAATATTCAAAGATTATTAAAAAGTTTGGCCACAATAATTTACAGTTTTTAGACTTGTCTGTTTTGCTACTTAACTTTATCTTTTGGCATGTTTCTGTTTTAATATTCACTTTCAGACATTTTAGGCTTACATGTTTTTTGTCAGGTTAAACTCCCCTAGGGCTATCGGTAGCAAGCAGCGGCCTACGACAGTTATATGTTTGCCTAATTGTACTTAAAATCCTGTTAAGAAAAATTGTTTTGATAACATGTTTTTGGCATAAATGCTAATGAATTTCATTATTTTCTGACATGCCTAAATACACATTTATTTAATATTTAAAAAATACTCAAAATTTGACAGTATATTCTCAAATGTCACAAACCTGACACATTACGTTGATACATTGACTCAGGGTTGGCAATGAAATAGAGCTCAACTGTTTGAGGAGTAGGTGCCATCATGGAGTTTGTTTTACATTTCTGGTGCAGGAGGTACATTGTTGCAGTCCTTGTTAGGGTTTTCCCTTGGTTTTTACAGATGGTCTGGCTGCAACTATTTAGTTTGCAATCACTGGGACTGAATATAATGCCCCAGCTTGTTTCCACTTCAGTTAAACACTGGTAGATGGTTTAACTAGGATAAGCTGTCCAGCTTGAAAGGGTACATATTGGTTCAGGGGTAAGTCAAATTGTTCTTAACTGAACCTGTACTTTACAAATTAGGTAATTATAGTTTGTTTGACAGGTATTTTTCTTTCATAATGAAGGTCTGCATTTATGAGCAAAACTTCACGTATTTAGCTAATTCATCATTTGCCACGTTTATATTTATTCATTATTATGTGGGTTGTCTTTGCTGAATGTTTAGTTTAGACAAGGAGCCACTACTCAGAGAGACATGTACGGCTAAAGCGCTCCGAAACATGTTGAGTCGTTACCCGCCGAGGACCCTTTAATTTATTTGGGCTGATGCAGCCTATGCCAAAACTTTACAGAGAAACGTATGCAATTTGGACATTAATACTTCTATATGTATATAGGTTAGACAGGGACAGGTTAGCTTATGGAGAGTAAAGAATTTGGACTGCGGAATAGGGTAATGACTACTAGGAATTGGTTTTGGACAAAAAGACACCAATACAACAGTCACATTCCTAACCCTAAAGTGTGGGATCCCAATGGTAACGGCTGGGAAATGTCTAATGATGGCTACCTCAAGCTTTTGATGTATACCAAGGAGCTAGCCCCACTGGAAGTCCGCAACCTGACTCATTTGTATTGCACCGATATTGAGTGTACTGTCCCAGGAAAGTGCCATTGCCCCCAGACAGGACTTACATATACAGAATTATGTGCATGCTTTGGACACGAGTGTGTAAATGACAAGATTGACACTGAAACCGACATTGATGATGATGATGATGATGATGATGATGATGATGATGATGATGATGATGATGATGATGATGATGATTGAATCTTGGCGTAGAATCTCCAAACTGTGACCATCATTGACCAGCTTTCTGTATTAAGTGTGTACTTATACTGACACTGTTTTCTTTTACTAAAAGGCATCCTGAATTATAGTTTGATGCCAGAGATAAATTAATTATGTTGCAGGACTCCATGGGATGGTTCACTGTAAATTACTTGGAGGTGTGACTACATGGTACAATGTACTATTTTACTTTATCAGTTGTATTGGCAATTGTAATGACGGTTCCCGACGCAAACATGACATATGATAGCCATATTAGCATATTAATTAATATGCAAATGGTATACTCATATAAACATGATAAATAAAACTTGTATGAGTACTGTTTCTAATCATTTTGCCATTCTTTAAATAAGCGAAACTATATCTTAGTAAATGTAGTATGTGATCCGTCGCACAATACTTAATTTGGATGTAAATTTTGTATATTCGCATAAATTAACATATGATAATTAGGCACTTTGAACAAACTCTGTGTTTTGTGACTATATTAGAGCAATTGAGCACATTTTAGTGTTTATTTAGCCTTTCCACAAGCAGTCTCACCAAAGTTATTATTTTTAAGGACAAATTTGAGTTGTCTCAGAAATCGCATACGTTGTCATGGAAACGGGCAGAAATATATGTGATAAAACGCTTTTCAGATTCGACAACCTATTTTTTTCATAAAGAGGACATATATACCTATAAGAAAATATAGGTTGTAACTCGTTATACCATGGGTTGGGGTATGGCTCCCGAAGTGCCCTCTATGCCGCAGGTCTATAAATCAATGTCTACTGATGGCGACATTACCATGAAGAAATTAATTCTACGGTTTTCAAGGACTGGACGATCAACATGTTGATTCCAGCACTACCCCAAAAAGCTTGGTAATATTGGACAATGTTTCATACCATAGCATCAGCGTGGAAGGCACCCAAGCCCTAATATCTAACAGCAAGAAAAGTGAAATGCAGGCTTGGCTCGAAAGGAATAATATTAGCCTTGAAACTCAAATGACAAAACCTAAATGATATAAATTTTTCAAGCAAAATAAACCAGGCATGTACTGTTTGAACAAAAACATGTCCTATATTCTAAGAGCAAAGTCCTACTCCGTACCATTCACTAAAAAAACTGTATAGTTCTAACTCATTATAGCAAATGAATTTGTGGAAGGAACAAATCATATTAATAAAATTTGAAATTTAGAAGAAGGTCTTAGGCTTGATTGGCCTTTATAAAATCGGGCCATAAGCGGAGAACCAGGGCAAGACTTGTTTCGGTGCCATTAATCCCCGGACATTTTTTTATTCTGCTAACTGGTGGCACCAGGTTTGCATTTCCAATTCAAACATCCCAAGCTGATGTGTCACGGAATAAAGCAAATATGACGCTCGTCTGTAGCCCACATTACAAAAATATTGTGAAAATACCTGTATAAAGCATAAGTCCACCCCTAAAATGTATGACTAGGCGTACCAAAATTTAATCATTAAATCAACTAAGTATAATAAACCCCACACTTACCTACAGCGCTTGGTCTAAGAACAGACCCGACCAAGCCTACCTGACGGAGTGATCAAATAAAATTAATACCAGTTCTTTAACTTCAAGTAAAACGTAAATGTAACGATGTGACAAAGGAGCGTCACATAATTAATTGCGTCATACCTGAAAACTGGTTATATCAGCTTGAAAAAGCTTGACCTGGACTTTCCGTCATTAGGCATGTTTACTTACAGTCTCAAATTGTCTGATAGGCATAAAGGGGTTGAACGTGGGGTTGGGGTGGGAGATGGAGGATACTGTACCTTTTGGAGCAACTATTCATGCAATTTTTGCTTTATTATTTTAATTTAAAACCTCACTTATTATATCTGAAATCCATACTAATCAGGCCTATGTAGATATTTAAATTCCTCAGTCAAGCTAGCAAAAAAATGTAATTAAAATTGAATTCACACGTCTGATACCCTCTGCAGTTGGGACCCAGCTCAAGGCATTCTTCAAACCCATAGGTAGTTCCTACTCCATAGAGAGGAAACCATGCAGTTATTAGACCATAAAATTTAAAAAGATAAAAGTAAACATAAAAAGATTGCTGTACATGTATAATTATGGAATAATTGTTTAAACGGCTTGCCATCGACCCCAGCAAATGCCATTTAAATGATGGGCTTGGCTGACGGGAACACATGAACAGGAATAGTTAGCACAACATGGAAGCACAGAAAGGAGACAATAAGAAATAGGGCAATTTTTGAATGCGAATTCAGCATAAAGATGCCGAAAAACATTATTTTGAGAGGTTATGTGACACAAGAAAGTCATCAAAACAAGTGCCAAAGAGACAGAAAGAGATGAAGAAAAATTGTTGCCATGAGACCCAAATTAAACGACAAATTATGTTTTGATACAAAGCTGGTTATAAGAGAGGCCTGCTTGTGGATATTGTTAACAATTTGTTCCAGGGCAAAACTATCAAGCCACAATAAACAAAAAGGAATGGTGCTCTTTGATATTACACTATGTCATTTTTAGATTGGAAAATTATGTCATGCATTTGTTTTACATAAAAAAAAAATAAATGATGATTGCAACAGTTCTTCACGCCCATGTACAAAGTTGTGCCCTACCTGTAGTTTTGAAATTATAAATTTACGATAACATCATCAATAATTGAGACAATTAAATTATGGTATTTTCCTAAAACTCACCTTTTTCACCAATAGGAAGTGTTATAGATACAAGATCAACTGACACAGACTTATTGAGTTCGACACTCCACCATGCATAATTGGCAGCCATCGATGGGCGTTCAGTATAAGAACAGTATCCTTCAGTTCGGCGCATATCTCCATCGACTGCATTTTCCGAGTCTCTTTTATGAACTTTACTTTGATCGGTAGGCTGACCTTTTGCCAAATTATCTTGACAAAATGCTAAGAAATATAACTTGAAAAAATACATGTCACATAACATGAACGACAGAACACGAACATCCTTAACATTTAACTTGATGTAAGTGGCGTGCAATTTGTTTTTATTTGTTTCTGTTTTTGTTTTTTAAAGTAATTGGAATACACTCAAACGCATTTTGGTTCAGGTTAACTAGTGCGCAAAAGAACTCTTAGAAAAAAAAATTACAGGGTTTCAATATATGTACATATATATATATATATATATATATATATATATATATATATATATATATATATATATGTTTGTGTGTGTGTGTGTAAAGCATACGACCCAAATTGTCAAATCTGACCAAAAATGTGAAACAATGGAAAATAATATTTCACACTGTGCATTTAAGACATACCTATTCGTATCTTGAAATAAACCTTTACATGTCTAAAAATGTATATATTTGATAAATTTCATGTGAGAATAAAAACTTGCCAGGGATCTTCTTTATTCATTATCTTTTTGGGCTTTTGAGAGGCTGAACGGATCTGTACGTTTTTGAGAAACCTTATTTTTGAAGGCCCCATATAAAAAATAATAAATGAAAGAACCTTAAACTGTCCTCAAACTCAAAGGTACATGTATATATATGTGTATGTATATAGCCATTTGCATCTAACTGTCCAACAGAAGGTTCATCCATCTATGCATCTATTTGTATCAACCTCTTTCAAACCATATGAATACAAAAACTGACACATATATATTGTGTGCGTGCAGGTTAGTAAGCAAAATAAAAAAAGGTAAAGATTGTCTTTTTAATACATTTTTACAAGATGGATTTTTTTTCTTTGTTACGATTCTCATATCATCTTCCCCATAGGTCTGATTTGTAGTATTATCCTTTCCATTCTTTTTATGATAAGCGTTGGCAATTTGCATGACTGTAGTGAATCGTCAGCAGACCTGACTATGTACACTTACAGAACTATTGTGTGCAACACTTGACAGCGACATTGCAACCTGAAAGTTGATCCGAGGCACAATGCCTATATAAATATGAGACCTTCTATCACGCATACCATTATAAAAACAGCCTAGCGGCAATGCGTGTCTGCATTTATGATATATAAAATAGCCTGTCAAAAGGGCCTACACATGGACCTATTCGGGGAAGTGGAAAGTAAAGCGGGATTACTAGAAAGATGTCAGTTATAGAGCTACGCCACATTTCGTGTATTTTGTGAGGAATTACGTTCAAAACTTGGAAAATGTCTGTCTTCAAATGTATTTACCAAGATAATTATAAAACAGGTTTATAACCAGGGGACCGGGCTGGGCAGTATTCGGATAAAGATACCACTCATTTCTTTTTACTTAATCTTCGCAAGAAAAGAACACATTTTTGTCCACATAAGATTGCATTTGATCCTCCGCAGTGTATGCTAATGGCATATGTACGTATTTTTGTACTTCCTTTTAAAGTCGGTATTGAATAAGAGTGTGCATTCCCGTTTACAGCTTGGTTAGTGTATGTATTTATGGCGTAACGTTAATCAATTTGCGTTGATTCGTTTAAAACTTTAGAATACGCGTAGTAGATGTTGCGTATCAGGTGTATAATACATGTAAAGCTCACATGACCCAGGGATAGCAACAAGGAAAGCGAAGAGCAGCCACGGCCTTGATGCATCTGAAATTATTCATGTGTAACAAAGCGTCCAATGTCATGAATAACAACATTAGTGATGTATAAAAAGTGGAAGTCTTTTCATTTCATGTGCAAATAGTTGCTGCCGATTAATACCTCGGAAACATGTTAAATAAATCAGATTATTAGATGCGGCCAATAAACTGGACAGTTTAGTCTCAATATATGACACTATGCAGAAGTATTTCAAATTGTTCAAATAGTCCATTAAGGTCAGGATGTTACCAGGTTTCTGGAACGTTATATTTCCTTTTTAAAAAAACAGGCTGACTATGTGACGCATTATTCCAGTTATTCTTCGGCAGCTCAATACATTGTTTTCACAGTATGCAAAAATGATGTACATAGATCTTGTCACAATATACACACTAACCTTTACTCCCAATGGTCATCTTTACCTATTTCGCACCTGTATGGAATACACCAGAGTGTCTCTTGACTGTTAGCTTTTATTAATTGACACTCTACTTCCTTGTTGCCGGTGTCCTAGAAACCCAGTGTTGCTTGTGTGTCACTTTGCTTGTGCAACCAGGCATTTCACAGTATGTGTATGATTCAAGTCGCCCACTAAGGTATATCAAGATAAGACAAGTTGTTTACAGGGGTATCAAGGCTGTTTTTGTGTGGCTTATGTGTTCAACTGGTTCAATGTTTTAGCTGAATAGTAATTGTACAGATATATTAGTCTCATGATGACATTTACATTGGAAATCTTATATTTTTTTCTTTATTTTTTCTCTTTTCTTTTAGAGTTGTTTTGCAAAAACTGATGAGCTACGCTTGCGCCTCCTTTGAACTTGAAAGCGTAAAATGAGAATCAAGAGTTTAAAGGTTGTCTGACGACGTTAATACTTTAGCTGTGTCCTGAAAATATTATACGCTGTAGCAAACACGATGGGTGCCAACAAACCCTTGCCCCAAAACTGGCCACATACCGTATTTTCCTTACCTCATGTTGAATAGAGAAAACGTGGGTATTAATATGTTTAGTAAATTTTTAATTTGCTTGACTCTGGTGAAATACCTGCGAGCGTTTTCCTCGATTTATCGAAAGCGTTTGACACACTAGATCGCAACATTTTTTTCCACAAATTGAATTACTACGGGGTCAATGGTACGGCATTACAATGGTTTAAAAGTTACTTAAGTGACAGATCGCAATATGTTCAGTTCGATGAAATTTGTTCCAAAACATTACCCATTCATACCGGCGTAACTCAAGGCTCAATTCTTGGACCACTTTAATTCATTATCTATGCTAATTACTTATGTTTGGCTTCCCCTAAATTCGAATCCACACTTTACGCGGACGACACCACTTTAATAAACTCTCTATGTGTCTTTAACATCGATGATAAAGATAACCACAACAGTATTTCTGATACCATAAACCATGAACTGAAAAAAGTACATGACTGGCTCTCCAAAAACAAATTATCTTTAAACGTTTCTAAGGCAAAATTTATTATTGTTCATTTCCCCCAGCGAAAATTAAACTTTGAGACAGTTCCAAATCGCAAACACTCCTATAGGGAGAACAACCGTATTTGAATTTTTAGGATTAACAATTAATGAGAATATCAATTGGAACAGTCATATCTCTAAAATTTCAACTAAACTGTCAAACATCACAGGCATATTAAGTGGACTTCACAATTTTCTTCCCCGTCAGCAACTGATGCAAATCTATAATTCCCTCTTCTTACCTCACATCAACTACTGTTTACTTGCTTGGGGCTTTTCATCTGATCGCATCTGATTTTTGCTTAAAAAAAGAGCCAGTCGTCTCATGTGTTCTGCCAATTTCCTGGCTCACACCGAACCTTTATTTAAAGAATTGAATATATTAAAGATTAATGATATCATGCAAGCCAGAGCTCTGAAATTCTATTTCAGATATTGTAACTCTGAGTTGCCGCAATACTTTACAAATATCTTCGCCACTCAGCCTGTTGTACATCCTTACACCACCAGATTCCGTGATGTTCCCCGTCAAGCAATTCCAGCTAGAAACTCTACTAAAAATCGTGTTTGATACTATGTCCCAGCTTTACTTAACAAAACGCCACCCTGAATCAAAAATAAAATTCACACGGACTCATATGATGGTTTCTCTAAATACATAAAATCGTACTTCTGTAATCAGTACTCTGAAATCTGTGTCATTCGAAATTGTTAGATATGCAATAACTGATTAATTAGATTTCGTCCATGTTAAGTCTACAAAAGGTATTACTGACTAATTTTTACTTTGACTCTTGACATTATTGGATGTGGTGTACTTTCAGTTTGAATTATATTAGGTGGCCCCAATGATAGCGGATTGCATGAATCCTTAATTGGAGTCATCCTGACATATAATTTTATCACTATCTGTTATTTACTTACTGTTTAAATGTAATTTTATATTTTGTCAATAATAACATGTACAAACTGTAACCATATGTCTAATGAACTGTTTTGAATCTTGAATCTTGAATCTTTGAATCTTGAATCTTTGAATCTTGAACCTTTATCTGTCTCTGTCTCTCTCGCTATCTCTTTCTCTAGAAGTGTGTGTTTGTGCAACAGAAGAAGTAGGTGAAGAGGAAGCAGAGGAATGTATGTCCAGTTTAATGAAAGTACGACTTCAGTTTTTAAACATAAGGAGGGGGATTACAGTAATGTGCGCTCTGTTGGCTGGAATATGTGGACTTTACAAGTGCACACTTCCCTACTCTGTTACCTGTATTAGTGCTCACCAATCAGTGACCAACCTATAGTATTACCATGGCATAAGCCATTTTTTCGGTTTTTGTTTTCAAGGCACTCAATGTGAAAATTAATAACACTTAAAGAAACTCCCGAGCTACTTTCCTATGGATGTTTAATAGCAACTTTGCACTTAGGATCCACCATTACCAAGGTAAAACCCAGTATGTTGGATTTGCTAAGTGATGAAAAGCTTGGATGGTATCGAACACAAAATATGCATTCCCAGTCACAGAATGCATAATTACCGCATTATCTGTTTCTTCGCGATTCTGAAGGTCCACATGGCTACATCTATGTGTGAAAGGAAAGTATACCATACGGCAGATTTGAGAATATTGCAACAAGTACACTGCTGGCCCTAAGCAACACATAGTGCCGAAGTATGATATCCCATAATTCCCTTAATCACTCAAACTATCCGATCATTTCAGCCAAAGTACACCGTGCTTAGTCAGATTATCCTCTGATAAAATTTCAGGTAATTATTGTTGAGCCGTTCGGAGCAAGATAGCCGTACTAAACTGAAATTCATAAAAAGAAGCAAAAATCGCAGCGCCACCAGGTCGCCAAAATATTAACTGTGTGACCCCGGTGACTATGTATGCAATATCAAAGTAATTGGCCACATAGTTCCCACGATGTGAATTTTGACTCTTGGAAGAAATAAAATAACAATCCACAAGAAATAGTAAAAACACACTCTCTCGCTTACAATAGAATACCTCGAACACATATGTGTGCACGGTTTATTTATTTATTTATTTATTTATTTATTTATTTATTTATTTATTTATTTATTTATTTATTTATTTATTTATTTATTTATTTATTCTTTCATTCATTCATTCATTTATCTATCTATCTATTTATTTATTTATTTATTTATTTATTTATTTATTTATTTATTTATTTATTTATTTATTTATTTACTTATTTATTTTCGGGTTATATTTTTATTGGTGTGACATGTGTACATTTTAAGGTTGACAACATATTTCACAGATTACCCTAAACGGAAAATATATGCATCTCCCTTATGTTTCGGCTTAATATTTTGCTTTTCTACCAGAAGTTACATTTCCACAAGTTGTAGAATGTTTTCTGACATAGTTTGCTTTTGATCGCATCATGCCTTGTGAATAAAGACCTGGTCTTGCAGAATCAGATTGTTTCTCATGGCCTAAATTTTGTTGCCGATGTTGTGCATGTCGGTTCTACATTTGCTGCACACGTTGCTACAGTATCCGGGTGTTCTTGCATTCTTAGTCCTTTGGTCAAATTTGGTCAATGTACTTGTTGTTACTTTCTGGTGAGGCCACTCTGTGTACTTTCCCTTAGTGGTGAAACAATTCTCACTTCTCTCTCTGCAACTATTCATTAACTGTATTCTGAATCATTTGCCGTAGGTCATTTATCAGGTATTGTTACAGTATCCCTCATCGCTAAGATTAACGCTTGTAGACCTTCCATTGGACTGCAAATTTCATCGGAGCTCATTGAAAGAATCTTTCTGATAGGTGTTTAAGTGCTGAGCTGAGGAGAATTAGATTCACTATTTGCAGACCTTGCGTTGATTCTTTTACGTTTTGACTATACTGTGATCCGCTTGGAGTAAACATATATACGTCCATGCTGCGTCATCTATCTATCCTTATAATTTGATCATCAATCTGGTTATGAACTGATGTAGGGCTTATAAATTATATACTTTCCTCAATTCCTCATATTGCTGGGGATATAGTTTGGTTCAATTTATAGTTTAATCGCAGTGTCCGTGAAATATAAATCATTGCAAATGTTCCACACAAGGAGACAGAAGAACTACCATATGGCTTTGTCAACTGCACCGTGGCATATGAAAGTGCACAAATATTTTGATCTTATTTGAACAAATATAAAAAGTTCTTATCTTCATTTGCTCTAGAAAGGTTGAATGTGAATGCCATTTACCCACCATCCATCCATCTCTAAAACTGCACAAAAGTCCTTGTTAGTTCCAATTCATAGAAGGTTCCAAATAGGACACTAAATAATAGATAATGCCTAAACAATGAGAATGCAACCCTTCAGCAGCTCTGTATTATTCCAAGCAAATGCACATCATGGAAGATATTCGTGAAGGATTTCCGTCTCCGTTGACATAGGCCTTATCAAAGATGTTGCTGCAAACAATGGTTACCGCTGGCAAGCATTGTTCCGAACAAAAGCCCCGAAAAGAAGGATCCCCCCCACGTAGTTTGCAGGGCGGGGGATAGTGGCACAATACAACGTGTATAGGTATTAGTCTTCGGAGTACATAAACACTTACACATTGTAGTTACAAAAAGAAATACTACATGTAACACAAAACATTCAGTAAGCATGAGTGTATCAGTGCAAGGAAAACTATACACATAGGTAATAATTATGGTGGCATCACAAAAGTTTCTCATGATAGTAAAGAGGTACAATAATGTAGAAGATCATATGTATGACTGCATGATTTTGAATACATACTATACGGAGTACACTTCGCAGAATCACATGTAGTGTAGACAGGCGCATCAAAATTTGACAAAAGTTCAGCCCCCGTCCTCCGTTGTGCAGCAACACCGGCAACAGGCCATCATGTGAGCAGAAATCATAAAACATGATCGCATATGACCCTGCATGTCAATACGCAACAATCATGATTTATAAAATAATCAATAAGATGTAAATGATCTCATCAAAGCAATACAGTAGACCAGCCGTTAATTAAAAGCAGAGGCGTCGGTGTAGACATACATTGACATATGTGCGTGTTTACCATATACCCGGATGTCTGCAACTGACACACATTGTATATGTGGGCTGGCTGAAACGTTCTTAGCCCAAGTGGGATATCTCAATCGGACTGAAACGGTTGTTTGCCAATAGCATGTACAGTCACTTAATGAAGCACTGACATAAGAACCGCAAAGCAGTTTCATTAGTGTGTGTTGTACCAGCCAACCTTGATAACCTACCCATTGAAATCACCAGAAATGGACAAAACTGGCTATAGGGCAGTCATCAGGTACCTGCAATTGAAGGGGCTTACTCCAACACAGATACATGCCGACATGGTCTCCACTTTTGGAGATGATGACCCTTCCTTTTCCATGGTTAAGAAGGGGGCTACGTAATTCAAGCGTGGTAGGGAGACTGTGACGATGAAGTGTGTCCAGGAAGGCTTCAACAGCAACCATTCCCGACCACTATTTCCGGGTGCATGACACGGTGATGGGTGATCAACAATTAACCACCCAGGACATTGCCAGTGTTGTGGGCATCTCTCAAGAGAGGGTTGAGCACAATAGTTTCTGCGAGATGGGTGCCAAAGTTCATGACAATGGATCAGAATCATGTCAGATTCCTGAGGTGCCCTGACAATTTATGCCGTTTTGAAGCAGATCGTTTTTTTTTTTGGCCTGACTTGTAAGCATGGATGAAACCTGGATTGAACAATTTGACCAGAAACCAAAATCCAGCCTCGACAATGAAAGCACTCGCTGGAAAAAGTGTGTAAACCCGGAAAGCGGACTTTGCACAGTAATAAATGAAAACCATCGTGTTTGGACAGGTCTTTTACAGCTAGGGTTAGAACGTTGCAGCCAGCCCTCATAAACAACAATTGAAATACACATGCACTTTACCAGCTTGGGAGTAACTTTCAGTCCAGTTATGCATGCTTAGTAAAACAGTCGCTTGAGCTATACTGGCATTATCAAGGCATATATATTTACAATCATGCATCAAAAGAATGCGTGCATATCTATATTATGTGTCAAAGTAGAAATGTAAATGTTTCCGTGCTCGTCAAAAGAATATATGCATATGCATCAATATACCGTTTTTAAAATATATAATGGTACACATACATACATACACACACAGATATATATATATATATATATATATATATATATATATATATATATATATATATATATATATATATATATATATATATTATGACCATTGAACGGCCGGGTCTCGAACCAGCAACCTTCAGCACCAATCACCAATCACCTACCTGAAAATGGGAAGCGCACATAGCAACTGCACCAAATCCTCATATATGAATAGAATATGGTATATCTGGAATAACAAAAATCAAAAGGATAAATATATCGTAGTCTGTCCTAACAGAGCATCGTAGGAAGATTGACCAGTTAATGTCAAAGTTTGTTTATGTATCTAGATATTCCTTGCTGTACATGTAAACTATTTTGCAACATCCAGTAATATTGCATTTGTATTTTCTCCGTCAGAAGTGCAACGCATTTATTCTCCCATATCGTTCAAGCCCATCTTGGACAGTGCTTTTATTTTGTTTTTAACCCGTGAATTTTTTCTTGTTGCACAGCTGATTTCGAATTTGAATCAGCATGTTTTGTTTTCGATTTTCCAAACTTATCAACGTATGCACCTAGGTGAAACTTCACTTGACTCATTCTCGTAAAAAGAAGATTCAATTCGTGGATCACACAAGATATGCAGGAAATCACCGGAATCGGCTATATCAATATCTTTGTCTGAGCAGTGTCTATACTGGTCTCAGCACGACTTTGGCCTTAGGAGAATACCTGGTAGCGGTCGGTGATGTCCATGGTCGCTAACTGCTTTGGTATTAGGAAGAGTGGGGGTTTTTTCTGAGGGTTTTACCCTCTTAACCACCAAGTTGAACCCTTTAACCCTGTTGATTAGCTGTTGTTCTAAACCACACAAACCTTTATCCAAATACATTTCGACGCAATTTCTACTGCTGAACGCTTCCACGGAGATCATTATATATATATATATATATATATATATATATATATATATATATATATATATATATATATATATATATATATATATATATATATTTATTTATTTATTTATATTTATATGTATAAATATATCAAAATATGGTCTTTTTTTGCCGTGAAGCTGGAACTCTTTCTGATCAACACATGCTTTCAAAGAAATACATGTTAATGTATGAAACAAAGATCATTGAAATCTCGACAAAGTCAGTGCACATTGAAGCAAATATCAAGTCTCCCACTCGTAGATGAAGGTCTAGTCGCCTTTTTGTGTCTATTGAATATTGTATCCATCTCAGGAATAATTCACCACTGTGATCATCCAGTTATTTTCACGATGGCATTAACTTCTAACAGTTGTTATTAATGAGAGTTCGTATCAGTTGTATCTCTTGGTATGGTTTTGAGGGGACTACTTTAGTTTAAATAATAATGGTCATTTTGCAACGGCATTTCTTTCGCTGTCAATCACGAAAAGTGCAGCTCATCATACTTATTTTCGTTTTCACGAGGTCGTCTATTCGCCAAGGTCGGTTCCCCTGCATTGCTTTGAGACAGCTCTTATTGTTCGTAAGTATGCCCTGTTGCTATTTGGTCAGAAACATTCATTCCGATGTTGGCATATGCATATGGTGACACTGGCGTGCCTTGATTGGGCTTTTCATAATCATCAGGAAACCCCACTTCTTCGTATTCACTTTCTTTTTTAACATTTGTCACATTACTGGTGGTCTTCAGTGTGTTCCTTGAGTTCCTGCGCGAAACATTTATCAATGATCAAGCGTTCATGGAGGTTGATGAATACTCTTATAACACAATGTTCAGATACCAGGAGACCTTTGGCTGAAGCATGAAAATCATTCTGATATAATGACATGGCTTCTTTATACGGGGGTGGCACAAACAGCGACGTAGTGTCTCATTTCTGAGATACATATTTAGAAATTTTGTAACAACGGTACAATAAAAAAATCACAATCGCTCAAGAATCGCCTTCAGTATGTGTAGCTACTGCAACAGCCATTATTGCCGTTGACAGAACGATGATAACTGGCATTCAGATATAAAAAGAAGAAATAACAGTCAATTCCGGTACATCTTAACAAAAAGATTGAAGTTTGTGTTACAACCACCTTGCACAACTAATTGTATATAAACATCAAAACTTCGATATTTTTGTACCCAATGGTAGCAGACACTCGAAAGTTTACTAACACTACCTACCTGTTAAATTTCAGTGGCCTCACGCCAATTAATGGTCCCTAAGGGAAACTTGGTAGAAATCATGATAACTGCAATGTGACCATTTACTTAATTGAGATAATTCCAAGATAACATAATATTAAGATTACAGAAAGCATGTTACATTTATCAAGATAATCTTACAGGAAACAGAAAAATTAACCCAAAGGAATCCTGTCTTATATGAGGAAAAGTATTTGCTTTGTTCGGTTTGGCACTACTGTACGAAGGATCCACATAAAGAACAAATATGCATATTCTCCTTCCCAGTGTTTCTGTTCCAAAAGATCACTTGAAGCCTGTGTAATGTAAATATCAAGAAATATGTTGTTTGGATAAAATAGGAATCAAATTCCTACATACACAGCACTTGCACCTCTTCAGCCAGGTCCCTCTTGTAAAACAAAATAAACAAAAAATGTCCCAAGTATAATTTCTTGAAGAAGATGATATATAAACTCCTACTTGCTTAATGTAGTTATCAATTTAGTATTTTACATCGAAAAGTATCTGTGGTTGTATCAAACAGATACAAGAAACACCAAAGAGAGTCTTCTGAAAAGAAAAGAAAAATCGAAACGATAACAGGAAAAAAGTTGTTCCTGTTCAAAATGTTATTATTATTATTATTATTATTATTATTATTATTATTATTATTATTATTATTATTATTATTATTATTATTATTATTATTATCATCATCATCATTTTTTTTACTTAAAGGTTCTGATGATAAAAACTTGTTTTATGTGCATATGTGGAATGCAAGTATGTTGTTCCGACTATATTCATTACTTTTTTATACTTGCGGTATGGGAATAGTATCTTTATTTACCTTTAAAGTTGTATTACATCACGACCGGGGGTGCAACTGTGATAAATTTGTGGTGCCCTTTTCCCCCATATATGGGCATAGCCCTACGTCTTTTTAATCACTAATCTTGTTTATTCCGGTGGTAATTACGTCAGTTCTGATGTTAATTATGCTGATTACGTCCGACATTTTAATCTCTAAACCCGCTTATTCCGGTTTTAATTACGTTGATTATGGTGTTAGCTGTGCTAATTCGTCGTTGTCTTAATCATAATTATCGTGTGGTAATTATTGTGTCGTCATCGTTAGCCCCATTCGCCACCACCATAAAGCTGCGTCATAACTATTAATTTACATTCTACTGCCAGGCACGATTGAAATTTGAATACGCATTTTTTTTTTTTTTTTTTTACAATTTTGAACCTCTTGATTATTTTGCGTCATCATCATACGCAGACAATTTTACAAAACCGTTGAATGAGGAATACGCGCTGGTTAAATTATTAACGAAGGGCTTTTAAACATAGTTGCTGGCGTTGTTCAGGGTGATCTACGCGGAATTCCCGACCTGCCCACTGGCGGGCATGTGATGGTAAATACTGGTGTCTGCCCGCATGTTCGGGTGCGTTGTCCCGGTGTGTTGCCGCTACGCTCATCGATTTCAGTCACTACCAGAATACGTATTATTTCGAGACGTTACGATTCTACACATGCATTTATGTTTTTATGTTACAAGTATATATTCTATTTGAATCTGTGCTTTTATTTAAAATATTATGTGCTTGATCTGTGTGCGTTGTTATGTACGGTGCTTAAAGCATATAAATTATGATTCATTGTGCGTCTGTATATACATGGCAGATCACCGACTGATGACAAATCAATAATCCCACGTATGGCAAACCCAAACGGTAGGCAGGGGCACGACTGTGGATGATATACAAGCATCTGGGCAGGTATATATACCATGTCGGTGTCGGTTACAGTATCGGCCCGCCTATGCAAGACATTTGTCCCTGGTTTCCTGCCATTGTAACACATCTAGGCGTTGTGAAATTGAACCGGGACGCCTTGTTCACACAGACCACGCCTGATCACATTGACCCTTGAAAGGTGATATTATTGGGGCGTCCATAATTTCCTATAGAGTACCATGGGCGCTAATCGCAGAAGGTGCGCCGAGGAAAACCGTTGATAGTTATCCTGCCAATTCTCCCCTCATTGAAAATATTTTGAGAAAGCAAAATATTTTATACAGTCAGTGAAGATGGCCTTATTACGTGTAGCGGTTGCTGCAGACCAGTATGACCGGGAAAAGGTTAACTGCATCTGGGAAATATAATATTCTGCTACCAATGTGGCAGCAGTGACCACCTCGTCGATGTGTCCAGTTCAGAGAAGCGTTATGACAGTGCAAGTCTCTTCTTGTTAGCCGTCACGCTGTCTGTCTGGTGCCAGGACCCTTTTGGGTCAGTCTTCAGCATCCATTATAAAGTTCTGGTGGCGCGTATCTGGGACACCATACAATCCGGAACAGCAGGATGAAGTGTTTTGTTATTGAAGAACCACGTAGAAGATGGCCTCTGTTGTCAAATACACACGTTTTTGTATGACGTTGCCGTACTTCACTCAAACATGCCCAAACAAAATTACTTAGTGCGTTAATCGGAAAATATGTCAAGCCCTTCAGTACATGTTAAAAGCCAAATAGATACAAGATTTACTGCCTGAAATAAGTTACTAGAACTGGACCATAGCTTTCAATGAAGACTAATTAAAGTAATATGTATCACAACTATATATTATATATATATATATATATATATATATATATATATATATATATATATATATATATATATATATATATATATATATATATATATGTGTGTGTGTGTGTGTGTGTGTGTGTACGCAAATTGTAAAATTGTCACTTGTCACTTGCATGAACTTTAATTTGGGTCCATTCATTTGCCAACCGTCGTAACGACGTCTGATGCATGTGCCAGTTTCAGCTGCAACTGAAAATGTGGCGTCCATGTCAGGATCGTTTGGTGGCTGCATTGTTGATTTTTCAAACCCGGTCTCGACTGAAACTGTCAAAAATAATGCATACAAGGTTAAAAAAACACACTAGGCACAAATTTATACACAATTTGTTCGATAGATTTTGCACTTTTAATATATTATTTTTTTCGGAAGGGGGGGGGGGCTTGCATAACTGTATCTTGAGGGTCTCTAAGAAACAACGCAAACAAAGGGGGGGGGGGGGGGAGGAGAGTGAAGCAAAACACAGGAAGGAGCAGACGAGGAAAGAAAAAAACGGAAAAGTGGGAAGCGAATGAACAGTGTTTGGAAGGAGTTCAATGCAGACAGAAAGAAAGACGTATACAGAGCCTTGCAAGGTTGCATATAATTATAGGGTATATTTTTTTTTCTTTTACGAAAATTTAGAATTTGAAAACACATGTTTCAGTTTAAGGGAGTAGAACTATAGCGTCACATACCTGTATCTTGCTCGCCTGGACTAGATGTTCCTGTCATATTAATGTCTTTTGTACTGGGTGATACAGTCATTCTGGGTGCTGCCACTTTAATTGTTGTTTTTGTGTCTTTTTGCATCATTGGGAGGTTACAAATAAAAAAAGAGAAAAAAGAAGATCTGAGACATCTTCTGACGAGAGTACATTGAAATATAATCAAATAGAACAAGGTCGTGATTTCTTTGTATACATCAAGGCCAAATGACTATACATGCAAATAATATCAAGCTTATTGCCAAAGAGTACTCTAATACCTTCAAAATAGATACGCAAACAAATTTTGGAATTACAAGATATCTTTAAAATGATTGGATTTGGAGCGAATAGCCCAAAAATCTCTGCATCTTGGACTTCCTTTAACATTGTCCATACTTTTGAGGACAGGTTCAGAATTCGACTCAGATGAAATTGACTTAATTTTCGCTTATTATTTTGAAAAGAACACATATTTGTGAGGAGAAGTAAAACACACGGAGCGTCTCCAACCTACTGATTTTCAGAATTATATTATGCAGGTAGTCAAGAAACCAAATCGGCACCTTGAACTCGTTCAGGAAGCTCATTCACCTAAGTTCGTTCTATGTTTCTCTATATCTACGTTGCTGTCCGCCATCAGATGACGCCGCTGCTTTGTCTTAACCTCGATTCGAGAGATAAACCTTTTATCAAAGCACCGATATATATATATATATATATATATATATATATATATATATATATATATATATATATATATATATATATATATATATATATATATATATATATAATCGATTATCTTGCCTTTTCTATTCACAAATACAACTATAAGTCCCAATTGTTCTTTAGCAATATTTTAGGTATTCTTTGGGGGGGGGTGCCATGGATGGAGCGCACTTAGGCCTTCCTATAAAGGCTGTTCAGGTCGACAAACCAGGAAGGGTTTCTTTCCTTTCTGGACTGAAAACAGCTAACACCAAAAAGTCTGTCATTTCTGTTTCCGTCAACAGCTCGGTCAGCCGAGTTTCCTAGTGCAGACTCACTTGGTCCACTTTTCATTCCGAAAGCAACATTTGAGTCATCTGATGTGTACCAAATAAAATGACACGAATAAGTTATGCTGCTGAGATATAAGTAACATTATTGTTGGAACTCTGAAATATATATATATTATATATATATATATATATATATATATATATATATATATATATATGCGTGTGTGTGTGTGTGAGAGAGAGAGAGAGAGAGAGAGAGAGAGAGAGAGAGAGAGAGAGAGAGAGAGAGAGAGAGAGGAGAGAGAGAGAGAGAGAGAGAGAGAGAGAGAGAGAGAGAGAGAGAGAGAGAGAGAGAGAGAGAGAGAGAGAGAGAGGAGAGAGGATAGAGAGAAGAGAGAGAGAGAGAGAGAGCAACATGAGTCTCAACTTGGTATCAATTGCAAGTCTATAGGTATTTTGGAATATGTGTTCTTCATTCATTCCGGAACTTTATTATAGCAGCAGAAAAGACTGTACTCTCACAATGCCTGGGATTCTGTTAAAGCGGACAGGGCATGACACTGGGTATGAATATGAATCTAGTTCAGAGTCAGTAGAATATCAGTTGTATGTTGGGTGGCTTTTTTCCGTCTGCACATTCATGTTCACACAGACAGAGAAGCATTGCATCCTATTTCTTTACAACAGCGAATTGTATTCTTAATGCCACAGACGGTATTGATAGTTATTAATATATTTAAACCGCTCACGGTAATACCTCTAATGCAACAAAAGTCGCCTTTGTAATGGACATTGAAGGCATTGGAGATGTCGTGATACAATCATGGAATTTAAAAGATATTTCTCACAGTGTTGTCCTCACTTATTCAGCATCCAATGTTACATTTGACATAATTATACAATGTGCTATTGGCAGTGTTTTAGTTTTGGCCTGCACGGCAGCCATGAGACGTTACCTGATGCAGATGCTTGACCGAGAGAGGAAGGCTACCGTCCATGTTGCTTTCCCTTTTCCTCACGAAATTTTGTCAGCAGGTAAAACCCTCGCATCATGGAATTGTAGGCCCTAATGGAAACCTGGCAAATCATTCAGGATTCAGACATAAGATCATCTGCTACCCGCCTTGACCCTGGCCCACAGTTATATGCAAAAAAGGAAGGGATCTCTGAGTAAGAAAGGGATCTCCCGACATTACGAAAAGAGTGCTACTAGGCCGATACGGATCAGGTTATCATCCACTCCATATTTTACTGTTTTTAGAAGTGGAACAGCTGCAATTACTGGATAAATACACATACAACTGCACCA
This sequence comes from Hermodice carunculata, assembly GCA_964020975.1. Taxonomy (NCBI): domain Eukaryota; kingdom Metazoa; phylum Annelida; class Polychaeta; order Eunicida; family Amphinomidae; genus Hermodice; species Hermodice carunculata. Next base: position 2,749,289 of record OZ026627.1, read on the forward strand.
AATCCCATTCCTAAAAGTGTGGTTCAATGGAAGCAAGTATGCATGAATGTTATAATCGACACGGCCCATGGAATTTTAATGTTACAAGTCCATACACTGAAGCTATTATTATCATCTGTATCTAAAATACTTTTAAAACATACCACATTTAAAGTTCAGAAGTATGCCCAATTAGCTTGAAGTAAAAATTTCGTTTTCATTTTGTTAGGTGTTTCTTTAGAAGAATCAAAAGAATAGAACCTGGAATAACATCTTTGGCTGTAATAAGATTGAAAAAAAAATGATTTGCCAATATATGCATGGGTAAATCACTTGTTTCCTGAAACATAAACGTATTGTGCCTTTAACTTAGACTACGACTTTTCCAAACCTTAAATGGTGAAATATCTACTAACACAAATACTACTAGTATGAGTATGGCTCATTCCATAAATGCAATCGTAATTAATAGCATTTTCAAATCATATCATAATTCGAGACCTGTCACATTTTCGCTTGTGCCCTTGAACAATGTGTAGAAAAATGAAAATGTGAAATGAATTCCGTTAATATAGCAGTATGATGATGCGCAGGAAAAAGACCACCGAATAATGGTCACGAATGGTAGGCACTATGACCCATTATCCATAGAGGTAGGAAGTCTACAATTTTGTCATTGTCATAAATATATTCACTTGGAAAGTATAGTGGGCCAGTTATGAGAGTTTAGTCTCTGCATTGAAAGAACATGTTAATACGACAAGAATTACTTTCTAAAGTTGTTTTTTTTTTTCGCAAGAACCCATACAGGCTGTTTGTAGTCAAGAAAAAAAACGTGCTGAATGCCGCTTTTTATGGCAGCCACCTCGTACGGGTTGTGAGACCTCGTTTTAACATGGCACCAAAGAAATGGTGGGCATGTGTACGAGGGCCTTTAAGGCCATCCTATGAGTTCCAGTATGCACAGCTAATAGCCTATGTTTGGTGAAATGGGGTTATTTTCTTGCTCAGAGCCTTGTGGGGAACAAGGTTTTTCATGGAAGATACAAGATGAGTGGTAAGACAGGGATGATGATTCCCTTATGTTTACTATAATATACAGTTGAGAAGAACTGCTAAAACAAGTACCAGTTCATACATTGCTATTGATATATATATATATATATATATATCTATATATATATATATATAATATATATATATATATATATATATATATATATATATATATATATATATATATATATATATATATATATATATATATATATGGCATGATTTTGCACACATCTAGGAACATTGCTAAAATAAATTTGTAACTCTAGAGTATGGTATTCCAGTATAGTTCTGCAAACATCAAACAAAATCTATTTTGCTTGAAACTTTAGCCTCTAATGTGACGTATTTATATCTTTTTTGTATATATTTTATTCTGCACATGTATTTATGGAATCGCCACGTCCATAGATCAAATATTCAAACCTTTTTTTTAGATATATGTTCCAATTTGGGGCTTAAAGTGAATTTAAAAGAGCCATAGGAAGTGAAGATATATGGAAGAGAAAATCAAGAACACATGTACTTTCATGAGTGTTAAATAGGCAATACCTGCACTGAGGGTGACGTTTAAACACATGTAGATCTAGCCATAGCTCATTTTCACGTTGATGATAATCCCTTACCTTTGAATCTGATAAGGGAAATCGCTCGTCTAGGTGGGTCTTTGAATCCCCAAAGGTGTCCATGGTCACATAGTTTTGCCACAGCAACTGTCTGTCTTCTAATATTCTAAGCTGCTAAGATTATGTCGAGGTAGGTTCTTGTAGCAGCAAACACGTACCATTGTCATCTGGAAAAATATTAAAGAAAATGAAAGGTCACAAATGAAAACAAAATATGAATAATATCTTCCACTAGAGTAGCAGCAGCCAGTCAACCCATACATTGATTATACCACTTTTTAAATCAAAAATGGAAATTAATTTATTAACGTGTAAATTTATTACATTGTTTCAGTAACCTATATTGCCCTGTTGCAAATCTCAGAATATGTTGGTAAGGCACTATTATAAAATGAAGGAGTCCCTAGCACATGGACCCTAAAGCTTTTGTAGATGTAGAGTAGAACTAATATGATGGCCCATACGTATGAAATTCAGGAGGAATAATCATTAAATATATATTTTCGGCATTTCCTTAATGCTGGTGGATTTAAATCCCGGATTCTGGAAATTAAATGCGACTGAGTAAATATACTGCATAACCGTGTTGATATGATACACGCACAAACTAGCTGCATTGAATCATTCTATTCAAGAATGGTGATTTGGTCGAGTGGATTTGTGCGTTTCCCGTTTCAGCTAGGCAACTGGTACCAAAGGCTGCAGGTTTGAGTCCAGCTCGTTCCAAACATACAATAATCAGAAAGTAGATCGAAAAGCATATATAAGATACACATCAATGTAAGGAAAATGGCATTTTTGAGGATAGCGTTTAAGGAGTTAAGTACTGCGTGGCATCGATTGTTGCCAATATATCATGAAGGAGGCTTTGAGATCAAAGTCAGATCACGAGCGAGCGATGTGATGGAGTCACACTACCTCCTAAGAATTCCTATTGTAATATTGTTTTGTGATGGAGCCACACTACTTCCTAAGAATTCTTACAATAAAATTGTTTCAAGTTAAAAATCACCTAAATGTGGCCCCCCAAAAGGGTTTTACTGGCCTATTATTACCCGGCATCATCCTTTTTTATTTATGGCATTCCCGTTTGCTTGGATACTCACTCAACAGCAGAATTTACCGTTTTGGATATGAGCAGGGTCCTATTGGGAGTAAAATTGTAGTGCTGTGAGTTACAACCTTCTGAATGGGCTTAGGCTCAAAATTACGAGCAAAAAGAATCGAGACTGAAGCATATCACATTAGTGTCTCAGGCCTACATTGGGTTATCCCCCAGATAGAGCTTTTTGGACCATGGAAAACCTCAAAGTGCCCGCCAGACAGACGATGTCCAATCATGTGATTGGCTAAATGAAGTCATGTGACAAATATATATATATATTGCGGTTGAAAATGAACGACGATGGCAAGAGGCAAATTCGCCTTGTGTTTGGGTGATTTTTGAAATAGTTCGCGTTCTGTGTGGATTATTCTATGGGACAAAGATTTCCTAAGTGAAAGGCACATGCAACAAGTATGACAGTACTTAGTAAAGTTCATGTTGGGTGTTGAGCCGGAGGAATTGGATACCGTGGCATGGGTAGGCCAGCTAAAACTCACTGACGCAGTGTGTGGTTCAGTGGTTGTGGTCATCTGCAGGATTATTTAACAAGTGTGCCTGAGAATGCACTTGCATCAACCGATCATCACATATGTGAGCATCATGGGGATCAGGTTTATAACGTTGGTGCATTTGGTTGTCACAGCATTTGGGACAAGTGCCGATACGGAGCACATTATGTTCTTGAATTACCACGCCTTCTATTATCAACCGCGGCAACTACCACGAAAACGTGGAACCAAAAGTAAACATCGCATTTTTGTGACAGACATTTTGTAAGCGTTTTCCGCAATTGCATTTTCTAAAGAACTAAACAATCATGTGCTTGTATGTAATTTTTTATGATGGTTAATGCTAAATCCTGGGCTCATATAGGGTGGTAACTCAGTGGGGTAAGTAGAGCAAAGAAGGGTCATTGTAATATATCAGATGCTATATCAGGGCAAACAAAGCATTTTATAACACAGCAGCCTCGATTTCACACCGTCTACTATATCATAATGAATTATTCGAAACTTTATAAACATTTTAGATTTTTACCTCATGTACATTGATAAAAACACTACCCCAAAATAAAATTTCAAAAATCAACAAAACCCAGTCTTATCAAAGCTGAAATACCTGGTATGTGCATGTATAACACATTTAAATACTGTCTCTAATATTTTTGAGACATAAAAATCCTGGAAAGAAATTCACAAGTCTGCATATATATATATATATATATATATATATATATATATATATATATATATATATATATATATATATATATATATATATATATATATATATGTATATATATACATATATGTATATATATGTATATATATATATATATATATATATATATATATATATATATATATATATATATATATATATATAGATATCTGTAACTCAGTATTCAAATAATATAACATTACAGACACACATATATACATGTTTACACACACCTACACACACACATACTTGATATATTTGAATAGTTGGCTTGCTTTGTTTGTATGGCTCTCATAATACAGGTAAACAATGGAATAGAACTGATACAGCTGTAATTACTGGATAAATGCACAAACCAACTGCAACAAATCCCTATTCCCGAAAGGGTGGTTCAACAGACGCAAGTATGCGTGATTGCCATAATCGACAGCGCCCATGGAATTTTTGTGTTACAATTCTATACATTGAAGCAATCAACTGTTCCTAAAATACTTTTTAAAAAATACCACATTTTAAGTTCAGAATCATGACCGAGTAACGTGAATTAAAACAAAAGAACTGATTAGATGCTCTCATTGCAGTGCCAGTAAAGAAATTATTTGCCTCAGAAGACTTGGCCAAATCAGAGAGTTGACGCTGCGCTACACACTATTTGTTTCAGACTACACTCAAGTTCTGTTGTTACTAGATCCCTAAACTTGCCAAAAAGTCTTTGTGGACTGAAAGACTATTATGCTTCGGATGGCACCATTTTAATGGCGATTAACAATTGCAGGCCTCTACGGAGTGATCAATTCGTCTCTTTGCATATGGACAAGCTCACATAAATATAAGCAGTGAATTGCAAAAATTGTGCACTGACACTGGCCATTTAAGGTAAATACTGGTCTCCCTCTTGTAAGGCCTCTATTCACCCCTAAAAGACTACCATCCATGTGCGTCAGGTGCGATATTCCCATTATTTCATCTTCAATCCGTTTTCTTTTGGAGTGGGGTTATAAGAAGAGATTAAGTGAATAAACACACACACACACACACATATATATATATATATATATATATATATATATATATATATATATATATATATATATATATATATATATATATATATACATATATATAATATTTAATGGCGTCACTAAATTTGCACTTTATATGTGTTTCACCTTACCATTGAGAAACGATCTGCTTTGTAGTGAGAATCCAGTCATATCAGTTATTTCACACTTTTGAAGGAATAAATAAATATATATATATATATATATATATATATATATATATATATATATATATATATATATATATATATATATATATATACTCCTGATTGCTATATGTATTAAGCCGTTCAGTGCACACAGTTAACGGTGCTATGGAGAGCATATTACATGGGAGGCCAGTTATGACATGCAAGCTATCTTATCATACAAGACAAGAGGCTGGTATTGTGTATTATGGGCAAGTACAGGTGAGTTAGCATAATTTTATCCTCTTCAATCTTGCATGCTATAGGAGTCGCCCATGACACAAATACCAATATACAGAACTGACAATGACTAATTTTGAAGATATTCAACTTAAAAAATTTCAAGAACTCACAAATTCTTACAGATTTGTATTCTACAGGTCTTTTAATGTATCCAATAGACATGAACCCTCAACAAACTTACTTATCTAACGAAAATTTCGGGCTATTGTGTTGAATACTTTGGGAGCCAGAGACGACAAAAATTTTAATGAACATAACGACTATATTGCGTCATTAGCATATACAGACAAAAACTGCAAACCGTAAAAGTGAGAAATATGTGCTGGTGAAATTACTAACAATGGCCTTACAGATATACATGTAGATGCTTGCGGTGTCCTGGGTGCTCGATGCAGGACCCCGCCATGCCCAACAAAGCAGAGCAGATAACTGTAAATATCGGTGCCATGCCCGCATGTTTGCGTGCTTTGTCGCGGGGTGCTGCCACTGAGCTCATCGATTGCTTTAACCACCAGAGCGGTCTATAAACTGTGCCCTCCAAACAGTTGTAGTCTAATTAAATTCTGAACCCTTAAGTAATTTTCGTAGTATAATGCCAATGAAAGTATGTGGGGCGTCAATTGTCCCACTTTATTGTACAAAGAGTCAATTTTGCATGACAGCTGCAAGTATGAGTTGCGCTTTGACACCCTTAAAATCAACATATTTTGAAAACTCATGTTTTACACATATAAATCCCCAACGCAATACATACCTTTGAACGAAAACACTTGCACTTCACACAGTACCAAGACAGTGGTGTTTAAACGTCTAATTATGACATAGTTTCCACGGGTAGGCGGGCTGCATCTGATGAATATTGTAGCACCATTTTGTTCTGTTATACTTTCCTTTGTTATAGTCCCACACGTGCAGGGCAATGGATACTTTCCTTCGGAAATATTCGTGATGAGAACGAGTGCCGCAACAGGGTAGTCTAGATGCATTAACAAACTCAAAAAATAAGCTTATGCACTATCATATTTTTGGTGAATATAACATTTCTGACCATCTTTTGTGTTTCTCCTAGTTTAACTAATGTGCACACAAAATGGCGGCTAACTTACATGTTGTGCAGCACCGATATCACAACTTAATATGCCCTGAAAGGGTTTCCTTGAATCGATAGGATCCTCTTGAATGTTTGAGCAAGGAGGAGATACGAAGTCGGTATCGTTTCCTGAACATCCAAGCCTTTGCCCTGCCGAATAAACGCAGACTGCAGTCTGTACAAGCACAGGTCTTGTGCAAGCGGCAGGCTAGAGACCGTGTCAGAAAGTAGAGTTCTCGGTAGAGCTTTATAGTGAGTGGGTGCAGCAGCAGGGAAACTAGATAGCCCAGCACCGGACCAGGAAGTCCCAGTCTCGGATCAGGATAGGAGAAGTTGGGGAAGAAAGAGGAGAAGGGATGAGGGCAAGGTCAGGGTAGGATATGTGAATTGTAGAGGAGTCAAAGGAAAGCTAGTTGATATCGTTGATGTGGCACTCAAAGAGGAGATGTCCATCATAGCATTGTCTGAGACGCATGTTAGAAAAGGAGAGCAGGACCATTCACAGGAGAAGGAAGAGAAATGGGGCAAAGTAAGGGAGGTGGGGTGGGTTTTCTGGTGAAGAAGGATGTCAAATGGCATAGTATTAACATAGGGGATGATGATGAGAGTGAAGTTAGGCATGAGGTGCAGTAGATTGGAGTAGAGTCTGTTCAGAATAAGATAGCTGTTGGAGTAGTGTATGCAGGAAGAGAGGGCCTTCCGGAGGAATGGAATGACCAGATTTTGGAGCGGTTACAGGTGACTGTTAATGCAGCTCAGGAGCAAGGGTATCAGGTGTTGCTTGTAGGTGATTTCAATGGTCACAAGGGAGATGGGTTGGACGGAATTGATGGCGGAGATGCAAGTATGAATAGAAATGGAAGAAAGTTGCTACAATTTCTAGAGAAATGGGATTGCGCATTTTGAGTAGGGATTTCGAGTGTAAAGGGAAGTGGACCTGGAGTGTTGGAGATAGGAAGTCAATCATCGATTATGCCCTGGTGGATGATAGGTTGTTCAGAATGGTGGAAAAGGTTAGCATTGACGAGGATGGCCGTATGGAAATAGGGAGTGATAATTAATGGATGACTGTTGATTTGAGGTGTAGGAAACAGGTGAGAAAAAGCGGTGGGTCAAAGTGGGTATGGTGCATCAACAGGGACACAAACTTTTATGCACACAAGGAAAGACTATCAGATGTATTGGATGGATGGAAGGAAGCATGGGTTGATACAGAGTCTAGTGATGTGCAAGGCATGTCTGATGATTTAATGAGAAAGATTTTTTATTTTGCCAAGGAGACGATAGGTAGGAAAAGAGTTCCAATTGACAGGAAAGGGTATATCATAGATTCAGAGTTAAAGGGGGCTATTGAGGATGGAAGGGTAAAGAACAGAGCATGGAGACTGGCTAGAAAAAGGAGAGGGAGATTGTGTTGGCTCGAGAGGAGTACATGGAGGCAAGAAAGAAAGTGAATGACATGAAGGCTGAGAGGAGGGCAAAATGAAATGAAGAAGAAGGTTATGTCAAGTTGGGCAGAGTTGTCAGTGGTATTTTGGAAGCAGGTCAATACGAGAAAGAAAGTTCCAGTCAATAGGTTGTCTCATAGGGGGAGAGTAGTTGAATGGGAAAAGGACCTAAGGGAGGCATTGAAAGGAACATTGGAGGGAAGTGAATGATCCACAATGGGGTGTGGGGGAACCACCAATGGTGAGGTCGGAAGCTAGGGAGGACAAGTGGGACCAGGAACTCTGTAAGAGGGTCCAGAGGGTGGAGGTTAAGCGAGCAGTGGATCATATGAAGGCTGGTAAAGCTCCTGGACCAGATGGGGTGTTGAATGACTTTATCAAGAAAGGACCAGTGAAACTGTGGGAAAGTATGTGTTGGTTGTTTAACAAGGTTATAGAGAACAGGGAAGCACCAAGAGATTGGAGGGAATTGAAGATAGCATATATTCCAAAAAAAGGGTCAGTCAAGCATCTGGATAAATGCCGAGGCATAGCAATAACATTAAATAATGGTAATATCTTTGCATGTGTCATGTACAGGAGATTGGGAAGAATAGTTGAAAGAGAAGATATGTTAGGGGAGATTCAGAATGGAAGTTGAGAAGGGTGGAGCGGAGATGAGTATCGGGCTGAAGCAAGGACGTGTGTTGTCCCCGATACTGTTTTCACTGTATCTACGAGATTTTGAAGAAAAGTTGTTAGAGAGTGGAAAAGATGTTAAGGTGGGAAATGAGAAGTTGGCAGGTCTACTTTTTGCTGACAATATTGTACTGATGGCAAATTCAAAGGATGAACTGCAGAGTTTGCTCAAGATAGCAGTAGAATATGGGGAGAAGTGGAGGCTGGAGTTCAGCGAAGAAAAGAGTAAGGTCATGGCTCTAGGCAAGAAACATAGACAGGGAGAGAAGCGGATGGTAGAAAGGTTTGGGATACTAGAAGGACATGAGAAAGTCATTAGAATAGGGGAAGTGGATCATTATGAGTATTTGGGAGTGAGCATTAAGGCTATTGGCCAGGGCATGTTCCGATACCATGTTGATAAAATTAAGCAGAAAGTCAATAGAGCAAAGGGTATGATAAAGCTAACAGCAATGAATAGTTTAAATAAGGCATTTACAGTGAGAGTTCTTTGGGAGAGGGTAGCAGTCGCAGGAATGTTTTATGGTCTGGATGTTATTTCAATAAGTGAGAAAGACTTGGAATGGTTGGAAAAGGCACAGAGAGATGGAAAAATGGATACTAGGGGCTCCCCCATGTGTGGCAACAGAAGCAGTACTAGGTGAACTTGGATGGATAAGTGTCAGGGATAGAATAGCAAAGTCTAAGTTGAACTATTGGGGCTATTTGCAGGATGTAGGAGAAGACAGGTGGTGCAGAGAGGTGTATTTTGAGGCAGTAAGTGAGAAGACAAAGTGGATGATAGATATAAATAAGTTGGCAGAGAAGTATGATCTGAAGGGGCAAGATGAGATTGAAATATGGTGGAAAACGTACGTGGGAAAGTTGGTTACTGAGAAGCATGTTGTTGAATGGAAGAGAGGGGTGGAAAAAAAGAGCACACTCATTGCATACAGAGGGCTTGATAAACCAGTCGGAGGAAAGTGTTGGGATTATAGCAAGGGTTCAGGGTCGTTATTTCAAGGACGAGCAGGAGTGATTAATCTTGAGAAAGGGACACAGAAGTGGACCAGTGGGAGCGATGGGAAGTGCAAGATATGCAGGGAATATGAGGATGAGACAATAGATCATTTTCTTGTGTGGTGTTCAGAGTATCAGGGATTGAGAGATAGTCTGTTTGAAGGGTGGAAAGAGATGGATGAATTATGTAGAAGTCTAGAACAAGTTCAGAGCATGGCAGAGGATGATAGGTTAGCCTGGATGTTGGGGTTGATAGGAGATATGCCAGGAAGTGGAGTAGAGATTGAGTTGGTTAAGGGCTTTCTGGTGAAGTGCTGGGAAAGAAGAAGTAATGTGTTAGGTTTCTAGGGAGACTGAAGCCAGAGTAGGGAACGGAGAGAGGGGAAGGGAGAAGGTAGCCCTTATACGGGCTCCCATGACTCTGTCTATGGCAACAGAGACAGGGACTGTGGGCATGCCGAGCGGAAGATGCGATTGTGGGATAGGTGTTGATTTCTTGGCCTCCTTTTCAGGACCACGGCAAACAAGCAGAGGACCAAAGACAATTATTAGAGGCATATGGAATTTGCATTTTCAGATAAAATGATGTGTGGTTCAAAACGTCCATTGAAGTTTCCATTTTATGAGAAATATGACGGTTTTCAATTTAACATATGAATTACCATTATATTATCTGTTTTTCAAGGTTAATTGCCTTTGCTGGAGTATGCGCCGATTTTAACAATTTTAACTCCCGTCATTAAAGTCTGTTTTAGAAACTTATAAGCCAGAATCAGAATCCATTTATTTGACCTTTACAGGAATGGCTGATACAAAGGAACAATGGTAACGTAAACAAAACATAAAGCTCGCCTTCAGACAAAATTTTGTTTTGCAAAAAAAAAAAATGGCGCTCTCAGGATTACCCCAGCTAAAGACAATATTTTCAAAATTCCTGGAGCCATCTAGAAGAGAGAAGATGCTAAATGGAAAACGTCTTGAACCTTGAAAATTAGAACACAAGATAGTCAACAATTGGCAGTACGGAATCTTTTTAAACTAGAAATATTCCTTCAGTTGTTACATACAAAACAATTTGGCATTGATACTCTTGGAGAAAATATATTTTTGAGCAAAAAAAAAAAAATAGGGGAATATGAATGCAATATATTTTGTATGTGACACACACACACACACACACACACACACACACACACACACACACACACAAGACCTAAATGACGGAGTCTACAATACCTGATACAATATTCTGAAGATTTTGGTGGGCTTAGGGAAAGGCACGTTTAGTCTGCATCTAGTATATTACCAGGGAATGTGTAATAAAAATTCAAATATAAGATGAAAATAGGATAGTAATTGATTTTGCATATACATGAAATATAACGTTACGGCTCTCATTTGAAAAAAATATTATATACCTTCAGAATATTTTAATTTCTTGAACAATGGATCGGTATATGCATAAAGTTGTGCACAGCAAATGAGGTGCATACCTGTTTTTTGTCACAGGAAAATACAATAACACGAGAAACCCCAGGCAAGAATGCAGCAATATTTCAAATGTGACAAAAAGAGATGCAAACTGATAATACGATACTGTTTGGAATATACTTGAGTGTTTTGCAAATGCTGATTACTTTCGAAACTTATGAACTATTTTATTTATATGGGCATTTCTATTTTAAGTTCGCCTGCTCTGTTAGCGCAAGAAAACAAATTCTTAAATTTTAGAATTATGTCAAACAGGGATATGCAACAATAAATTTAAAGCATTCAACTTTGAAAATTGATTATACAGATATCAGGTGGATTCGCTGTATCATATAAATCGTGTAGTACATTAAAACCTAACAGCTATAGCCTATATTATATATAGAGAGTGTATGAAGCAAGATGTTTCTTGACAATGGGAGTTGCTAGCATAAATCGCTGTTACTCTTTTTGGTGCTTACGTTGACTAACATTGAACTACCTAGGAAGTTAGTTACTTAGTTCCAAGGAATATAACAGTCTGAGTCAGCAGCATTCCTCGGCGTGCTTTTGGCGTTGCGCACCGAGTGAAAAGCTTTTGGTCAGTAAAAAACGTATCAATAAAAGAGATAAACTGTGGTTACGAAAAAAATGTTTGCTTTCATACTGCATTTTATATTCATTCCTTGATATCGAAATGATAATAAAGTCAATTTGTCTCCCTTGGACTTCCAGAATTGGACTTTGTTAGATACCTGACGGGTTTTGAAGGGGGATGGTCATTGTTGCCCTGGACTTTCGGTGCAAGTCTCTCTGGCATTGTTGTAAGCTGTTGTCCTTTTATGTGCTTTATAATAGTCATAATTTTGATGTTGTCAATATGATATACTGTCTTAGGAAGTTCAATTAATAATATATTGTTCGGTGAATATTCATGTCTTGCTGTTATATCTAGTGATGTGCATGTGGGTGGGCTTGTGAAGAGTTCGACAGGTTTCAACTTGGACTGATTTTTAAACTACTAAATTGACATAATGGTCTCATACCACTCTCTTGTCCACAGGTTAATATCATTTCAAAATCCGTTGGTGATGACTTGAAGTAAAACAATCCCATATTCTGGTGCCGAAATTGTGTCACTTAATGTAAGTCGTGTATAATTATTTCACTACATTAGGGTTCAATGGACCCCTTAATAAGGCTGCGAGAAGAAGGTTCTATTAATACAAAACTATATTATGATCCAGTAAGAAATTTACGAAGAGTATGAAGTGCAGAATAAATAGTTCCAGCACTAACTACAGGTTGCCCCCTCTCTTCTATTGGCCCCTGAATGATACAAAAGCTACGATTGTCCTCTTGTTTTTGTTTGTTTGTTTGTTTGTTTTTTTTTTTTTTTTACATTCTATACTGCTTGGTAGTTATTTAATCTTATCATTGTGGCATTTGTTCAAAGATATGTACTGAAGTCTGCAAAACGTTATGTAGGTTCAATTTCATTGGGCTCACTTAATAATTGTGAACAAGGGCGTCCGTATTGGAAGGTTTGCCTTCATGGAAGGTGACAAACAGCTACATATATATATATATATATATATATATATATATATATATATATATATGTATATATGTATATATATATAGCATATGCATGAAACTATTGGATATAATATGCTTTTGTCACAGATTTTGAGATTTGGTCGTATTTGTCCCAAATTTCAGGGCTTTGCATCTAGAACTAAATTCATTATCAACTTGAGCCAAGAGGGTTAAAAAATGTGCTGTTTATCAAATATTTCTACAAAAATTTGCTTCAATAATTTTAGAGAATTTAGACTTTCCTGTTTTGCTACTAAATCATTCTGTTTAATATTCACCTTTCACACATTTAAGGCGGGTTTCTTTTCTATTTGGTCACACCCCCAAGGGGCTATATGTAGCAAGCAGCTACCCACGATAGTTACGAGTTTGCCTATTTACGATTGATACCTGCTTAAGAAATATTACATTTGGATTGCGTTCTCTTGACTTAAATATGAATTGCTTTCATTCTTTTCTGACTTCGCCTACAAATTCTGTTGTTAATATCAAAAAAATAATTAGAAAGGGAGACTACAATAATTTTATAGTTTTTAGAATTGGCTGTTTTGCTACTTAAATTTTATCTTTAGGCATTATTCTGTTTTAGTATTCAATTTCAGACGTTTTAGGCTTACATGTTTTCTTTCAGCTTACCCCCACCCCAAACCCCCAGGGGCAATCGGTAGCAAGCAGCGGCCGACGACAGTTTCAAGTTTGCCTAATTGTACTCAAAATCGTGTGAAGAAAAATAATGTTTGGATAACAAGTTTTTGACAAAAAAAGTTAAACTTTTATTCTTTTCTATCATGACTAAATGCACATTTACTCAACATTAAAAATCACTCAAAATTAAAAGTATTTTCTCACATGTCACAAACCTGACACATAATTTGAAACATTGACTGAAGGTTGGCAGTGACATAGAGCTTAATTGTCTTGAGACTTTAAAAGTGAAGAATAGGTGTCATCATGGGGTTTCTTTTACATCTCTGGTGCAGGCTATCCATTTTGTGAATGTTTGTTAGGATTTCCCTTGGTTTGTGCGGGTGGTCTAGTTGCAACTGGTTATTTCCATGACACTGGGACTGAATAAAGGGCCCCAGCTTGTTTCTACTTTAGTTATACTCTGGCAGGTGGTTTAACAAGGATAAGATGTCCAGCTAGAAAGGGTAAATAATGGTTCAGGCTTCAGTCAAATTGTTCTTATCTTAACCTGTACTATAAAAAATTAGTAATTATATTTTGTTTTGTTTTTGTTTTTTGTTTTTGTTTTTTTGACAGGTATTCTTCTTTCATAATGAAGCTCTGCATTTATAAGCAAAACCGCACGTATTTAGCCAATTCATCATTTGCCATAATTCATATTTATGCATTATCATATGGACTATCTTTGCTGATTATTTAGCTTAGACAAGGAGCCGCTACTCAGAGAAACACGCATGGGAAAAGGCTTCGAAACATGTTCTGAGTACTTACCCGCTGGAGACTTTTTAATTTATTTGGGCTAATACCGCCGACAACGTGTCCGATATGGACAATATTACTTCCATATTTATATAGATTAGACAGTGACGGGTAGCATATGGAGAGTAAAGAGTTCGGACTGCGGAATAGACAATGGCCAGAAGGAAGTGGTTCGGGACAAAAAGATAGATAGGTAGATAGATAGATAGATAGATAGATAGATAGATAGACAGATAGACAGACAGACAGACAGACAGACAGACAGACAGACAGACAGACAGACAGACAGACAGACAGACAGACAGACAGACAGACAGACAGACAGATAGATAGATAGATAGATAGATAGATAGATAGATAGATAGATAGATAGATAGATAGATGCAATTGTATCAAAACACATGCTGGTACCCTCATGGTGTGTGTACCAGGAAAATACATCTTTTACACACCATTTCTCTTTCCCCAACCCAAGTCCAACACCAGTTGAAGCTAGAAGCTGATCACTGTGAAAACACGCTCAGCCAGCTTGTCACTTTCTCTTAATTACTAGAACAGCTCTCTGTGTCCAGTTTCCTTTGCTTAACGGTGCCAAATAAATGCAAAACTTCACTTTTTGTTATCCGACATTTATGATCAATGTGTCAATTCAATATATTGTGTTTTCTGAAAATGAACATTATTACCACATTGCTGTTTAAATTTGAAAACAAACTTACCGGATGAAACTGGTAAGAGCCCTCAGTATATTGACTAAAGTGCTATTTCATTGATTACATCATTGCAATTAGGTTGAGCTACTGGATGTTGCTTGAAGTCCAGGTCAAGTCCAAGCCCTGCAACCAAGGCTTCCAAGGAGAAATGGGGTGAAAACCGAAAAAATGGATTTTAGTCGGGTATATCCATGGGACACCCATTGCCAAGATAAGATTGATAAAAGCTGCTTATCATCGACTATTAATTGGAGGGCACTACATTCTCTGTTGGTTGTGTATGGCAACCACTAAAACACTGATCTCATGTTAACTATGCAGTGTTTATATTGAATTCACAGAGTAAAGAAAATAAAAATTCCAGAGTTGCAAATATTTGCAAGCACTATCCGACATTTGTATACTAGGCGCAAACTAAACACATCCTGCACAGTAACAACTCTCTGTTTTACATATTTTTTTTCATTCTCACTCAGTGCAATCATTGTATACTCAGTCCACGTTTTACTGTGTCTTTTTCTGAAGATTATGTACAGTTTTATTAGACACTTCACACGGAATGAAACTAGTAACCTATTGCCCATTTTGGATAAATATTCTAAAATTAAATGTCTGAATGGTTACAGATTAAGCTGGACTTGAAGTGCCCGATTGTTTCCTTCATAGGAAAACAGACTTTTGAAGTCATCCCTGAAATCACAAGGATACAAATAGAAAAAAAAATATATTGACTATTTATTCCAAGTAAAAGTGAATGCATGAAGAGTAAATTGCAGATAAGAATATAAAAAGTACTTCACAAAACATGCAGTTTTTACCAAGAATTGTGACCTCTTTGCTAATTACAATTTTAATCATTGTCACACGAACGCAATTTCACACACTAATCGTACATGTATATCAATCAAGTGTAAAGTTATTTTTGATATGGCTTTACATGCGACAAAATATAGTGTTAGTGCAATAGAATTCAAAGCTTTATTTCATTTTTGGAAAGTTACATCTTTGCATACAATTATAACCATTAGAGCTGTTTAGCACCTATAACTTTCGTCCTAGTAACTTATAATTTTGAGTTATAATTAGGGCATATTCTGACCTCATATGTGTCCATTTCTGTCGGTCAATGAATGTAAAGGAGTTATTCATATATAGGTTGTCTGGAGCCCACATGCTTCACAGATAAGACGTTTTTGAGACCAAAACCTCTTTTTCGGACTGTGCTTTTACCCTTAACTTTAAACATGAAGTCAAATTTTGCCGTATTTTAAGACTGGTGACTTACCTGCTTGGATGGAACAACAGTTAAAATATTGTTTGTAGACAAGTTTCTTAAAATGACATACACTCCTGTGACAGCATCGTACCGAATGGAAAACCGATTGTTGTTATTTGTAAATGTTCCCTTTGAAAAAATATAGTTCCATGTAAGTATTTCTACATATTATCTTCTGAAACATTACGACCATTTTTTTAACGACTATTTTTTTTTAGTACACCAATGAAACAAAATTACCACAATGCGGCACTTCGTGTTGAATGTTCACTTTTGACTTTGACTAACCATGAGTGAACGACGACAACAAATGCCAGGCTCACTCGACAAATTATCCATCGGTATTAATTTGAATTTGCGTTTTACTGGACAGAAGATGCGTTGCAGACAGGATATTTTGACCTAGGCACTGTATCTCCTTCACCGATATTTTGCAACTATCTATTTTGTAGTGATAACATATATTACGTTGATGGCAGATACTAAAAAACAGACAAAAA
Source organism: Hermodice carunculata (assembly GCA_964020975.1). Classification (NCBI taxonomy): domain Eukaryota; kingdom Metazoa; phylum Annelida; class Polychaeta; order Eunicida; family Amphinomidae; genus Hermodice; species Hermodice carunculata. The sequence continues at coordinate 2,765,987 of OZ026627.1, forward strand.
GTTTCAGCAATCAAAATCCACAACTGCAACACAACGAAACTATTAAATTAATATAACTATTAAAAAATGTTGTGGTGAAGTATTAATCACACCGAGCGACAGGCTTTCATGCCAGGTGTACATTTAAGTACTGCTAGGATTTAAGAGACAAATCACCTTCACAAGCACAATAAATCTTGCATATTGGCTGACTCACTTGCACATTATGCTTGATGACCTCACAGTAGCCCCCCCCCCTCCCCCATTTTACGTTCATAAGTGACCATTCCTTTTGGTACATTTATATACATTTTGCGAGGTGAGATATTCAAAAAATATATTATAAACTGCCAATCAGAGCACTTTAGACACTTTACATGTGTAAAGGAGATGGGTCGGTACTTTTTTTAATGTTGTCTATTTGTTTTTTTTTTCAGCAAGGGAAATATTTCAATTCTGTGCGAGATAATTAGCTAGATAAGCACTGATTGAATAGTCTAGTCAGAGAGTAGCAATAGGTGGATAACATGTTTCAAAGATAGTGTTACCTGTATCGTTTGGCCTACCCTGTGAACTTGGTTTAAGAGTCCTTAAATTCCTTTCTACTTCTTGAACTTAATTTTCAGCATATGCTGGTGGGTTTCTATTTGATAAGGAAAGCCAGTCAGTGGTAAAGCTTCAGCATCATGAGGAATTATGCATAAGCAGGAAAGTATGCATCGCAGATTTCACATTTTTCAGAATGGCTAGAAACGGTTCGCCCTCATCTGTAAGTATAGGGGTATTTTTGTAAAGTTTGCAACCAAAGATTGATTTACTGGCACTGAGACTACACCATGTTTTGGATGGATGTCTTTGGAGTCGAGATCACAGTAAATATGATTAAAGTGTGTTGCTATAGAGCTTTGAAAAGAGTTAACATTGAAGTCTGAAGTGTCTTTAATGAAGTTGGAAAAGATGTTCAATTCTAAGTGTAGTTTGAAGAGAGTGCGTTGTGGCTTACAAGTGACACGCTTGTGGGTGTTCGAAAGACGATGAAAATATTTATTAGCCCTTCAATATCACGCGATATATGGGGTGTATTTTTAGGTATGATACTTACTTCACGAATGGAACAACTTTTTATAGGTATCCATAAAGAGATTACACGAGAATGAGACAAAATCATCAATAGAGAGCCCAAAAAGGCTAGACCCATTTTCCAAGGTGCATTGTGAAAAGTGTTGTTTAAATCATTAAAATTACCTCTCTGGTACTTCCATGTAGAGTGTTTATGAGGTCAATCTTAAAAGACAGTGATAGAAAAAGAAGAAAAGACGACAGAAAGGTAAGTAGTGGAGATGGGAAACCACCCGGAATTCCAAACATAGCCTGGCAATCGGTAATCATGAGATCCGTTAAATTATCAGCATATTCAGATAAACGAATGGGCTGGGAGAGTAAGTAAGTAGGTGAGTTACTTATTTTTATTTAATGTTATAAGACCCCAGGCCTTTGGTACAATTCATCTGTAACATACATTATAAACAGATTGAAAAGACTGTTAACACACAATAACAAATTACCTATCAGTAGCAACATTTCTTCTCTAATTTTGGAAAGTATGATACAAAAAGCAGCTGTTTGCCACACTGTAGAGTGATTCTCAGACTTCAATAAAATACATGTTTCTTGCATGGGGAACTTAACATAGAACTGTTGTAAGTACATACACGGTAAAATAGGAAAACTGAGACAAATCATAATAAAAAGCAGTTCTTATCTTCAACCCATTATCTATCAACAAATTTACACAAAAACTCATTTAAACTGATTATTGTCTTCAAACCTATATCTTTAACCTATGGTCAGATACCCTACATTGTGTCTATGCTATTGGAAATTTCCTCATTGATACCAAAAAAAAATCTGCTTCTAATAAACTCCAATTAAAATAATAAGAAAAGGCTGGGATATGAATTGATGAAGACTGTTTTGAGTTTAAAGGTAGGAGAGGCATTGACCGAGTTCACAGTCAGTGTGAAGCGAACCCCACTGTAGAAATTGATAATTGAAGTCACCTGGCCGCAGTAGTGTATTAAGATTCAACTCGATGGCAGAATAGAATGAAAAATATAAATTTCCAAAAAAAAAAAAAAGATAATCTTTTCAGCAGCTAATTGCCGTGATCGTCGATGATATTCATCAGTTAGTAGTTTGCCTGTATCTTTTTGTTATTTCTGCTGAGATGCATTGAATACCAGGAACTTTCAAGTCAGCACATCGTCGACATTGCAGATTATTCTTAATATATAAGGCAACCCGTCGATCGTGACTAATTTCTAGATCTTATGGTAGTACCGATCGAAAGCTGATGATTGACAGTAATTCAGCAGGAAAAGAATTGTTAAGTTTCAGAGACTGTAATTAAAAAAGTTCGAGAATCGGCTAGAATGCTTAAATCTTCATGTTTGCCTTCAGTTTTCAAACTGCGAAAGTTTCGCGACGGACAAAAACTTAATTTGCATACAGTTTGTACAAAAGTTGGACCATGGGTTTGAGTGAATATTAGATGCTACTTTATGGGAAACTATAACAGTCCCATGTGCACAGCATCCAATTTATTTAGGAATTCATATTAAAGATAAAACAAGACAGAAATTATTATTTTGTGATGACACTAAGTTAGATATAAAACCTAAGCAATGACAATGAAATCCCACCACGGCTATGTATTGTTCCAAACAAATGTCCAGTGTGAAAGATATGTTTAAAGACTTCCACCCCCGAACAGTGTGTGCCAATATTATACTCCACATTGTTACCATTGACATAGGCCTTACCAAAGATGCTCCTCAAAACAATGGTTGCTGCTGGTAACCATTGTATTGAACCAACGCCATAGCAAGAAGTATTCCCCCTTAATACATGCAGTTGTAGTTTGCAGTGGATGGGAAAACAGTAGCGCAATGTGACATGAATAGGGTTGGCCTTTGGGATACATATACACTTAAACATTAAACCATGTATGTACGAAAAAAAAAATACGTGATATAAAACATTCAGTAAACATTAGTGTATGAGTGTAAGACAAAAAACAACACACAAAGGTAATAAGAATGTTGACATAACACATGTTTTTAAGACTCATGGCAATAAAAAGGTAGAATAATGTAGAAGATCATATGTATGACTGTAGGTAGATCTTAAGATCTTGAATACATAGTAGATGGAGTATATTTCGCACAATCATATAATATTCACATTCAGACATTTAAGACAAAAACACCACAGGCTTGCAAAATTTAGACTACATGCCCTGTTGTGCATCAACAGATACATCAAGCCATCATGTGAACAGTAATCATAAAACATACATAATTGATTTACGAAACACAGCATTTACATTGCATTATCTTGACGTAAATACAAATGACTCTCATTCTTTTCTGACATGCCCTGTCATTTTACTGTCAATATCAAAAGATTATTAGAAAGTTTGGTTACAATGATTTTGAGTGTTTAGACATGTCTGTTGTGCTACTTAACTTTATCTTTTGGCATCATTCTGTTTTCTCAAATGTCACAAACCTGACACGTTACATGGAAACATTGACTAAGGGTTGGCAGTGGAATAGAGCTTAATTGTTTGGAGACTTTTAAAGTGAGGTGTAGGTAGCATCATGGAGTTTGTTTTACATTTTTGGTGCAGGTTGCCGCCAAAGCAGCCTCCCAAACTCGCTAAAATTGTTGATGTTGGCACTCGTCTGAGTCTCGTTTATCGTGGCACTTTTTTTCTGTTACGCAACAGATGTAATTATGTTGATCGAAACGGTAAGGTTAAGCCCATTGCACCAATCAAACTGGCCCGGCTGTGATCTTTGTCAGCTGTAATTATTGTTCATGAACTCAATGGGGCCAATCAGAACGGACTTCCGTTTCGCGGGTCACACAAACAAACAAGACCCAGGAAACAAGTTTGCTGACCCACGTGTGCGTGAAAGGTGTCAACAGTAAACCAGCAAGGACCATGGTAGTACCTTGTTAATGGGATTAAATTGGCATTTGCTCCCTGGAGTACACGCCAATACACAAAACGAAAGCATTGAACTTGTATCAATTTGCAATGGATCCATATGGGGACGGTTGTGTGTCAACCCCGAAAAGGCCTAAAAGGCATGCATTCTAACTCAAGATTTCAATTCTTTGCATCAGGCTTAACAAGGGACACACCGACAAAATAAACGCTCTGGGTTTGTTTTAAGGCTTTCAATAGGGCTGGAAGTATCTGGAAGACCAGAGACTTCCCACTCCCCGTCGGCAATACAAGAAACGTGTCCAACTTTTGAATAGCGACTTGGTAAATGGCCTGCAATTGTTTTTTTTTTTTTTTTTTTTTTTTTTGTTGGCGTCACTTTCAGATTTGCCTCTTGTAAATCAGTCTTTACTAACTTGGATAAAGTTTCCATTTAAATTTAAACCCCTGGGCTGTTTTGGGATCTGGCAAAGCCAGTTACTGTGCATTTTTGGTTTTGTTGTGCAACACGCGACATGCTGGCGTAAAAGTGCCGTTACAGTTGCAATTTATTCAAAATGATCAACATGACTTGTTGAGTAAGACCTTCTCAGCATTTTCATGTGGTTTCTTTGTCAGTTTTAATATAAACAAAACTCGTGCCATGCACCCTAACTAAGTGAATATATCGATTTCAATCACGAATTGATCAAATCAGTCAAACACGTGTGAATACAATTGCATGGGTACCGGTCCGCGCATTTTCCTTGGTTAGCGTCACAAACGATGGTTTCATCTTTAATTTTTTCTTAAGATCGGTTGGGCGTCGTAATTGTCATAAACTTATCTGCTGTATTGTACGGAAACACTGGTAGTATGCCTTCATACAGACCATTTTACCGCTTTAAAATAAGTTTCTTGCTTCCATAAATTGTCTCTAATCGTCACTTGTGCTCATACAAAGGTCGCCTATCTTTCAAGCCAGACTTCAGAACACGGATTGTCGGTAGAAAAACGACGCATTTGATTCGATGGCGAACACCATAATTCTGGCCCCTCTGACTGACCTAAAATATTCCGGAGAGTCATCTTAGGTAGTTTCCGACTAAAATAACAACGTATCTGTTTGGAATATAAGCAGTTTTGGCGGGGTTTCCCCTAAAATTCTTTTGTTTCATCTAATGGGGAAGCTTGTTCTTAAAATGGACAAGGTTCTTAGCATTAAGACGATGAGAGGAACGTGGCGGGTAGACGAAAAAAAGATTGAAACCGCGACGAAGAAATCCCCCTCTTTTTCGCAGTTTGGCAAAGTTACATCATTCAATTGTCACAAAAAACGGCCCGATCATTGATTTAAATCATCGTAGAAGGAAAACATTCATTTTTAACGCAAAATCGGCAATAAATGACCTTTCCCTACAGTAAAATGTGTGTGCCTGCATGTCATTTCTAAATAACAACACGCACTGTTCGAGTAGGCCTCGCACTCGAAACTGGCGTGCTAGAAGTTAAATCAGGTCCACGACTTGCCTGGGATTAAATACACTAACGAGTAACGTTGGTCGGCTCTACGTAATAAGCTAAGCCCCTTGCCGCTGTACACTGTCTGCTGATCACTGTTAATTATGTGTACACAAACACAGGTGTTTAAGCGCTACCGTGTGTCTACTCAAATACACACTTTGCCAATCTCAAACCACGAGTCACATTCTCTTAAACAGTTTAATTGCCCGGACATAAAATTGGCCACTTTAGTGTCCTTTCCCAATGTGCCTCTGTGCTTCCTCTTGGTTCACCCAAATAGCACAACGTGCAGCATCACATGCAATACAAGTGAACCCATCGAAGGAAGGCAGACGCTGGGACAACAGAATATCAACGCCCAGTCATGGCTGCTATGGAGGCAATGGTGCAGAATGTCCATTGCTGAAGTTCTTGTTAGGATTACCCTTGGCATGTACAAATGGTCTAGCTGCAACTGTTTTTTTTTCTTTGGGCCTGAATATTTTGCCCCAGTCGGTTTCTACTTAAGTTATACACTGGCAGGTAGTTTAACTAGGATAAACTATCCAGCTAGAAAGGGTACATACTGGTTTAGGGGTATAAGTCAAATTGTTTTTAGCTGTACCTGTACTAAACCGATTTGGTAATTATGGTTTGTTTTAACAGGTATTCTTCTTTCAGCATGACGCTCTGCATTAGAAGCAAAACTTCACGTAGTAAGCTAATTCATCATTTGCCACGTTCATATTTACTCAATATAACGTGAGTTGTCTTTGCTTAATATTTATCTTAGACAAGGAACGCCTACTAAGAGAGACATGTACGGGTATAGGCTACGTAGCATGTTCTGAATAGTTACCGACTGAAGACCCTTTAATTCATTTCTACCAATTTATTTGGGCCAATACTGCCTATTTCAAAATTTTACAAAGGAACATGTGCAATATTGACCATAGTACTTCCATATGTATATAGGTTAGACAGGGATAGGTTAGCTTATGGAGAGAGTTCGGACTGCAGAATATGGTAATGACTACTAGTAAGTGGTTCTGGACAAAAAGACACAAATACAATACATGCATATGACCATGCACGTGGATACGCAATAACACTGATTAACAATGTGTCATAAATATGATGTAAGTAGCCTTTGCCCATATCAGTCCAGGGTTCAACAACAATACCTGTACATAAGCTGATCTATACCAAAGCAATATAATACAAGAATCCGTTAATTCACAGACGAGGCGTCAGTGTGCAGTGTACACACACGTGCAGGTTTACCGGATGTCTACACTGGTACACATCATATACATTATCTGAAACACGCATTCCCGTCAAAAGCAAGGTAGTAACTACCAGTCAAACTGAACATGCCAAGCAAGACAGAAGATTGAAGTATACCAATTCAATCAAAATGTACAGCATAAATGTTTACAATCATGTGCTACTCAAATTAATACCTGCATAGGTAAATTATGTATCATAGTAGAACTGTGAACGTTTACGCGGCTGTCAAAAGAATGTATGCATTTACAATCAAAATGCAGCTGAAATATATACATACATATATAGAGATACCTGTACATGCATATATAAGAATACACACCCAAGTAATCAGTATATCATAATGATAGAAATATGGCGAGGCATATACATGATATTCGCATAGACGCATATGTAAAAGTATTGATATACAAACGTATATAGACATACCTATACATGTTGTATAGGAATACACGCACAAGCAATCAGTATATCATCATGATGGAAATATGGCGAGGCATATACATGATATATGCATATGTGCACATACAAAATATAGCGAGGCACATCTATACATATGTATATGTAGAATTATATCTCTCTTGGTTTTTCCTCACCCTGAAAAAGGTTCTGCCTGATAGTGTTAGACAAGAACTGAACAATTATAAATCAGGGTTTCCATCCTGCTGTTTCCAAACTCATGCAATCGACTGATCTCTTTTTCCGGGGGCGCATTCAACTTTTCTGCAAGATCTATCACACTTTTATATTAACATTCTCTCCATCATTCTCAGGCCCTTTTCAACAAAATATGCAACGTTTTCCTACATCCATACTGTTCAAGCTCATCTTGGCCAGTCTCAAGGGCTAAATTTTTATCTTTCAACTTGTAAACTTTGCCTTCTGGTACAGCTAATTTTGAATTTGATTCAGCAAAGTGTGTTACCAATTCCCCAATATTATCGATGTGTGCACTAAAGTGAGACCTGATTTTACGAATCACTCTCTGGAGAAAAATATCTACTCGTGGATCATATACGATAGGCAGGAAATCAGTAACACCAATTACATTAATATCTATATAGTCTTATCAGTTTATATCCTGGTCTCAGCACGACTTTTGGTTTTAGGAGGAGTATAGACAGTCAGGGATGCCCATGGCCACTTACTGCTAGCACCAGAATTAGGAACAGTTGGTGTTTGCGTTCCGCGTTTTCCAGTCTCTAAACAACCATTTTTAACACTTCCCCTGTTGATCAGCCATTGTCCAAAACGTTTGTTTAAGGACTTTTCGGCGCAATTACTACTGTTGAACAGTTCCGCGCAGACCAGTATAGAAATATGTTTTTCACAACATGGTCTTTCTTTTCGAAACTGGAATTGTTTGGGACTGATCTTTGAACCCCGTGTTTAGGACCTTCCTCGTCAGGGTCATAAAGCCCAGAATATATATATATATATATATATATATGGTCGTAGGTGTGCATTCCTAATCGTAAAATAATATTTCAATGGAAATCTTGAATGGGTACAGTATAGTTGTTAAGATAGCTTTACACTATATGAGCGATCCTTCAGTAACACATGCGATCAAAGAAATATATGTTACTATAAAAAAATATCTCTTAAGTTCTGACATAGTCATTCCACATTGGAACAAATATCAAGTCTGCAACTTGCAAAGGAAGATCCAGTGACTTTTTCTGTGTCTATGAAATAATAATTATCCACCATCATCTCCCAATTGTTATCACGATGACAATAACTTCTAATAATAGATATTAATGAGAGATCGTATCAGTTGTATCTTTTTGCATGGTTTTGTTGGGAATATTTAAGTTATGATAATAATGGTCATTTGGTAACGTCACTTGGTTTGCTGTCAATGACAAAAAGTGCAAATCATCATACTTATTTTCGTTTTCAGAAGGTTGTCCATTTGCCAAGGTCAGTTCCCCTGAATCGCCTTGTGACAGTTCTAATTGTTCGTAAGTATGCCCTTTTGCTATACTGTCAGAAGCAGGCACTCCGGTGTTGGTATATCCATGGGAAGACACTGATGCCCCTTGATTTGGATTTTCATAATCATCAGGAAACCCCACTTCTTCGTATGCACTTTCTTTTTTCACATCTGTCACATTGCTGCTGGTCCTCAGTTTGGTCCTTGATTTTCTACCGGAAATATTTTTCAATGATCAAGTGTCTATGGGCGTTAACCAGATAGTCTTACAATATAATATTCAGATGCAATGAGACCTTTGGCTAAAACTAGAAAGCACTCTAATAGAACGACTTGAATTCTGTCTTTGGGGGTGGCACAGGCAATCATCTATTGCCTCATTTCTGGAATACATATTTAGAACCAATCACATGGGAATTACTTTAAGTATGTCTCCATTAAAAAGTTTGCATGCTTCCAAAAATGTCTTTAACAGTTTGCTATGCGTAACATAAGCATAGTGAAGCAGAAAAGTATCAAACAAAAATCAAAACCAATTTAACTTTTAAACATATACTGGCATAGGTATAAATCCCATCTAAAGGAGATTCTTGGCATAACGAATGCCCCAATATTGTGACAAACCACTCACCTGCGATAAATAAAGAGACCAACTAAAATAACAGTTACTGCAAGAGCCACTATTGCAATTGACAGAACCGCAATACCTAGCGATAAGAAAAGGTAAAATAAAGAGAGATAACAGTCAATTATTATACATTTCAACGAACCGATTGTTCACTGTGTTAGTACTTCGTCACACAAACAAATGCATCTAAACTTCAAGACATATTTTTACTATTGCCAATGGCAATCGATAATTGATTTTTTGTAGGACTATCTACCTATTAAATTCCAATGGCCTGACTTAAATCAATGGTCCTTAAGTAAAACTTGATCAAAATTAGAGAACTGCATAGGAACCATTTTACTTAATTAAGATAATCTTACACAAAGCATGCTTCACATACCAAGACAATCTTACAGGAAGCAATGGATTTTATCAAGGGAATCCTATCCTGTAGGAAGAATAGTATTTACTTTGATTTGGCACTGTTGTACGACGGATCCATATGTATAGCGAATATGCATATATTGTTGTATCATCGCAATGTTCCTCTTGTAAAAAGTTGCTTGACGGCTTTGTTATGTAAGTAACCAAATATATGTTGTTGGGATCAAATAGGAATCAAATTTCTACATGAACATCATCTGCATCTCTCTAGCTTTGTACCACTTGTAAAACAAATAAACCTTCAAATTCCAATATAATTCCTTGCAGAATATTAAGTAAAAAAGCTCCCCCTGACCTAAGGTACTTATCAAAAAAATGTTGTACATTGAACACCATCTGTAGTTGTACCCACAGATACAGAAAACCATAAAGAAAAAAAAAAGGCAAAAATCGAACAGGGAAATTCTGTATGGCATCGAAGGGATGCCATACATGGACGTGGTGATAACAGGGAAAAGCTATTTCTCTTCACAATATTATCTTAAATTAATAAATCATTTCAATTATTATAATATTATATCCACTGACAGGAAAAAGTACAGGCTGGTACGAAACTCAAGATTCATTCGTTGATTTGACATAGAAACCTTTCTTATTTCAGAGATTGGCTGACGTCTAGTCCTGGGTTTACTTTGTTTGTTGGTGTGGAGCACTCCACAATTAACACCGATGGTCATTCTGGTAGCTAATTCCACGTTTTAGTTAAATGCCACATTTCGTCATTGGAAAAAGAACTACGAAAATCATGAATGTGTCCAGAGCTAAAGAGACATGAGAACAATTTATGAAAGACCTTTGATACCTGGTCATTAGAATCCCACGATTTTGGGGCATGGCTAGTCTTAGAGCTTTATATTCCGCTAAGGCACCCACTACTTTGTCAATGAAGCAGTGAAACACGAGCAATACAGTGCTCAAGAGACACCTGATGTGGAATCTTCTCCCCCCCCCCCCCAACGCCTAGAGATACTACTTCATTTTTCTTCAATAACATTTTGAGACAGACCAAGTGGCTCATATATCATTTAGTATAAGGGAAACGAAGTGACACGCTGCAGGAAACATAGATTCAAATACAACCCAGCAAGATATCAGAGCATGTTAGCTTTCGGGGTACTCCATCCGTGTGTCCCCATTTGACAACAGACCTTAAATAAAAGGTCAGGAGGTAGACACATGTCCCTTGGAAAGAGCATCAGACCTGACTGGCAAGCTACATCCATGCCACATATACCTTTCTATTGCTAACTGTGACCTCTGACACCATGAAAACCCTAGCTACTGCTACAGCAGAGAACATTTACCAAAATAAAAATAAGACCCCACCCTTTATAGGAGCCAGTCCGTTCCACAGAACTGGAACCTTCAGTTCTTTTGGAAGACCACCAGACTCACTTCCCCATGTTGAGACTATGTCACCAGTCTGTCACAATTCCATTTTGCAGGGCAATACTGTTAAATTATCCCTACATTGCGTGGCTAATATTAATCTGGTTGAGCTCCGTCAGTTGGACGATACTCATGAACAAGTCTGTTTCAGATATACATGTACATCTACAGAATCTCACTTTATATGTAATTTAGTTCTGAATGAATTATACAAAGGTATCATTTGATGACGCTTTCCTAGTTACACAGGTGAGCTACATCTGTTAAAGGGAGAGATATAATCATTATGGCCACCAAGGATGGAATTACTTTTATGAATAACACAACACACTGTCTGGTCCTGCTGCACCTGTGCTAGAGCAACATAACAGTGGGGTCGACTAGATGTTATGAGACAAGAAATTGTTTTGCAGTATCATGCATAGTTAGCTACGCCACTTAACACAGCTCAGATCTGTTGCACTAGAGATAGGGCCCAGCTTGAATAGTAACAGAGGTAGCCAAAGGCATGCTAAGATGAAGCATGATGCTGTTCAAACGCTCGGCTTCTAGTTATGTAGCTGATATACTGGGCCAGCTGAAGATAATATATTTTGAGCACACAATTTGTGATAATGTCGACTGCTTATTTCACTATCGGAAAGAATCATGTATATCGACATGTGTGCATTTTGTGTAAAGACACATTGCATACTCTGGCTAACTGTAGCAGAGAGGCAACCGCAACAGCAATCACAATAGCCACAGCTAAATTGCCTGCACCATCAAGCATCCTTAGATTATCGGGACGTGCATTCCAGAAAACTTTAGCTGTTCTTTTTTTGATCTGCAATTATTAGCACACAGGGTATCAATTGAGACAGGCCAACAGTCGCACAGTCCTTACGCGGAGTGGCCACGAGGTGCACACATTGTAGTGGTGCTCACTGCTATTGCAACAGTCTATCATTTAAATGGAAAATGGTCGAGGTGGGTGTGGCAAGAGCCAATACGGAAGAAAGTATATATGCCAAGTGTGTGTGTGTGTGTGTGTTTGAGAAAAAAAAGAGAGAGAGAGACAGAGAGAGAGAAAGAGAGAGAGAGAGACAGAGAGAGACAGAGAGAGAGAGAGAGAGAGAAAGAGAGAGAGAGAGCATATTGACATGCATATCCACATATCGTCGGTGTAATACAAAGTTGATTCCTTTTAAAACATAAAAAAATCTAATAACACTTTTCACGTCAATGTAAATCAACATACTTGATATTCTTTAAGTTATACGAAGATAAATGTGTGGCCATGGTAGTGTCCTTGTTATTGAAATTGTCAACGTTTAAAAAAGAGGAGGTGTTGTCCTTGAAACTATCTTACGTTCGTAATGTAGGTCAGTACTGTTGCCCAGATAAGTCAAGCTACGAACAGGCTGCTTTAAGTCAATATATACCAAGAACAGCATCACTTTAGCGTTCCCCTTCACATATGCTAATTTTCCGTAAACATTAACAGCAAGCGCAAGATTTACTAGCAGGGACCTGCCAAACAGTGACATAACCAGAGTGTGCTTTCTTTTTCGCATGTGCGCATAAGATGGTATTAGTAGTTTTATCTGATAAATTAGCATATAAAAATACCAACGACTACTTCAAAAAATGTCCCTCAACCCGTTGGTTTGCCATATAATCCAAGGTTTAAGCCACAATTTGCCACAACAAAAATGACAACTCATACAATAAATGAAGCCGAAATACATATAATTGGCAGTTTTACACAGTGAAATTTCGTATGGAAAGGGTTCCTTATTGGTGACGAATGGTACTCACCAAATATGTGTAAAATATATCCACTTTAAGTGTAAATTTTCAGCATTCGTAAATAATACAAATCAGTATCATTTTATTCACAGATATTTTTATCATGATCACAGTACGTGCAATAGGAATCATGGAATCAAAAAAAAAAAAAAAAAAAAAGGAAACAAAAACAAATGACAGCTACTGAGTATGCAAGCATTTCGTAAAACATCTATAAAGCTAACCTGTATCACGGAAACTGCTTGTTGTCATACTTTCGGAGCCACTCGCGAAGCTGGTATTTTCTGCAATATGAAATTTAACTAGTTTACTGCTTATTGTAAACAACTTTATGATGCTACATGTTAACAAACTGTTGAAAAAAGTAGACTACAGAAGTTTATTTTCTTCTTCAACACCAAATATGAAAAGAAAAAGTATTTTATTAAATATGCATACGAAAATATGCGTTTAGGTTTAGGCTATCTTACGTAAACTTAAACAAACAAAAAAAAAGATCAGTCTTAGGGCCGTCCATATCCCTGAAACGGATTGGAAATGACTTTGCTTAAATGACTATGAATTATGCTCCTGCTAAGCAAAAAGCCCCCCCCCAAAAAAAAAAAAAAACGTCAACATTGCGTTTGTCCGTATGTGTGTGTTTGTGTGTGTGTGTTGTGTGTGTGTGTGTGTGTGTGTGTGTGTGTGTGTGTGTGTGTGTGTGTGTGTGTGTGTGTGTGACTCAGGAACCCGGACTCAAGGCTCAGGTAAATTTTTTTGGCCAAAGGAAAGATATAAAAAGTTCAAATGGAATGATTGAAGATCATCAAAGTATATAATAAAGACATAGCAACTACAGGAAAACCCAAATAATGCGGTCAGGGAGGCACACACTCAGATCTTTAACAGGTTGCTATTATGCGTCTCACACATTAACAATTTATAATTACAATTTAAGTGATCATGAAGGACAAATTTAGGAAAGCATACTGATTATATTTGTGTAACTTCTCTCTCTAATTTCAGTTGCAAATACCACAGTTTGGTATGTGGCAGGACATTTGATAATTCATTATGTTATACTTCCTTACATGTTGAGAAAAACCGGAATAACTATGCGCATATGCCTTCTCCCTTATAACTTCAGCCGTTTTATTCAGGCTACGTGTAATTTTGTGTCTCAAACATTGTCTAGCAACGCTAAGTTGAGTAAGCGTCACAAAAAAGCTCTTTCTTCTTATTTGATGCTGGTGTATTTGGGTGGTTGGTGTTATTTATATATGACGAAAAAATAAGCGCGGACCCTATCGTTTTGTAATTAATAACATAATTTTAGGATCTATAAATTATAAATATCTTCCGGTTTCAATGAATTTTTTGATTTATGAATTTTTTCATTATGGTCATAGAAGTTACTGTGGTTAATTCTTCGAACAGCTTTATTTTTATTTTTATTTTTTTTGGAATCCAAACAAGTCTTTCGAATTTGTGTCCCCAAGCAAGAGTGCAATAATTCAAATGTGGAAGAATAAGTGAATTATAAATAGTTTGCAAAGTATGTGGTGGGAGAAATATTGTCATTCTCTTCATTATGGCAATAACGTGATCAATTTTTGACGATACTTTTTAGATATGACTGTTCCAGTTAATATGCCTATCTGATTCAAGTCCAAGAAAATTTAAATTATCTCTGCATTTTATTGGTACATAAATTTATCAATTTGATTCTCAGATTTTATGCCCAAAACACTATTTTGCAACTTCCTGGCTGTTATCCGTTTTCCGTGATATAGTGCTCGGACGGCTCAATGCTATAAATTAAGTAGTGTGGTCAGCATATACTATGAATTTAAAAAAAAAAAAACGGAAATAGAAGTAATGAATGACCTAAAGTGGATCCTTGAGGGACAACAGTTGGAATATTTTTTTTTTTAAATGAGATTTTATGTCATGACAAATTACTTGTTTTTTCATTAAACCTGTGTGTGTGTGTGTGTGTGTGTGTGTGTGTGTGTGTGTGTGTGTGTGTGTGAGGGGGTATTGTACGACCACGGACCCTTTTATTCATTCGAAAGCTACCCACAACAGTTGTGGAGGCCAGGTAAGGAGATTGGGCTGGACATAGCAACGTTTGGATCTGCTGGTGATGATACTGCATGGTTGTGCTTTGTCTTGCTGGAACTGATGTTTCTGCAATTGTATGGCGACTGTTGGTAGGATCTCATCCACAAAGCGCTCAACTGTTAGAGTCCCATTTATCCAGATGAGTTCCTGTCGCCCTGATTGCAACCCACATCATGATGCTGCGTCTTCCATAGCGGTCAAACTCTGCCATGGATACATCCACAAATATCTCTGAATATGTCTAACATATATTATGCCATTATGGGGATTAAGGCAATATAATGACACGTCTGACCACATGACACTCTTTCTGTCATTGGTGGTCTAGTCAGCATTTTCTCGCCACGAATGAATCCATGTAGCTTCGTGTGCACGACTGGGAGGGCGTGGATGGCTGGGCGGTATGACTTCAGTTGAGCCGATACCCGTCTCCTCTTGATTGCATGCATCAATGTTCCATTGCTGGCACCACTAATGATGAAACATCTCCATTGTAAGAAATATATGTGTCTTTGTTTTCATCACTAGTTGACGGTTTTTACTGCTATTAAAATGTCTTGGTCTTCCAGATCCAGCTTTTTTATTTAGTTAATTTTGTTTGCTAGTTAGTTTATGTCGGGGTTTTTTTTTTTTTTTTTTTTTTTTTTTTTTGCTTTTGCTTTTTGTTTGAGCTATTGAAAAACGGTCTCATCAACTCTGAAACACTGACCTGAAGCACCATTTTCTCCTGGCAAGCTCACACTGGCATAACCAATATAATGATCCTGCCCTGTCGAATGCAACAGGTTCTCAGTAACTGGCATTATGGATTTATCTTGATGGCTTCCGTCATTAAGGGGTAATTTAATCGGAGTTTAAGTCGATGGATAAAACGATATTGTGGACACCTCTATTACGTGCATTAAAAGGACGGCAAGTCAGCAAGTCGCAAAAAGCTACCTTTTGGAATTCCATGCAGTATGGGTAGGACCATAGCCACCTTTTAATAGATTGTTTGTGTAATGTTAGCCTGTGACACCCGTTATTATAATAATTGTATATTTGGCACACACTATGCTCCATAAGAAGCAATAAATTTCATTTATCGGTAAGTCCATGCTTATATCTCGAGGCCGAGGTACCTATGTGGTCCTGAATGGCCTTTTTAGGCTGGGAAAGGGGTGAAAATGTGTTTAAGTATAAATGTATCGACTAAGACAGAGTCGCATTGTATGGACTAATTTCGCATTATGTATGTTAATTGGATCATCTTGTACTTAATATCAACCAGTTTGTGCCATGACCCTGTAGTTGCAAGGTAAAGTGTAAAGGTTTTTGCTATTTCATGTAAACTTATACTTTCAATAAGTGGGCTATGCCGAGCGCTGTCCATGTACAGTGTTAAGATGTGTCCTTAAAAAAGGCACTTCGTCCGCCTAGTGAAAGGGGGTTTTGATTTTTGATTGATTGATGGACTTCATTTGGTCTAAGCATCAGTACATCAGTATAAATGATACAAATAATATCATATTTAAACCAGGGGACGCTGCATTAAGATGCCGGGGAGTCGCTATCATGCAGGCCACCCAAGAGTTAAGTAAAGTTTACTACTATTGTACAATTCATACGCTTCTGGCTTAGGAATAGGAAGATATTTTCAGGGCTGTTAGACCAAATGATGATAAAGATAAAGAAGATAAGTGAATCATTAAGGAGAATAACTGGTACAGATATAACAAATGGCAATATTGCAGTTGGTTTCAAAGAAATCAATAATGTACTTCTTTGCATACTGGTTGAAACCTTTAAAGGAATGAAAATGGATTCTTGACATGGCAATCTCAGGTAAGTATTTTTCATTAAAAAGGTCTGGTATTTTGTATCTAATGCAAAAACGACTAAGTCTAGAGTTAGTAACAACTATTGGGTTAGTTGCGGTTAAAACAGGGTTATTATGTATTGTGGCATCATATCTATGTGGGACCAGAACAGCTCTCCTGGGTCTCTCGGTCCGTTTTGCTTGATTATCGTTGAATAAGCTTTTAAAATATCTTGGTAACATATTACTTTCATATTTAAAATATAATTTCATGCAAGATGACTCAAATATATATATAAATTGAAGCAAACTAAGGTGCTTGGTGCTGTATGTGCTTTGCACTTGCTCTTATTGATTAATTTTACTGCCTTCTTTTGCAGCTTGACGACTCTGCCCAAGAGTGAAGTCCCCAGACTGTTATTCCATAATTCAAATGTGGTAAAAATAAGGCATCATAAATTAATTGTAGAATGCATTAAGGAAGTACATTTTTCAGTTTGGTTAGTATGCCACATGTCCGAGATAATTTGTTAGATATAAGATTGACATGGTTGTTCCAAGTAAGATTTTGGTCAGTTAAGACAACCAAGAATTTGAAACTGTCTACTCTTTCTACCCATTGGTTGTTAATTATTATGTTCGGTATTTGGTCTTGGGGTAATTGTTTTTGTTTTGTATGAAAGATCATAGTTTTCCTTTATTTACATTCAACGATAATTTATTCGCAGCTAGTCAGTCACTGACTTTTGTTAATTCTTTATTTATTTTATATGATAATGAGGGATGTGTTCATGTATCACCTGTGAAGTTACGCACTGTACTTAAAAAATTAGTGCCATCAGCATACATGATTGACATACAACCAGTAGTTGTGTGTAGGTGATTCATATATATCAAGAATAAAGGATGGCCCAGAATTGAACCTTGGGGAACTCCAGTAGAAATTTTCTGCAATGATGATTTTATGTTTTCAATTTCAACAAATTGACATTTATAGCTTAGGTAGCTCATGAACTACTTAAGCTCTGTCTTTATGATTACATAATGTTGAAGATTTTGAAGAAGTATATTGTGATATATGGTGTCAAAGGCTTTAGAAAGGTCGAAACAGTCAGGATTTGGAAGTTTCTTTTTCAGCCTTTAATCTATCAAGGAGTTCTAGACCAGCTGTTTCGGTAGAATGATTCTTTCGAAAGCCATATGGATGATTATAAAACAAGACATAATCAGTGAAGTACTGGAAGAGCTGTGTATGAAAGGTCATTAGGAACCTTTCCAGATGGTAGTAGAGATATGGGTCTATAATTGTTGAAGTCATGCTGATCATCTTTTTTGGAAAATTGGTTTTACTTTGGCTATTTTTAATTTGTTAGGGAAGACACCATTTTTTTAAAGATTGGTTTATGATCGCAGTTAGAGGTTTACTTTGGGCCTCTGCACTGAGTTTTAGAAGTTTAAGGAATATATTATCTATTTCAGCAATTTTTTGGGAGCTTAGATTAGATTTTACTGCCTTAACATGTTCTACATCCACATAAGTGAACTGAAGAGTAGAAGTTGTATTAGTTTTTGTAGGTAGGGTTGAAAAGCTTTTTTTCGCTTCAGTGTTTATTTTCCGCGCCAGGGTTGGACCAGTATTGACAAAATAATCATTAAATTGTGATGCAATGTCCCGTGTGTCTGTTATTTGTTTATTGGTAATATTAAAGTACTAGGAAATTCTTTATGCGTATTGGATTTATTTGGGACATCCTTAAAAGTTTTCCATGTATTTTTAATGACGTCTTTGTGTTTTTTTTTTAAATTCTGCCAGATAGTAAGCATATTTAGCCATTCGAATCATAGATCGGACTTCAAAGCAGAAGTATTGGAGCCTTCTAGACAGATAATCCTACCTCTCATTTTCTGGTGTAATAGAGCGAACTTTCTTATAAAGGTTGTTTTTATGTTTCATTTTGTTAAAAATATCTTGATTAGTCCATCTTTTTTATGTTTGTTTGTTTGTTTTTTGTTTTTGTTTTTTTTTTAATTGTTTTTCTTTTCAAAGGAAAGTGTTTGTTTATCATATCATCTAATTTGACTGAGAATTTCTGGTCGTAAGTTAGTCGAAGATCTGCATTTATATTATTATCAAAAATGGAGTCCCAGTCTATGTTGTTTAAGTTTTCAAGGAAATTACGAGTAGCATTACGTGTAAAAGCGCTAAAATGCATTTGCTTTTAATTGATATGATTAGCATTTGTATTGAAATTAATTGCTGAATTTGTAGGCATGTTATCAGATAATTTATGAACTAAAATGCCTGTGTAAATAGGATTACATGGATCCGGGTTTTTACTAAAAATATTATCTATAAGTGCGGCATTGCGTTTAGATAATCTGGTAGGTAGTAAAATATTTGGTAGCATGTTATGTTCAGTAAACTTCTTGATACTTTCCATTAGTGTTTACTTTCATTAGATCAATGTTAAAATCACCAGCTAGTACAAAAGTATTGTTTTGGCTATCCATGTTGTTAATTACTGGGCAGAATTCCTGCAGAAAGGATTCAACAGCTCTATGCCTATTGTTTCCTTTCGGAGGACGATATATATTACCTAATTTTATTTTGTTTTTGTTACTATCTTCAATGTGAATAAAAGACTTTCCCAGTATTGGGATTTATTGTGTTTTTCCTGCTTCGTTACACTTAGATTATTTCTTACATAGGTGATTAGACCCCACCTTTAGAACAATCATTTTTATTGTACTGTGAATACATATCATAGTGTTATAGTTCAAATTGTTCAGGGTCCCAATTTTCGTTTAACAAGGCCTCTTGTATACGTATTGCACTGACAAAAGACATCTTTTTTGGCTAGGCATTCTATCAAATTTGGAATTCGTCAAATTTTGCATTCATTGACTCTCTGTTGAGGCTAAAGATTGTAAATGTGTTTTTATGTTTACTTAGAATTCCCATCAAGTCCTCGATATTGAAATATTTTGTTCTTGCTCCAGGATGCTGGATTTTAAAGGGATCTAGGTTAATATATCTAGATAAATCATTTTCATCCACCCCACCTTTGTTCCTTAATGTTTCTTCACTTGAAATATGCATTTATGGTTAATTAGATGTTTAAGATATACTTTGTAGCATTTATACAACACCACAAACCTTAATTGTGCACCTATCTTAATGATGAAGATGTACCAAAATGTCTCCAGATACAGGCCCAATACTAATAATATTGAGGAATGTAAAAGCATATAAAATGCAAAGAGTGGATGTAAGGAGACAAAAGTTTTAATATTGCAAAGCTCTCAAAGTTCCGATATATGGGTATGCAGACTTGTTTTTCATGTTTTACCATTGAGTCTACATTGAACCTTAGATAGAAATTAAAGTGCTTGCAGGTTGTAAATGCATATTTGACCATCGCATGAAAGTCAACAAGAAGAGAAGAAAAGAAAAGGCAGGTGCAAAACTGCCAGAAGATCCGTAGGCATGAGACACCAGTCAGACATGTCAACATAATGGGAACAGAGAATAGTCAAACATTAGATCTGTCCATCTTGATCAAGCTATACTACCTTACAAGTTGATTGCGTGGTAAAAATGTAATACTTGATTGAAATAAATAAAGAAATATTATAAGTTCCGCGGCCGGTATCCGTCTCTCACGGTGCCGGCGCCATTTTGTTTATTCGGTGCGGACCTCTAATAGACAAAGGAACCATTTTAGTTGGCGGAATACACTGTTTATCAAAGTTGTATGTCAGTTATTCATAACAATGGTACCTAGGTACGTTCGTCGAAGTTTTGTAACGTTGATTGAAGTGAGCATACTGCTTCCAAGTTTATTTGTTCGTCTTTTTACCGCACTTAAAAAGGTCGAAGCCAGGCAGACGTTTGGTTAGGTCATTTTCTACATCATACCTGTTTATCCGCTTTATGTAGATCAGGCCATTAAAAGACCACGTGGTTTCGATGAGGCCCTCCTGTTTGGCTTTCCTAGCGTAGTAGAAAATTTTAGATCGAACTTTTGTAAGATCTTCATTGATGAACACTCTCATCATTCCCTTATTTTATAATTTTGTTCTTTGTGAATAAAGTTTATGTTTGTCCCAATGGGAGGCAAATCTAATTAGTATAAGTCTGCTTTTGTGTCTCTATTTCTTTCCAATTCTTTCCCCAGTAAATGTGCTCCCGAGCTGGACATCTAGCTTGGCTGCCAGATCATTTACACTTTGGTTGATTCCCTCATCATCATCAGCATTTTCAGGCAGACCGTTTACTATCAGGCTGTTGTAACTGCCAGTCGTAATCATCTCCCTTTGGGTGTCTGATTTAACTCTTTTCTTAGCAAGATCAAGTAGCTCACCATGTTTTTGACATCAGCTTCAACATTACTCAAACGGAGTTTGACGGGCTCTATTTTTTCGTCCACATAACTTTTCAGCTTTTTTTTTTTTTTTCAATTTGAGGAGTCGGATCATCTTGTAAGGTTTTTATTGGATCGGCATAGTCCTATTTGTATTTAAAGACTAGAGTCTTTCCTGGTTTCACTCCCATCTGGCTCCAATGAATCTGTGATTCGTTGGCTCTTTTTACGTTTTTCATCTGATTTTTCTCGTCCTAGATTGTCACTGCCAGACATTATATGTTTTAATTCCCAGACAGATGTATTACCAAAATAGCGTAGAACTAATTCTTCTGATACTGATTCAGCTGTAACGATCTCTGGGATTGAAAAGAATGAGCACACTTCTACTTTTCACACTCACTTTGCTCTTCATCAACACTCGACATTCATACCACGTGGTAGTGTTTACACATCGACAACCAAGCTGTGCTGTTGTCGACCACCCAAAGGAAGTGAAAAAAGACGTTGACCAGCAGATTCCCTCCATTTGAAAAGACAGATTTAAGGCGGAGCTGGAAAGATAGCTTGCAGTCATGTCGGCATATGAATACATCATTCACGATTTCAGTGGTACTGAAATAAGTTTGGAATATGGAACTCTGTCCAGGTATAAAGCACATGTTCTACTGGCTGTCACTGTCTGCCACCTTGATTGGTCTACAAATATGTCGCCTCAAAGGAATAGAAGGGTTACAGTAAATATACATGCAGACGTTTCTGATGGTGCAATCACAAAACAGGCCACCTCCTGTGTTAACTGGCAAAATGTTGGACTGAACCTTGGGAGGCAGCGCTCTATCGATGGCCATTGTAGTCCTACTGGCACTGTTGATGTTGAGGGCAAGATGGCGCACTTCTGTTGCATGAGAAGCTGGCGCTGACAGAGAGCAGACTGGAACAAGCATATTTGGGGGCCTGCTAGCCAGAATGTGGGAAAAATGTTCTGGTGTAGCTCAATGGATATTGCACTGTAGTTGTACGGTGCACATTTTTGAACAGAAATTTGCAAAATATGTGTCGGTGGAATGTTACATCTGTTTAACTTCTGGATCATATATTTATACGTGATCAGTTTGTACTTGTCAGTATTGAGACGAGCATGCCTTACAATGCGGGGCATGAGTATACAAAGTGTTTTGATACCAATGGGCTGGCTGACAAACCGTGTAACACCCTCACCATAATTCATGTTACAAGCATTCGTAGACAAATAGAAGGGTACTCTGGGGCAGAAAAGTTAACAAGATGTCTGTGGGCATACAGTTTTTACAAAAACACTGGGAAGTGGATCAGATCTTCCGTGAACGCCCACATTTTCGGAATGACATTGTGGGCATAAGTTATGTTTACCCTTGTTCTGTTTTTGGTTTGCCGTTCATTTTGCTAAAATAATCCCTGCCATTCCTGTCAATTTTTAACTGTATTTCAGTCCAGCACAACTGGCAATGTTTCCTTGGATCCACCGTGTAGACAACAAGGAGTGTTTTTTTTTTATATCAGAGAGTGTTGATGATAACCGTGGAACTGTATAGGCCAAGTTGTTACTTGTTAAACAAAATTTCACAATCTTTGATGAGGTCAGCTTTTGTTTGCAAATAACCCTTGCCCTGGGCTTTCGATGATTTCCCATTGCTTTTTACCACAGCCCTAGATTTTGTGAATTCCACTGACGTGATAAGATCTACACCATAACCATGTTTACCGAAAAACCCACCAAAGCCGCCGCAATTGGCACAGGCTACACGTTTTACTTATAAAGACACCAGCAACCCTTTTCGTTATTTTGTTTTTACACGCTTCTGCCATCTTCTTCTTCAAACAGCTGATATATTTTTGAAAGCACTTACTGATTTTCGTGGTTTCTAAGTTTTGTGATTTTTTTAACGTTCTTGGCCAAAAAAAGTTCTTAAATTGGCCGTCATGCGATAGGAATTATCTACGAGTTTCAATTTTGCTTTCCTTACCCGCAAGAAATTTGTTTGAGCAGCCCGTCTTCAGGTGACCCTGATATACAGCACATGGTCAGTTTCAACCTGCATTAAGGGTACCAAGAAGTATTTTTATGCAATTTTGAAACGTTTGGCCAAGTTATTATTCTTTTTTAACGCGACCTTTTGAACATATCCAGCCTAAGGTAACCCTGTATATATGCTTACGACGTTTGTAGTAACTCTGTGTGACAGTTTTAGAGCCTGAGTTACAATGTAAAAAAGGAAGAATTAATGCACCAATCAAGGGGTACCCGCATTCATAAATGTTCAAGTTCTAAACAAATCGAGGACAGCAAGAACTGTTGAACCAGTTAAGGTCCAAAGGTACCCAGCAGTGCCCACATGCAATTTCGGAGCAACACATTTTGAGAAGTTTCAGGGAAGATTTTTTACGACCTCGCAAAACAACGTGAAATCAAAAATACTGAAATAACAATGTTAAAAATAAATATGGAAACCACTTTCGCAAGGACACATCCAAGGTACTTGTCCATCAAGTATGAAGTGTATGCACTATAATTTCAATCCCCATGGACTTATTTAACAACTTAACATAATGGAAGCATCAACCGACAATTACTTGAATTTCTAAAAAATGGTTTAATAACAGCTATTCGTAGCATCACCACCCAGCAAAAACCTTTGTTTTACCCTTCACCAAGGTACTTTTGCATCAAGTCTCCATACAACTCGAGACACAAGTTGAGAGAAGCAGTCAAAGACGTCAAATCACACGAACATTTGGGGATCAATAGAGAAAAACCGCAACGCCGCCTGTTGAACGAATTATGATGTAAAGATTCTCAAAAACGACTGCAATTTCGAAGCAATTGGTTGAACAGTTTCGGTAATTTTTAAGATTTTGCCGGTAAATAAGAGACAAAATCACAAGAAGCTAAAACCCATGGAGCTTTCTAAAGAACCACCCAAGGTACATTTCTCCCAAAGTTTGAAGTTAATTTGGCTTACAGGGTTTTGAGCAGAGGCCGAAATTCCCCCAAATATCAATCGTGGACGGTGGGCGGACAGACAGACGGGCGACGGACAAAAACCCACCACATAACGTCAGCGAACTTCCAAGTCAGCTCAGGTAAAACATTAACTACTCAGTAGTAATGAACTGAAGACAGAGTTAACTTCTATTTAACAACACACAAATCAGAAACACGGAAATTATATGATGTGCCTCAAGCATACTATATCTGTTATTTGCCGGATGCCCAGAATTTGTCCAGTGCTGACTGCGGAAATGTTAGTTGGTTTTAAACCCCAAGCTTTCATAAAATGAAGAAATCCAAATCAACAAAGATGTTGTACCTTAAATTCATTTTTATTTACCTGCTCTACTGATCGTGTAGGTCATCGTGTCGTGATGGTCGGTTGAAAAGGTTGGAGCCAAGCCCGGAGAGGTAACAGGTATGCGAGGTGTAGCAGGAGGAGGCTTACCACCGGTGTCTGTGACTATTTTTGACAACCAAAAGAAACAAAGGGATCGATGGCTTTAGAAACAATTACAGTAACTTATAAAACAGACAGATGCCACATATAGACTATAAGGACAAAACTAAACTTTTGTGTTTGCCTATATTGAGAAGAAGTTGAAAATAATGAATAGGCACCATAATCTCATAAAGAGGTCTGCGCTACCTGGTTAACATATTAAGAACTAGGAGTCTCTAGGAGTTTACCTGTGTAATGTCAATACAAATGGGTGAGCGGTTTCAAAAAGGATTTTTTTTTCTTAGAATTGCACACAAAAAGAACCAAACAAATTCACAGAATATCAAAAAATCATCAGAGCGTGATCATTCAAATAAACTTGGTATAGACCCACTTAAGGTATATTGCCACTAGTTTTGAAGTGTAATTTAGAACCAGGAGTCCGAAGTAGTGTCCCTGTGAGGTATCAAAGCAATTGGATACGCGGTTTCAGAGAAGATTCGGCAAAAAAAAACAAAAAAACAAAAAAAAAACCCTCAATTCAAATATTCATAAATAAATAAATAAATAAATAAATAAATAAATAAATAATAATAATGATAATGATAATGATAATGATAATGATAATGATAATGATAATGATAATGATAATGATAATAATAATAATAATAATAATAATAATAATAATAATAGTTGAGCGTAACCATTTATACAAACTTGGTATAGACCCACCCAAGGTAAATCCTCACCAAGTTTGACATGGATCTAGCCAGCCGTTTAAGAGAAGCAATCGAAAATGTAAATTGTTAAGGACACACCAACGGCGGTCAAGATATATCCTCAACGTTTAAACATTGGATTAAACTTGTAATTTTGTTTTAACATACTGGCTAAATACCTTAGTTTTGAGGTTTGGGACCGCCAACATGCATTTTTGTTGAATATAAATATCGTCGATGAAGAAGGTACGAAACTTGGTACATATACTTTCAATTTTTAAATTCACGTTGTATCCAACTTGTAGTTATGTTTTAACATAGTAGCTAAAGACCTTGGTTTTCAGGTTTGGGACTGCCAACATGCATATTTTATTAATATATTTTTCGTCGATGAAGAAGGTACGAAACTTTTCACATTCATATGCACAGTGGGCCACTTGACATTACTTTTAATTTGCTCCTACGATATGCAATCAAGTAAATGTGTATCCTCTTGAGAAATATTAATTCGAGTCCCGCTCGTTCCGAATATTAAATATACATTTTTCGGCATTTCCTTAATGCTGGTGGATTTAAGTCCCCGATTCTGGAAATAAATGCCGACTCAGTAAATATACTGCATTACCGTGTTGATATGGCACTCGCACATAACTACCTCCATTGAACCATTCTTTTTAGGAATGGGGATTTGGTCGAGTGGATATGTGCGTTTCCCATTTCAGCTAGGCGACTGGTGCCAAAGGTAGCAGGTTCGAGTCCCGCTCGTTCCGAATATTAAATATACATCGTCATCTAAATTTGAAAGACGTTTTCGATTTTGAGTAAACAAAAATTTCACTTAGCTTGGACTTGATTATTAAGTTATTCATGGTAGCACATACAACCCTAAATATAGCAGGCCTATATAATCACTGTGTGTCAAGACGTCAAAAGATGACGCTGGAAAAAATTATGATGTAAGTTTTCAGCTTTAATGTCAGAAAGTTCTGTTCTGTTTTTAAGCTTTATGGTGTATAATTGAAGGCGTACTTGTCGCCTTTGCTCATTAAATTACCTTTGCCGTCCCGATGAGCATGCATATTAATACAGAGAACAACATATAAGTTGTTGAACTGTGACTGTTATCTTGGCCCAATGTTTACATTGAAGTTTGTGGAGGAGGGGGGGGGGGGTCTATGATGTAAACGTACATAAAAAAAGCTGATTTACAGCTGAGGAAACATGAAATGAATATTTCACTTCATGCATTAAAAAATAAGGGATGAATGTCAAAGAGGTTAATACGTTCCAATGCACCTGACCTTGACTGTATCGTCATCCAAAGTTTTTTTTTTTTTTTTTTTTTTTTTTTTTTGTTTTTTGTTTTTTGTTTTTTTTTTTGTTTTTGGGTTTTTTTTGTTTTTGGGTTTTTTTGTATTTTTTCTTTTTTCTTTTGCAATATCTTGTACTTATTGTAACCATTTATGATAGTGAGTCAAAATTGATAATATTCTGTCACTGTTGCACAGAAAACGTCAAATTTAAAGAGCCTCTGAGATGAATCAATTTGCCTCTAACATACATTTATTCAGCACACTTTATCAATTTGTAGAGAAAAATGAAAACAAAACCATAAGAAATTCGCTTTAAAGACAATTTTTTCTGCGGTTTTGTATAGTTTTCATCCTCCCATTGGTCAGCGATTCTTACTTTCCGCAACTACCTCACGGGACGTCATCTGGAGAACCAGGAGCTTGCCTCTATATGGAGTAATGCCTGTCAATATATATTGAGCAGATCAGGGATGGCCATATTTTGTGGACTTATTTTCCTAACCAGTCAGTCAAAAACTATACACCATGTTGAAAAGGTGTGTTGCCTTTAGTTGTGCCAATACACACAACAAAGGATTCAGTTATATCCAATTTCCAAAGGATCCAAAACGGAGGCCACTTTAGCTGCGGCAACTACGGTTGACAAGAACCGACTCCAATGTGACAGAGCAGGTTGCTGTGCTGAGCACATTTTGTGGAACAAATATTTGATCCATCCAGCGCTATGATGAGAAAGCAGGGTTTCTAAGTCACTGCCAAAATAAAAGAAGACGTTGTGCCAAATGGATTTGCAAACATTTCCAACGACGCCTTTGCCAAGCCCAACATCGAGGCCAACCTGAATATATATTCACGTGAAAATAAGGTAATTTACGGAAATCTATTTAACATCACTGGGGTGCATTGAATTGGAATAATCAAAGTCCCTTGAAATGCACGTTACCAGTCAACCAAGTGCGCATTTTTCTAGTTGTATATGCACCTGCCTCCCACCCGCCACCCTCATCAACCCCACCCACTCACAGGTCCACATGTTTTGAAGTGTCATGGTGAAGCATAAAAGTTTTTCTCAGCGTTATGTAGTAATCCAGAAATGCCTGACCTAGAAATGTTTTATATCAAATTTAAACACCATAGCAGGTTCCTGATCCTGCTACCCAATTGTAACATATTATCAAAATATTGTTGTAAATTATTGCAATTTAAACGAAGTTTGGAGGCGCAAGAACGGGAGAAGATCGTTATGAGTTCAGGTGTGTCAGTATTTTTCTTTCCAAACATGTTGACTGTGGTCTACTGTGGCCATAATAATGGAGGGGGGGGCATTGTTCAAAATAGTCAATTTTTAATCAATTAGCCGAGATACACTCGATCAACACACGCAGTTCATCAGGAGCACGCTGCTGTAAGATGTCCGTTATGATCTTTTTGCGAAACCGAGCTACCGCGGCAGTCAGCCCCCGGCCTTGTGGCAGAACCGTTTTTGCGAGGGCTGTGGTTTATTTTTTAGTTACACTCAAATTTCTCAAAGCAAAAACAAAACAAAAAAATCCAGCTGAAACTTTCGATTGTTTAGGATTTTGCACACAGAAAAGCACCGCATCATTGGCATTCTAAACTATTCAACTCGCATGAATTGTCTTCTTGAATCGGCCAATCTGTGGAAACGGGTGGCTGTTGCTCTCGCCAGTTTGGCTTTATGGAGACAGTTCCCCAGATGACGCCATGGCTCTTTTCACCAAAAGGCGCGAAGTTTGGCCGCTTCAGGCTGAGAGCTCAATCTTTCCAAAGCTAACATAAATATATTATCACCGAAAAAGTTGTTGAAATTAATCCAATGGCGTAAAATAAATCCATATGGCTCCCTTTCGTGTAATTTTTAGTGTGCCAATCCGTAGGCCTTTTAACATATTCAATTAATGTATAGTTTACATTTGATGGGACTGTACTATTCTTTTTTATTCAGCTGAAACAACAGTCAATTCGAAATTACTGGGTAAATGAAAATATTCATCACAAAATGGAAAAGTTTGAAACTATGTAAACTTGATGTATGTGTATGAAAAATAAGTAAATAGTTAATAATTCTGCACTAGATGGTATTTCCGATATGTTAAACGTGACTATTTGCATTGCCAGTGAAACTCCTTCCTTTGTAGTTTGCGGACCGACAAATTGACAGTTGCCCTTATGAATGATTTTATTTATAATAGGCATATATAGTGGTGCAAATATCGCACAACCGAATCTGATATCTGATTAATGGTGATAGAAAACACAACCCTTTTTATGTAAAAAGATCAGATTAACATATTTTCTTTACTTTTACAGTCTAATTAACACCAGTCAAGTGACATAAAAAAAACTAAAGGAAAACAATATACATATTAAATAAAGATTACAGAGAACAAAATTAAAGAAATTGAAAAGCAGATGGCGAGCATTTTATATACTGAAGTAAGTTAAGGATTCATATGCAGATGAGGCATTGCATATTCTTGCTCTGTGTATTTTCCGTGGCGCATTAAGCTGAATCAGACCCATCATGTACGAATTGGGCTTTATATACTTCTAATTTTCCTATGCATAGAGCGCCGTGGTATGATGGATTACCATACATGCACTTTTTTGTTTTTAAAAAGCAAAGGCAAGACATGGAGGTCAATTTGAAAGGCCTTTTGCTTTTATAGGCTAGACAGAGTGACTTGGCATCAATTAGTGCTCAGCAGACAAAAGTCCCCAAGATGTAACCTTCAACAAGCAATTCTTATCACCTGATCTTCATCTTTCGCATTCCCAAAAAATGGAGGCTATTCACAATTTATAATTTACTGTACAGTATTACCAGGCGAAAAATAATAATTGATAGATCGTTAATCTGACATATGTCAGAACTAATAAAACAATCAATATGGGAAATGGGCCCAGTTTTCGTCAAATTCATAGTTCACACACCTGCCAAATTTGTTTAAAATGTTATTTCATCCTCTCCCACTTATTAACAATTCTACTAATTTGTGTGCCACAGTTTAAAGCCCTTACACCCTCTGATCATTTCCATCCTTGGTGACCAGGCGCAAAACAAATCATTGTTCATTGTCGTTCATGTGCAATAGTGTCAACGCTCGAGCCCAGTTTTGTCCGATTTGACAAGCTGTTGCCATGTGGAAAACATATGCTTCTTGGTAAAGTAATTAATCTATACCGAACGATAAACACTGTTTGAAATTTATCTTCGCCATGTGCACTTTTATTCTGGCAAACATCGTGCAAAACAAATGTTGTGAAACAGAAACGCAACCGAATTCATGGATGCGTAAGTGAATTGAAATTTAAGCCGAAAGTTATATAAGTTTCATTATTTGAGAGATGATGAAAAGATATGTCTCTGGGAAAAACGCAGAGGTTAAGTATTCGAAATAAAATTTTCATCGTCAATTCATTAAGATGCCTTGCTTTACTTTCGAATATAATTTTACCTGTGTAAGTACTTCCTTTCACCCGGAAAACGCATTTTATTACACTGGCCAAAAACATGACCTGGCCTAATACTGGGCACGCTAGAGTGCCGCAACTACTGCACATATACAACAATGAACAATTTAGCTCCTGATCACTGAGGATGGAAAGGATCAGAGCATGTAAGGGTTTTATAATAAAATGATTTCAGTTCTGGTATCAGGCGTCACTCACCAGCATCTCCAAATACCTTGACTTCACAAAGCCCAAAGCTTCCTGAACTTGTATGCTGTACGTAGATAAACTGACCAACTAAGGATTCAGAGCAGTAAAACGTCTTTGTTTCCCCATGAAGCATATCCGCAGTATCACTGCATTTTTCTGACGTGTTATATTCTCCAGATGTAGCTTTGGGATTCCGTATCTTCGTAGCATATATGCCACCATACTGCAGTGTACTGACTACAAAAATAATGGTCATAATAATAATGATAAATAATGAATGTATTTACATTGTATTGTATATTATATCACATATCGTACCGGATATCAACCACCATCACATTTGTATGGGCTACAGTCAAGACCTTATTTCATCTCATTCCATTATATGGATTTAACCCTTGATTTCAACATGATGCGAGGCCAACAAGACCTTATGTCATCTCGTTCCATTACATAGTTTTAACCCTTGATTTCGAAATGTTGCGAGGCCAAGAAGCCATGTGTCGTCCCTCAAAAATTCCGCTTTGATCCAATGCAACTGTTGTTTTTTTTCTTCCTGTTCACTGTGCATTACTTATGTATTTGTAAACCTGATTTTGCTTAGAATTACCTTCCATGAGCCCATCCATGCTAAATGTTAATAGTTTGCCACATTTGGATACTTGTGTGGCAAGGTTATTGTCTCTATCATGCTAATTATACTAAAGTCTATATGTCTTGAACCACTTCCTGGTTGACGCTACCCTATTCTACACTGCATGCTCTGTACACTCTATTAAGATACATGTCCCTGCCTGGCCTTTATACATAGAGAGGTACTCTTTTACATATCGCTCACGTTTCTCTTTTGAGTTTTGACGCAGGCTGCATGAGATCAAATATGTTAAAGGGTCCTCAGTGGGTAACCAATGAGAACATGTTTTCACAGCCCGCACCCATGCATGTGTCTGTAGATAACGGATCCTTGTCTAAGCTAAATATTCATCAAAGACAACCAACATAATAATGAACACATATAAAGTAGTAAATGATGAATTAGCTAAATAAGTGAGGTTTTGCAACCTGCCAGTGTATAACTGAATTAGAAATAAACTGGGGTTGTACATTCAGTCCCAGTGATTATAATATAAACAGTTACAGCCATACACTTCATATAAACCTGGGGAATTCCTAACAAGTAACAATGGGCATCCTGCAACGTAAATGTAAAACAAACCCCATGATGACACCTACGCCTCACTATGAAAGTCTGCAAAAAAATCAAGTTCCATTATGTGTCAATTCTGAGTTAATGCTTCAAAAAAATGAATCAAGTAACAATTGAGTAAATACTGCCCAGTTCTGGCCAGGTCATGAGTACAGCCTATGACTGACTCTTGGCCAGCCCTATAGTTAAGGCTTCAAAAGATTGAGTCCAGTTTGTGAGAATCGAGTAAACACTGTCAATTTCTCTCTGAAGACAGCCTTTTACAGACCCCCGGCCCTGATGTGACACAGCCGAACAGAGTTGTCTTTTTATTTTTATTTACATTGAATAAATGTGCACTTGCATGCTTAGTTCGGCAGGAAGAGGGGGTGCCCATGCAACCCATTGATACATTTTTTAAGCTTACATATTCGTAATCCTCAAGATGTATAGTTAATGGTTTTTTATGTTCCCAATTCGACATTTTGTCCCATTGGTCTCTTTGGTGGCCATATTGGATTTTCGACAAAAGTCGATCATAATCATAACTTTTGAATGAGACATTGTATAGAGACAAATGACCCCATTTTCTGTGTAACCTTGCCACGGAGAGTTTATACAGGTGGTTACCTTTATGATTTGAACAAGCTTTATACGTTTTAACTGAACAAACTGCGAAATATTTTGGAAATGTTGTCAAAATCCTGCATGGATACGTCCATTTCCTCTTTAACTAGAACGGGCAATAATAACTTGCTTTTAGGCATACATGTGTGTTTACTTTTATGTATATGTATCTCTGTATATATACATACATATATATAAACATATATATATACATATACATGTATATGTATACATATACATACATATATATATATATATATATATATATATATATATATATATATATATATATATATATATTGGGAATGTTTTTGCAATGCATGATCTATTGACAATTGCACTCTGTATTTTTTCCTGTGCTTTTTGTAGAAGTAGCTAGAACTGCATTTGCTTGGTGATGGTGACCATATAGTACAGGTACATGTATATTGTGGTGATGGTGGTGGTTAATGATGCCCAAGTCAAAGAAACACAAAAGTGATACCAGCAGAAGTGGTGGGTCAGATATACAACAGAACCGCCCCCTGTAATTTGCATCTTGCATGTGACAGGTATTGAGCACCTAGATTTCACCGCACTGAGTCGAGCCAAGGGGTCTGCCACTGAAAAGCTGAATCAGCTACATAGTATTCGTGACAGACGTCATGCTGAGCCTATTGACTCTATCAGTGCATTCCAGACAGTCTCTCTGGTGCATATTTAGATAGAATAGGTTACCATCGAGGCTGCTACCAAAACTTTACTAAAAACCTGAAACGTTTGAAGTGTACTACCACTTCTGATGATGCCTCAACATCACGGTCACCCAGTAAACAACCTTTATCCTCTGTCCTGAAGCCATTTGCTCCAGAATGTATCTGAACTGAACATTGTATTAAGTTCCAAGTATTCAAAGATATGGATGGAGGATTGAAGGAACCAAAATGGAAGCAGATTGAGCCCAGAGCCTTGGAACTTGGACTAGTTTCTTTACATGGCATGGTACAAGGAGAGGACCTGTTTGCTAGGGAGGCCATTTCCATTGGTCCTGTTCCAGGTCATGTAATCGCAAGTACACCAACCATCTATTTAATAGAGCCCAAACTATGAACCGTCCCACTGATACACAGCAAAATCTAAAGGCTACTGCGCACCTAGAGGCTTTTAATACTCTGTTTGATTTTGTTCATGATGTAGTGATTGGCAGAACAGGGTTGTGCAGCTTGCAACATTGCGCCTTCTCTACATTCAGGAGCTGAAGAGGAATGGTTTCCCCAATGCAGAGTATAGGAGTGAGAAATTGAAGACCAAACTTGAGAACCATGAAATTCATGAGAAGATTGCGTTTGCCAAAGTCAGTCCAGGTGATAAAGGCTGCATTTCCTATAACTCGGTATGCAATGCTAACATATCCATCTGAGATGCTGCTACCTATGCATAGAAGCTGGGCTCCAAAGACAAGCATCAGGATGCTGTCCTGTTGCTTCGTATTGTTACCCAGCAGGCATTCAGTGAAGCAACGTCTCTTCCTTGGCCCACATTAAGCCGAAGATCTCGAGGTCAGGTCATCAGAAGAACTCATTCCACCTGACATTGTGAAGTTCCTGAACTTCCTCATCTCTGATAATTTGTATGACTGGTGTGAGAAGACTAGATGTGTTGTTGTGTCAATAGGCCAGGTATGACATAAACTTTCACCCTGATATGTTGTCAGCTTTTTATCAAAGCAGTAAGTCTGTCAAATTTTGTAATTGTTTTGTATCATGCACTGAGACCCATCTCTAAAATGCTAAAAAGTCTTTCTTTACTCTTCCAGGACACGTGTCGAGCTGTATGCATAGGTAACAGCATTTCAGACAGATATGTTAGCATTATATACCAGGTCATAGGAAATGCAGCCTTTATCACCTGGATTGACTTCGCCAAATGCAATCGACTCATGAATGTCATGGTGCTCAAGTTTGGTCTTCAATTTCTCACTCCTATACTCTGCATTTGGGAAACCATTCCTCTCCAGCTCCTGTAGAGAAGGTGTAATGTTGCAAGCTGCAGAACCTTGTTCTGCCCAATCACTACATCATGAACAAAATCAAGCACAGTATTGAAAGCCTCTAGGTGTGCAGTAACCCTTTAGATCTTGCTGTGTTTCAGTGGAATGGTTCATAGTTTGGGCTTTATTATGGCATGGTTGGTGTACTTGCAATTACATGATCTGGAACAAGACCGATGGAAATGGGTCTCCCTCGCAAACAGGTCCTCTCCTTGTACCATGCTATGTAGAGAAACTACATGTAATCCAAGTTCCAAGGCTCTGGGCTCAATCTGCTTCTATGTTGGTTCCTTCAAGCCTCCATCCATATCTTTGAAAACGGGGAACTTAATACAATGCTCAGTTTTTCCAGACACTTCCACTTTGAGTTTTCAACAGAAGATACATTCTGGAGTGAATGGCTTCAGGACAGAAGATGGAGGTTGTTTTGGAGGTGAGCGTGATGTTGAGACATCATCAAAAGTGGTAGTACACTTAAAACGTTTCAGGTTTTTAGTAAAGTTTTGGTGGCATCCTCGTTGGAAACCAATTCTATCTAAATATGCACCAGAGAGACTGTCTGGAATGCGCTAACAGACATTCTACAGACGAGAAGGTGAGTGAGGAGGCTCAGCAAGACTTCTGTCAGGAATACTATATAGCTGAGTTAACTTTCCAGTGGCAGACCCTTGGCCTGACTCAGTGGGGTGAAATCTAGGTGCTCAATATCTATATATATATTATTCATATATATATATATATATATATATATATATATATATATATATATATATATATATATATATATACTTGCATACATAAAAGTAAACACACATGTATGCCTAAAAAGCAAGTTATTATTGCCCCTTCTAGTTAAAGAGGAAATGGCCGTACCCATGCAGGATTTTGACAATATTTCCAAAATATTTCGCATTTTGTTCAGTTCAAATGTATAAAGCTTGCTCAAATCATACAGGTTACCACCTGTATCAACTCCCTATGGCAAGGTTACACAGAAAAATGGGGTCATTTGTCTCAAAACAAATGTCTCATTCAAAAGTTATGATTCTGATTGACTTCTGTCGAAAATCCAATATGCCACCAAACTGGCCGCCAAAGAGACTCATGGGACACAATTTCGACTTGGGAACATCAAAAATCGTTAACTATACATCTTGAGGATTAAGAATACGTAAGTTTAAAAAATGTATCAATAGGGTGCATGGGGAACCCATTTTCCTACTAGACTAGCTGGCCTAGAATGTCGGAAGCGTGAATATCAATGCAGAATGACGCCAAACGATCAAACTAACTAGCAAAAGAGACCAGTCTAAAATATCTAAAATTAGTTGAATAAATTATCTAGAAATCTCTGTATATTTACAGCAAATTTTATAAAGTATTTTATTTAAAAAAAAAAGTTAAAAAAAATGCTTGAATCATCTTGTCTTATGTTTATTGTAAATGAATTTGATTCTGGATGCAAAGTCGTCAAACTTAGAAAAAATATGACCAAATCTCAATATTTGTGATGAAAAAGTATTATATCCAACATTGCCTGTCATATTACTGTCAGGTCAGGGAAAGGACACTGAACTACTTCAAAGTTAAGCTCGTACTTTTTGCTTTTAAATCTTTGATTTTTTTTATACAAACTCAGGCGAATTGCTCATACTTCAAAAGCAAATTATTTCAGTTTCTAGAAATTGCATTACAGTATTGACAGAATTGATTCCTGATTGCAGTGACAGACAGTACTATTTCTTTTGAAAATGTTATGTTGTATGATTTTAAGCACAACTTATGACTCTTGATTTGAAAGGGTTTTTTATGCAATTTGAGTATCCAGAACAAAAGTGGTGTGCAGTCCTCTTTAGAAAGTTTGATATTATAATATTTTCTTTATGTGTATCTATCACATTTTCAATAGATTGTTTGTAATATTTTACACTATATTTCCTCTAATGCCTGAAATATTTACCATACCAAGATCATTTTTCAAACATCAAGACAACATTTTTTTTGCAGAAGATTCCATAATTTATATCTGTCTTATCATTGTTGGTGCTTTCAAATCTTTCTTGTAGTTCTTTGACTTCATTTGAAACTCTAAGCTCCTTTAAATTTGCCAAAGGGAAATGTATGCAAGATTTGTAACTATGCATTTTATTTCGAAAGACTCCTTGGAGTTTGATAATCAGCCATTATATTTCTGAAGCTCTATTTTCCTTTCTTTGCCCATTCCATACAATAGGAATGAAAAGCATTACATATTTTCTAAGAATTTTGCCAATGGTTAGACATACCCGAAGTTTTGTACCATCTTCCATTAATTGATTTAGACCAGAATTTTGTAATTTATCCAAACTATCTGTAACTTCATGTTTGTGGTATGAATCAACAAAATTGAAATATTTATTGTAAGACACACAGTCACAGTCTTGATTTGCTGCAATATCCACCAGAGTAATTAAAGTCAGAAATTTCTCGTAATTCCTGATGCCCTGTCCAATATTATTGCAATATATTAAGGGTATAGTTACTAAAACTTCTTCCCGGGTATGTTTATTTCTTTTATGTGGAAATTGAAATATTGTCATACCAAACAGGAGATTGTGGCCGTCGCATGGCACAGTAAATATAGAAAGTCCAAAAAGTATTGCTATAATGCATTGCCAGAAAGGGTAGAGTGGTTTTTAATAAGATATGTACGGTATTTGTCAAGATGGAGCTTATTTGTATCAAACAAAACTATTGTGACTATTATAAATGGGCTTGTTGGTAAGCAACGGGTTATGAATAATAGAATGGTCCTAAACACATATGACTTTATGGTATGAAAAAATAATACTTTTGGAAACATGAATATAATTCAGCGTGTAATATAAGGGGTAAGGGCTTGTACTTTACAGGGAATTTATAATTCAAAAATCGCGTTTGTTCTAATACATAGCATGGGAATACAGTCGGAAAAAGACGATAAAAAATATGTTAACCCTTTGAGTCCTGGCCTCCGACAGCAAACTAGGCACTTCTTCTGGGCGCTCAAGGAAAAAGCAATGATTTGGTTTATCTGTATGTAACTGCAGACATATCCATCTTGGTCTGTTTCCTACATCAAAGTGTCACACACAACTAAGACAAAATCAACAACCTGTCAAAGTCCAAGTCTTACGCTATTTGGTTACTCATGTCACTGGGATATCAAATATTTTCACGTTTTTCACTTAAATGTCTAGGAATTGAAATTTGAAGTCAAAATCATCTTAATTGAAAAAGCGTATCTCCCAGCATAACCTCTGTTGGTTTTATATGTGTGTTGTGCCTATTATTATCAAAAAAAACTGTCCAGCAAGTGTCTTGGAATAGACATTCTTGATTTTAAACAATTTGTAGCCAGGTACATAAATAACTGTATGATAAGAATCGTCTACACTGGTAAGATCCTATATGCTTCTTTTCATTGTGATATGCAACGAAACGTAAAAAATCCAACAAAAGTTGAATGGGGTTTGTACAGCTTATTTAACAATTGAAAAATTGGCCTATCTGATTTAATTTCACTTCACATCACGGTCAGAATCGGTATTTCGACATCCGAATAGAAAACATGCAGCATATGACTTTCAAACAAACAACGAGTAATCCGTCGCCTTAACGAAATCCCAACAGCACTTGTAGATCGAATAAGCATGCCTCCGACTGCAAAAGTGGTCTGCAGGGATATATCATCTGTTATTCGGAACGCTATTGCAGTCTGTGGCGTTCAACGAGTTAAAGACAACAGCTAATAGTTGGTGATTTAGAATAAGGTATTACTGTAGATATTTGTCTCTGACTGAACAGAGCCTATGGATCTCAGTATTAGCTCTGGGAGGGATCTGTAGTTGTTTCAAAATTCATATTCTGAAGCAAAGTGAACAGCAATATGATGAATCAATTTGAATAAACCTTCACAATATCTTCAAAGCACTTCTGTTCTATTTTATGCCATTTCTTGGAGCCATGCTATAATCTGAGCTTGTATACATTGAAACGAGCAATTTCCGTTCTTGCGCAAGTGATTTCCATATTCAAAAGTACTGTATTTCAGTTACAATACTCCTTTTTCTTTATGAAAGAGTTGTGTCAGCATATTTAATTCAATCAGGATTGCCGCGAATGCCTTTACATTAAGGTATAGAGAATTAAAATATATTTCACATGCGATCTATTACTGGTACAGAAGATGAGAATAGTTGGCTGTCATTCAAAAATATGTTTGCGCAAAAACTTATACGCTTCAGCTGCCTTAAGTCTTAGATTCTCAAAACATCGCCATATAAAGGAATTTGTGTGGATATACCATCAAACTGTATGTAAAGGTGCCTTGTGTGTTACTTCAAAAAACTAAAACAAATTTAATTTCAGTTGTTTCACATCACGATATACTGAATAAAAAAAATTGCGAACCTGGAGCGTCTTTGCCATGTACAGGTACAGGCATTGATAAAAAATCATGTTCAAAACAGAATACTAGTTTGCATTTGCACTATAAATGGCTCCATTTATTTCCGTGGCAACATATCTTTATTGGTACTCACGTTTAAGCGTACTCGTTAAAGGTTAACGCCGACACATCAATCAGTTTGGTCATTCTATCCGGGGATTAGTAGTCAGAAAAATAATGCTGAAGCCAACGTTAGGAATCATTTACATACTCGGAGAGACATGTACGGGTACAGGCTCAAAAACATGTTTTGAATAGTAACCCACTAAAGAACCTTTGATATCTTTAGGCTAATGTAGCCTAGGTTAAAATTTTTAAGAAGAACGTGTGGAATATGGACAATATAACTTCAATATTTATATAGAATAGACAGTGACAGGTTAGCTAATGATGTTTTGTCAGGGTTCAGATGCGGAATAGGGTAAAGACGACCAGTTAGTATTTCTGAAAAAAAAAACAAACAAACAAAAAACAGGCGTGTTCAAGCAATATCGAGATTGATTTCACGAGCAGAACTTACTGAATATAGAGGTTCTACCCAGTTTATTAAAATATGAGAGGCTTCTTGGGAACGCGTTTTGCTGGGAATGACAAAAACGAAGCAATGGTAGCAGAGGTTTGGGCAAACAACATATCATCTCTACATTGAATACTAGAACTGTACAATGCCGATGAGCCGCTAAAACAATTTCCCCCAAAAACATTATTATTATTTGCACGTTTTCCTTATTTTGGAAATATAAAGGACATGGCAATCCTATGTAGATTTATGAAGACGAGGAAGTGTTTAAAATTTGGAGTTTATCCCTTTTTGGTTTTGGATCGTCGATATGCAAGATACGAACAAAGCCCAAATAGGGCAAACGCGATAATGCAGTCCAAAATCCCGTCAGCACCAACACAATTAAGAGACGAAAAGTGAACGGGCAAAATGTTTTGCTATCCTCTCTTTATTCGGAGAAGCATATTAAACGTGAGTGTTTTGATGTATTTGAAAAATCACACGGAAGCCGACGTATACTTTCACAGCACTTATACCATTTTGCAATATTTAATGAAGCGTTTGACTGGGGAAATTATAATGAAATCAAACCTAATTTGTTGTTTATGTGTGTGACATGAAGTCTTACTGCCCTGTTGCACATACATCAAAGTGTGATACTTTACTCGTCCGTCATGTTTATGTAACATTTTCGTGTAAAAACGCATTTAGTGTTTTCGGCATAGGACTTAGTCCCCATTACACTACAGATATAACCCGTTCAGTTCTTAAACAAGCACCATTAAGTTTTAGACAATAATAAGGGTCAAACAAAGCATAGACAAACACTGCACTTGTGGCAAAGTTGAAACTGTGCAACAAAAGCTTACCAGAGGTTGTAGAAATCGTGATCTCCACGGCTTTGACTCTGTACATTCTACCAAGGTCTACATACCAATATGCATGAACTGTTTGGGATGTTGTCTTTGTCTGAGAACAGCTTCTTTTTCCTTGGTCATTATTGCTGTTACCATCGGTAGCTCTGTCAGCGCCAAAGCTGGCGTCACCTGGAGGATGGTGCACTGCCATCTTTCCAAGAGCTAAGTTGCTCTTTCCCGCTGACAATATGTTTGTGAATATATGAATACATGCATGCAAACACGTACATATATATATATATATATATATATATATATATATATATATATATATATATATATATATATATATATATATATATATGTGGGGGGTCGGGTGGGTGTGGGTGTGTATGCGTGTGTGTGATGCACCGAAAAATGTGTTTTGACGAGGATGTACATAATAACATTGCATTTTGATCAAAATAGATAAGCCCTTGTGTGAAGAATATATCATTATTATTATTATCATCATCATCATCATCATCATCATCATCATCATCATCATCATCATCATCATCATCATCATTATTATTATTATATTTATTATTATTATT
The DNA here is from genome assembly GCA_964020975.1 of Hermodice carunculata. NCBI lineage: Eukaryota > Metazoa > Annelida > Polychaeta > Eunicida > Amphinomidae > Hermodice > Hermodice carunculata. The sequence goes on from OZ026627.1 coordinate 2,806,642, forward strand.
ATTAATATTATTATTATTATTATTATTATTATTATTATTATTATTATTATTATTATCATTATTATTATTATTATTATTATTTTTATTATTATTATTATTACAGACAGAGAAACGTCTGAAAATGATATACACTTGACGTGAAAAATCAGTTCAGGATTTCAAACGCGTTTGTCGTGTTTCCGGAAGGAGAAAGCAAATCTATATTGTGGCGTTATGATATTTTTGTTAAAATGTAAACAAATAACAGAGTAATTTAGGGTTTTTCCCTTTTTTGTCAGTTTACACCCGAAGCACATGCGAAAATGCAGAAAAACTTACAATTTTGAGACTGAGCGCTCATGTTTGAGAAGATAGTATACTTAATTTAAACGTAAAAATGAAGACCCGTGATGATTCCCAATGGTGCAAATATTTCAAAAACAGAAATATGGTGAAAACAAAAAGACCCAAGAGGCCTGTATGAAGAGCCTAATGTAACATTGTATACTCAGCTGATCTTTATGTAAAAGAGAAAAAAAAAAGAAAAAATAAGACAGAAAGGTAAAAAAAAACGAAAACAAAGCAAAAAAGTTACAGTGCTGCCTGTTGGACAAGTGAAAGTAAACTTGTATCCAGAGGTGTCCATCTTCGGATTGCGAGGGGTATCAACGATCTTTGGAGAGTTATGAAAAATTAACATAAAATTTCAAGCAGGTACTATAGTCAATTTTGCCCACGTTTATGGCAAGCCAACAGGGCCATAACGCATAGGTCTTACCCGTAGCCGAGCATCCACTACACGTAGTCGAGGCTAGGCAACGCCAAGTCGAGTAAACCAATCAGATTGCAGTCTCTACTACGCGTAGTCGAGCCAACCAATAAGATCACAGTCTCCACTACGCGTAGTCGAGGCTCGGCAATGCGTAGTCGGGGTAACCAATAAGATTACAGTCTCCACTACGCGTTGCCGAGAAAATGTTCTTCTAGGACGCGTCACCGAGCCTCGGCGACGCGTAGTGGAGAAACTATGCCTCCCATAGCGTGTAGCCAAACTATCCAAGCACACTGATGCTCTTGTCAACTGTATTAGACCTGTTCGACTACGCGTTGAGAAATCACTGGTCTCGACGACGCTTAGCCGAGGGAACCAATTAAGTTTGGTTCTCCACTGAACAACGCGCTCCTGTCCTGTCTCGAAAAGTAAAATTTGATACCCGTTCAACCTCTGTTTTGAAATATGGGTTACAACCATTCGGCTATGCGTCGTAGAGACCGTAATTTGATTGGCTGCCTCGACGACGCGTTGTGGAGAATTTCAAGTCTGGACTATGTGTTGTAGAGAATTTCATGTTTCCGCTACACGTTGTAGAGACTCTAATTTGGTTGGCTGTTTTAATATCAGTAATGATTGTAAGGACGTAAATGATTCGTTTGCTTTTCGTCAGCCAAAAGGTGCCATACGTTGCTCCACTACGCGTAGTGGGGACTGAAATCTGATTGGTTGGCTCGACTATGCGTAGTGGAGGCTCGGCAACGCGTAAGACCAATGCGTTATGGCCCTGTTGGCTTACCATTCACGTTTCTCTGAAAATTTCACTTAGGCTGTATTAGCCCAAATGAATTGAAGGGTCTTCAGCTGGTAACTACTCAGAACATGTTTCGAAGCTAATAACCTTAATAATGAATAAATGTGAACGTGGAAATTGATGAATTAGCTGAATACGCGCCGTTTTGCTTATAAATGCAGAACTTCATTATGAATGAAAGATACTTGTCAAACAAACCATAAGTACTAAATTTGTATAGCACAGGTACAAACAGCCATGATAACACCTACTCCTCACTTTAAAAGTCTCAAGACAATTAAGCTCTATTTCACTGCCAACCCTCAGTCAATGTTTCATCGTAATGTGTCAGGTTTGTGACATTCACGAAAGTACTGTCAATTTTGAGTATTTTTTTTTAATATTGAGTAAATGTGCCTTTAGGCATGTCAGAAAAGAATGGAAGTCATTAGATTTTATGTCAAAAACATATCATCAAAACAATTTTCTTAACACGATTTAAAGTACAATTAGGCAAACTTGTAACTATTGTAGGCTGCTGTTTGCTACCGATAGCCCCCCCCCCGTGTGTGGGTGGGTGGGTGGTAACTTGACAGAAAACATGCAAGACATAAATTTCTGAAAGCGAATATTAAAACATAATCATGCCATAAAAAATGATTTAAGTAGCAAGACAGACAAGGTATTATATCCAAATTATCTGTAAATACCAGGTTTGTGGTATGCATCAACAAAATTAGAATATTTACTGTTGAAACCAGACATTTATTGTAATTCACGATAGTTTGTCCAACATATTTGCCAAATTAAATAACGGGTGGATCATTTATTTAGCTTTTCTTCAGAATCATGTTACACACAAATTTCAGTATGAAAAGGATCTGAATGCTCAGTTAATAATTTTGCGTTTGAAAGGAATGCTGCAAAACATTTGATACATTTTTTTTCTTATTAAAATCTGGTTTCTATATAGTCGTTTTGTAACCATACACAATTTCACCCCCACCCCACCCCCACCCCCCCAAAAAAGAAAACAAATGCGGAAATTTGTGTTCTGAAAGACCCAAATATCCATTGATTCTTGTTATGTCTCGAAATGATAGCGCTTTAAGAGCTATATGTAATTGATAAATGCAATTGGAGAAAGTCTTCAATTAACTTTGGACAAGGTCTTTTGTATCCACATTCAGGAATTTCATTTCTTCTTCTTCTTCTTCTTCTTCTTCTTCTTCTTCTTCTTCTTCTTCTTCTTCTTCTTCTTCTTCTTCTTCTTCTTCTTCTTCTTCTTCTTCTTCTTCTTCTTCTTCTTCTTCTTCTTCTTCTTCTTCTTCTTCTTCTTCTTTGAATACCAGGCTGATTATTATGAAAAGGGATGTGATTGTTATTAAGAGTTGCACCTCCAAAATTCCTTAACAACACCGAAGCCTAAAATTATATCATTGAGACCTAAAGGAAAAGCTGAAGTAAGTGTTTTGATCCCAAAATCTTTCATTTGTAATAATTTCCATGTGTTAACATAACTATCTTGGTCTTACAAATTTTGCTCTATGTAATCAATAATTTGTATCCGGCAATCTAAATGTGAATGTTCCTTAGAGTTGAAATGGCTATACAAAATATACAAAAAAAAAGTGTTGATTTTTTCCCCCTTTTTTCTTGTTTTATTGAAGTTTTATGACCACTATATCTCTCTTTAACAGATTGAGTAGTTAGGCCCAGATACTGTGATTTTCATTTCAAGCAGGATATGAAATAAACGATATTGGAAGATACACACGACAATAACAAATTTTCAAATCGGGGGTTCCTGAATTTGAACTTTTTGTCAGTAAAGTTACTGTGACATTCTGTGTTCTTAGTATCATAATTCTATGCACTGTAGTTATTAATATCAACTCTACCCAAAATACTTCTGAAGACATTCAGCATCTAAAATTCGAAAGTGTGCGAAACTGCTAGTAGTATGAGTATTATTCATCATAGTACAAAAGGAGAATCTTAACACACATATATATATATATATATATATATATATATATATATATATATATATATGTATATATATGTACATATATATGTATATATATATATATATATATATATATATATATATATATATATATATGTATATATATATATATATATATATATATATATATATATATATATATATATATATATATATATATATGTATATTGTATTTGTCTCGTTTTAATCAGAACCACTTCCTGGTACTGGTAGTCATTACCCTATTCAGCAGTCGGAACTCTTTACTCCCGATACTCTCCATAGGCTAACTGTCACTGTCTAACCTATACACATATAAAAGTTCTATTGTCCATACGTTCTTGTGTAAAAATTCGACATCGGCTGTGTTAGTCCAAATAGATAAAAAAGGTTTCTAGCGTGTAATTACTCAGAACATGTTTCGGAGCCTGTACCTGTATATGTCTCTCTGAGTAGCTGCTCCTTGTGTAAGCTTAATATTCAGCGAACACAACCAACATAACAAATATGAACAATTCAAATGATGAATCAGATGAACAAGTAAAGTTTTCCTTTGAAATGCAGAGCTACATAATGAATGAATAATACCTGTCGAATCAAACTTAATTACTAAATTTATATAGTACAAATTTAGATTAGAACAATTTGGCTGACCCTTGAACCAGTAAGTACCCTTCCAGCTGGATAGCTTCTCTAAGTTTAACCACCCGCTAGTGTATAACAGAATAAGAAACAAACACGGGTATTATATTTAGTCCCAGTGATTGTAAAATAAACAGTTACAGCTAGACCATCTGTACAACCCGAGGCGAATTCTAACAGGTACTGCACCAATGGACAACTTGCGCAAGAAATGTAAAACAAACCCCATTATGACACCGACTACTCGCTCTGAAAGTCTCCAAATAATAAAGCCCTATTTCGTTGCCAAACATGAGTCAGAGTTTCAACATTATGCATCAGGTTTGTGACATTTGAAGAAATACAGTCAAATTTGAGAATTTTTTGACATTGCGTTAATGTGTAATAAGTTATGTCAGGAAAGAACGAAAATCATTAGCATTTTAGGCAAAATCATGCTATCAAAATATACTTTTTCTTCAAAAAATTTAAAATACAAGTACGCAAACTTGTATGGTGGGTCGCACAAGTCAAGATCCGGTTTGATCCCAGCTCAGATCCACCTGAACCTGAAATCCAATTCGAGGGTCAGCTGTACTTGTCTAGCTTATTTTGAAGTCATAATCAGTTTGAGCTTGATATCGATACCTGGGTGACGGGTGGTTGAGAACTACACATGAGGCAGATTTTCAAGGAATTTTGCTTCTAATTGATAATAATGGCTGCATTTCTCCATAACGTCTGCTGGGGAGACAACCAATTTTGAAGGATAAAAGTAACCCATATATATATATATATATATATATATATATATATATATATATATATGTGTGTGTGTGTGTGTGTGTGTGTCAGAACGAGAAAAGCCCTCCCAATTCAGCTTTCCCCCCATTGCCATAAAATGATGATTATTATAATGCAAAGGCTCAACGCTGAGCAGTTCATTTTATACGAGTGTATCAACAGCGCAGGGCCCTGGGCGTACTGGCTTAAGCTGTCAACTAGAGGCATATCAATAAAAGGTGTGTTTAATATTGAGCAAGATGGTCCTTCCTTTAACATTTTTGTCCGAAACTTTGGTGAAAGCGTAACATTATACTAAGGCAGACGGTATTTGTTTGCAATATTGGTCGCTGAAGAGTGCTTTGAGCTGGAAAGGGTCAACTTGTTTTCAACAGTAATTTTCCATATTTTTCAAAAGAAATGATAATATGATTTAATTGTGGAAAGCCCCGTCTGCTACAATAAAAGCGGTATATCTATATATATATATATATATATATATCACACATGATCCAAAATATGATTAGTTATTTGTATGGTAACAAAAACACACACACACACACACACACACACATACACACACACAAATGCATAATTGTCCCTGGGTGTTTGCGTCTCCATGGAATGTTTTGTCGTCATCATCAGGATAGATGCGAGGGTAAATTTGTCGAGTGTCAGGGTCTGAACTTTTTCGGATATGTCATCAGTTGGGGGTGGTGTCTCTGGTCCTCCACAAGTTTCCTTCCGGCCCTTCCTTCTTGCTGTTACCTCACCATGGTACGAATCTTTTAGTCTTTTTTTTTACACAATGATGGCACTTGAACTTTTCAAACACTCTTACCCATGCTTGATTTCTCATGTTGACCATAGTCCAATCATTTTTGGGGGGGGGGGGGTATTTACTTTCCTTTTTGCGAAATTTCGAGGGTTTTTTTTTCTCTCGAAATTGCGATTTTTAAATCTCGTAATGTTGAGATTTAAATCTCGTCATTTCGGGATTGTTCTCGAAACTCCGAGCTTTATCTCAAACTTTCGACTGTGTTATGGACATCATGAATCCTAAAAGTCGAAATGTGCACTTTTTCGGCTTAAACTTCGACTTGCAGAGTCGAGATTTCGACTTTGGAAAGTCTAAATTGAAGCTTGAAAAGTCCTTTAAAAGTCGAAGTTTTGAGGAAAAAAGTTCCAATTTCGACTTTTAGAAGTCGCAATTTAGAGAAAAAAGGTCTAAATTTCGACTTTGAATCTAACATCTGGGTGAGCTTTCACTGATTTGGATACAAACGACATTATAAGCAGTGGCCCACATAGACCAGATTTACACAATATGAGAGAAACATTGAGGTGTTCATGTTCTATTATACTGTATATTTGGGGCAGGCAAGCCGTACTCATGAACGGTGATCTACACTCACGTGAACTTGACTTGAGACAGACAATCGCAAGCCATCTTTGATTCAACTGAACCCAAATCAAGCCTTTCAAAACCTGGACTCTTGTGATCCGGAATCAGAGACCTGATCCAGGCTCACATGAGACAGACTTGCGCAAGCGGCCGCTCTTTGCTACGGTAGCCCGTATATATATCTATATACATATATATATATATATATATATATATATATATATATATATATATATATATATATATATATATATATATATATATATATATATATATATATATATATATATATATATATATATATACATGACATTAAATACACCTGATTATATTGAATACACCGCACCATTTGATGCTCATTGAAAGAAAAATGATTGTGACATGTTTTTATTGGACTTTGTGGAAATGATGACATTCTTTTGTCCCAGAAAGAAAAATGTCGAGACACACCCGCAGCAACCTGTTAATCTATAGCTAAACAAACAGTTATATTGAGGTGCCCGGTAGGGTTGATCTAAGACGACTGTGCCGAATATCACAAAATGGCTTTTGTTCTTTACCTGAGGGATAAACATCTATAGATTGTGGTCACCAAATATTTTCTTTTTAAACAATATTAACGAGCAAGTTGACGAAAAACTTGGCACTTGTCAGAGGCCCATTACACGTGTACCTTTTTATTATGTCGGTATACTAATTTGCCACGATGTTTGAACAGCCATAAACGGTGCCCACAAGCCATAACAACGATAAATGTACCTAACTGCGAGGAGACAAAATGGTGACATGCTTTAATGAATGCATATACAGTCCGAAGGGGGTCACGCCAATGGTTCACATGCAGCTTAAAACATCTATTGCAGCTTGCTATTAAAGTGGTTGACTAGAACTATTGGGGATCTACAGGTATTCAGCAGAATGCAATTTATCTACATGGAGCATAAACTGCGGGACAGCAGTTGGTCAATTGTGCAACTCGATAGCTGTCGATGGTTTTTAATGCACGGTGAAACAACACGACCTTTTCGATGTACTGTTACTTTATTGCATCCCGTCTAGACTACACATGCGCAGGGTCACATATATGGGAAAATTAGTTCCTTGTTTCTTCTTTTTTTTGCACCCAGAGGCACAAACATGAAGCTCTTATTTTGGGCAAAACAAAATCCTTCATATAAAATTGCTATATTTACTTCAATGCCGTCATAATTTCCTTCTGTCCATACTTTATTGTCTATGTTTTGCTGCAGGGTTTTGTATATTTAAAATGGAGGAAGAGTGTGCTTATAATGTTCCCGATTCATATATACATCACAAAAATGATGTAGGCATACTTTGTTCTTTTGCTGTAAACTAAGTTGACAGACAAGTCGGGAGAATAAAAAAATAAATAAAAGACTGACAGGCCTACCTTGTATCTTTTTTATCTTTCGAACAAATAACAAAATTTAAATCTAAAGTGGTTGGGCCTATATGTTAAAAACAAAACAAACAAAAAAACAAACTAATGTTTGTAGCAATTGACGACTACTTCAAAGGCTCAGCGGACCGGTTTGAAGCCAACAGTTGTCCTTTATGGATGGCTGACTGCCTCAAGTCAGGATAAAAATTTGTTTCTGCACATTGATAGTAGATGAGTGCTGATGTTTTGGTAACTCTTGAACCACTTTGCTCTCATTGTTAGGTTTGGATGTACGAATGTGGGTGATATTTTTTCTGTACTATGTGATGAAACTGCTTAAAAAATATATGAGATGAGCCTACGACCCAAGTAAACATTGCAAAACAAAGTGTCAAACCACACATGAACGCCTTTGCCGGCAGCTATTTTGACACATAATGTTATTACGGTCAAAATCATCTAAAATCGGATTACACAAAATAAACATCAAACCTAGGAAGCATCTTACAGATTTGGCCTTTTAACTTTCCCTTCCCTGATAGTTCAAAAAAAAATATATATATATATAAAACATTTGGGTTACCACCTTTTTGCACAGTAGTCTATATTATGTTTCAGATTTTTCAGGTCCTAAAATTTAGTAATTTGGGAACTCGATGAAATAAACTTGTGAGTATATACCCGCTCACAACAAACTATAAAACTTCTAAAACAATCTATGTTAATTTCATATTCTTTGAAAACAGATTAAAAAATATATGATTACAAAACTATATAGTTTAATGGGTCAAATAAAAAATTTACGTGAGCTGGATATGGTAAAATTCGGCAGCGTCTGCGGCCCCCCAACCGTTTTGGCACCTTAATGTCATGCACAGGGTCTTCGTGCTCGGATGACAGAAGGACCGCAAGAACATGACAGAGATACATATGTGATAAAACTACGGCATCTGCATATCATGTATCAAAATTATACCAGTACATAACATGTTGCAGTAAAGTTGCACATACACATCGAAAAGAAATTTCCATGCGCTTTACATATAAACCGTTTATAGAAATCTGCCCTGTGAAACAAGGTTTGTCTTGAAAGCCTTTGTTAAGTCCCCGAAAATATAGGGTCCCTGATTTCTTGCACATTTACAAGATGGTAGCATAAATATATATTAAAAGACTTCAAGGATGAGAATCTAGGTAACATAGTGCCATGTGTTCTCGCTCATGCAGCAAAGAGTGGAATTTGTTTCCTGGACTGGATTCGCGTTTTGGAAAAAACAGACCTGTCCAGGGCGTTGGACTCACACTAGATATATATATATATATATATATATATATATATATATATATATATATATATATATATATATATATATATATATATATATGTGTGTGTGTGTGTGTGTGTGTGTGTGTGTGTGTGTGTGTGTGTGTGTGTGTGTGCGTGTATACATCGAGCGATCGACGCACGTTGAACATGCTGCGGGACAAAGTAGCAAATTAGACAGTGTGGCATTGGGATATTGTCTGTCATTTTTTTCCACAGAAGGAAACTTTTATCAATAAGTAACAACTCAATAGAGGCTTCTTTCATTTTTCCGGCCAGAATTACACCAGAATTTGGATAAAGAGTTGAGGAGCGAAGAAGGCTGTTTGAACAGGCTATACTCAGCTGACCGGGATACATCAGTTGAAAAAAAAAATGGAATGCCACCTGTTGAAAACAAAGCTGTACGCAGAAATGCCTTTGAGCATTTCGACCGACATGTGTAAACGGTTTCAGAGAAATAGATATTTTGGAAAGTGCCGAAATTAAACATAAAATTTCCAAAATGAACAAAGTTAATGTATTTTGAATATTTCAAGGGATTTGATAGAGACCAATCCTTCAGATACACTCATCTCAAAAATCTAAGTGAATGTAGCCAACCGCATTGGAGACAATGCCATATGGATTTATGTAAGATAGAATATGTATATTTACCATGGTAACATGTTCCTCTACCAATCGTCACGTAATTTCATATATTCATTCGAGATCCCGCCGTTCCGTTTGCAATGGAAGTACGTCTTATACATCTTATAAACAACTTGCGTGACGCTTGATTCAAGCTAAATTCCCATTGAATATAAAGGGTATCCAGATTTTAGTTTCAGAGGCGTTAAATTTGAAGAGCACAAATTCATGAAAAACTAGAATTGTTTTCAGCAAAGTGGCTTGTGCGCATTGCAAAATTGGGATACCTCAAATGTTAAAATATTTGATACATGTTAATGGCATCTACCTTGAAAACAATAATTTAGATTTGTATTTGACAGGTCCCGTTGCGTATGATAATTTTAAAATGGCCAAATCATAAAATATTTTACGCACCTGATTGGTATGAAAAGATATATTACAACTATCACTTTTGTTATGGGATGTACATTCTGATCACGGAACAGCCAAATCTCAAACCAGCAACCAGCATTAATCACCAAGCAGAAGAAACGCATATACAAAATGCACCAAAACCCAATTTCTGATAACAATGAACGCAAGTATACTTGAATGTCATAATCAACTCGGCCCATTTCATTGTATTTACTCTTGTACAAGTATCACATTTAAAGTTGAGTACTATATTTACCTTGTACATGCAAATTGGGACGCTTCTATAAATGAATGAATAAATGAATAAATAAATAAATAAATAAATAAATAAATAAATAAATAAATAAATAAATAAATAAATAAATGAATGAATGAATGAATGAATGAATAAATAAATAAATAAATAAGAATACTTTTTATTTTGCTACATTACTGTTCTATATATGCATTTATGTCACGAGTATTTTTATTTGAATCTGCGCTTTTTTTCAACATTATGTGCTTCTGTTGTGTGCTTTATGATTTACTCTCCTTTATGATTTATTGTACATTCGACGACCTCGTGGTATCTACATTATAATTTATTGTACATCTGTGTATATGTCGTATTTTTATGCCCCCCCCCCCCCGGGGGGGTGTTTGATGAAAGTATCAATATTTGAAAGCTATGCAAAAGAACATGACCACTGTTGCACCAAAATGTGAAGTTTCTGGCTTGCACGGTGTTTGAACATATGCTGACACTAAAATAATGTGGGGAAAGAAAGAAAGAAAGAAAGAAAGAAAGAAAGAAAGAAAGAAAGAAAGAAAGAAAGAAAGAAAGAAAGAAAGAAAGAAAGAAACAAAGAAAGAAAGAAAGAAAGAAACCAATACGTCTCTGTTCACATGCTGACCAAAAAATATTAAAAAGTTGCTCGATCCATGAAAATAAATAGGGTAACAAAGCAGCGTTTCCCTGGCATTCTTATGCATCTGGAAGAGTGGTTACAAGCCTTTTGCCAGTTTACTCCCCATATCGCTCAAAACTAAATTTCCCAAAGATAAATAAAAAATTATGAAATATTATCTAAAAGTCAATGATTGCTCAGCGGATCGACGGGCAACTGAGCAGCAGAATAAACGCTGTCAGTATTTTTTTCCGTATACATTTTTGAATTCTTACACCTAATTTTTTTCAGTTTCCAAAATTTATCAACTTTGGACATATAAAATTACCTACACAAGCAGCATGGTGTGAGTCACTGAGTGTGTGTGTATGGGGGGGGGGAGGGCGATTTCTGTATTGCCTGCAGAGAAAACGTTCACAACTCTGTATTTGCATTTTGGCCTTCATAACCCTTTTCCTGTCAGGAAAACTGGTTGGTCACGTCAACTGTGCTCTCCGAGCAGTTGTTGTCTCATTAATGATGAACGCTTGAATTATTTTCTTAAAGTTATGCCAGATTACTACACCCTTACAAGCAACATAATTTCAAAATTAATTTTTGCACATGTAAATCGCCAACGCAATACATACCTTGAAACGAAAACACTTGCACTTCACACAGTACCAGGTCATCAGTGCTGGATTGGTTAATTATGACATAGTTCCCACGGACATGCCGGCTGCATCTGATGAATATTGTGGCACGATTTTGTTTTTCTATAGTTTCCTTTGTTATAATCCCACAGGTCTGGACCAGTTGATAAATTCCTTTGGAAATGTTCGTGACGAAAACTTGTGCCCCAAGAGGGTTGTCTAGATGCACCAATAAACTCAAAAAATAAGCTCACTTAATTTGATATTTTGGGTGCATATAATTCCTGATCAGATTTTGTGTTTGTTCTGGTTGTACTACTGAACACACAACTAGTAGCATCAGTATCAATTTTGCACTGGAACAAAAATATATACGGTTTCCTGATAGACATTTCTTTAATTATCAGGCATAGTCAATTTGCATTGTTACACACGGCAATTCAAATCAATGACCTTTATATAACATTGAATTGAACGCTTAAAAGTAGTTAATTAACATCTATATTTTGTCTTAATTTGCATTATTGTGTAAGCCGTCAATTTCCGAAAAGGTGAGCCGTTATTCAACAATTCGTTGCTGCTAATTTCATGTAAATGTTGCGAAAAGCTCATGTTTCACCGCACCATGAAACCTTGCTCAGATCATTTTTGGAAATAAAGAACGCCGGACGTTTTCTCAAATGTACCTATATTCCTAGAGTATCAGCCAAAAGACAAGGCAAGTGCCTTTTTTGTAACATGGGCTGCCCTAGCTATACATTTCTTGTGCAAAAATGGAAGTTTAATTTGGACTGTTATTTAGCATAGCCAGAATAGCTGTTGCCTGACTCAGCCGTCACACACACACACACACACACACAATTAAATGTCACTGAAATAAGAAAGGGCCAAATAAAAGAAAAAGCTGGTTTTTCATTTCTGAGCGCATCAAACTTTTCTGCCATTTTTGTTTCTTTAATTTTTGCCATTTTCGGCCATGTTGCTCAAGTCGGGTGATGACCAAACACAGGACTCAAATAATATGGATTTGGAAACTAAGCCATGATATAGCAGTTACATGCAATACATATAGCTTTTGCATGCCTTAGGACTTGAATAACACAAGCAGAAATTTTGGAACTCTACAATATACATTTGGATGGCCTGCTTACTCCAGGGCCACTGACTTTGGGTCACGTTTGTGTGTTCAAGATGTGTTAAAAGCTTTTCATATTATCATAACGGATTTGTGGCCCCATTCTGTTACTGTAGTACAAGCTTTCTTCCTATTTATTATATACACATGTTAAATCACACTCGATTAACATTTTACACTCAGAAGTCCTCCGAGTCTAGTTTGAAAACAACGGTGCAGACCAACACTGCAAGAAGGATTGCCCAAGATGAGTACAATTTCTTGCGCACAAATTATTTTCATACCTGACTTGTCCCAGTTTATACTGTAGTCTATTTTGTTGGTCTACTTATGAACAAGTGGAAACTTTACGTTTAATTCAATCACTGCATGTGTATATATTAAGTATCTGGATCAAGCCTTTGAACGGTATTGCCTAGCATATAGGTCATATTATTTCAGCATCTAAAAAATTGAAAAAGTAAAATAAAATTGAAAAAAACAAAGCCTCCCTCCCTCATCAACTCTGTGTCCATAGGAAAATGACAAACAAGTTAATTTTTTACTCGGTATTAGGGCCCCAAAGGTGTGAAAAGTGTGCTGGGTATTGGAGTGCCAATTAGCTGCATAGGCGGCCAGACATGACAGGGACCACGGCAAATTCAAATAAGGGCATGATGTACAGGTTACTCACAGCTCTCTGGGCCGATAAAAGCAGGATCACTGATTGGTGGCTGCTTTTTCCGAGCGCAAGGTTGACAGGGGAATATGGTGCTCCAGTTCAGTGGTACAGGGGTGGTGAGACCATTATCAATAAACGAGAGAAAGCAACAGAATACATGTAGGTAAATTGGAAGATCAAGACTGTTGGATGGGAAGAACGATCGTCATCGTTGCAGCACGTGAAGCTACAGCACAGGTTTCACTCTTCAGAGAGATTTTATCAGCAGTGGCGTCAGGCCTGCAACGCAGCAGCAACATGCGTACAATCAACAGGAGCCTGGTGTTGGCCAAACTGGCGTACAACCATCAGGAGCCTGGTGTTGGCCAAACTGGCGTACAATCATCAGAAGACTGGTGTTGGCCAAACTGAAGTCATATGGCCCTGCCAGACATATCCCTCTCGATCCTGCAGATAAGGCTGCCAGATACAGTGTATCAGTAACATGCTGACTGGAGTTTGATGTGGTGGCGTAAGTCACGAATCTGCTTTAATTTTCTACTATGGGAGGGCACGGGTCAAATTTATGCCTCCAGAAAGATTTCTGGATATGTGTTCAGAGCTTTGGCTTTAAGTTTAAAGAAAAATGATAGTTGTAATGGTTGCAAACATTGAATTATAGAACAGAAACAACTCGATCAATTCAAGTAATAATCCTCGGGGTTTTTGTTTTTTTGTTTTTTTGTTTGCTTGTTTTTTGTGTGTGTTTTTTCTTGTTTTGTTTTGTTTTGCTGTTTCTTGAAGATTGTTTCAACTGTTTAAAGGTAAGAAAGGCCTAGTATATTTTCTTCTTTGTGCACCAAATTTGAACAATTAATAAGATTTATTTTTTTAATATTCTACAGAACCTGGCTTAAGACCACAATGATTCAGTTATGCATATTTTTCTGCTCATATAGAAGACGTAACCAACACGGCTCTATTTTGACTGCTACCTTTGGTCCAATGATATTATTTACTAGCCAAATATGACCAGGTTTTGAGTGTCACGGTACCATAACAATAAGTACCATCCAATAGATAGACAGATAGATAGATAGATAGATAGATAGATAGACAGATAGACAGATAAACAGATAGATAGACAGACAGACAGACAGACGGACGGACGGACAGACAGACAGACAGACAGACAGACAGACAGACAGACAGACAGATAGATAGATAGATAGATAGATAGATAGATAGATAGATAGATAGATAGATAGATAGATAGATAGAATCATTACACCCTGTGCTGCCCTGCCGCGATAATTGAAGTTCATTGGTCATTATGTGCCCCCCCCCCCAACATGTTCTTTTTGAACAGTTCAATATGAAAAACGAAGAGGAACTGGCTCCAACTAGAATTTATAATGCGGACGTATAAAGTCAAGGATACCTGTACTTAAAATGGGCTACCTTTTTCTTACAATATGTATTTATGTATGTACGAATGTATGTATGTATGTATGTATGTATGTATGTATGTATGTATGTATGTATGTATGTATGTATGTATGTATGTATGTATGTGTGTGTGTTTGTATGTATGTGTATAACCACTCCTCCAAACTGTAGGTGCGTGTTGGCTAAAGATACACTGGCATGGCTCAGATGCTAAGAAATTATGAGTGGGTATTCCTGTTTCGTTGTACATGCGCATTATGCGAAGTGGGGTATGGCAACAAGTTTCCTGTAAGCGAAATGTTCGTTCAGGTCAAGCAAAGGGTATTACTAGTACATTATGGTTGATATTAGCGCAAAAACGTAATTGCAAACTACATAAACAAACATGAGCAGCTATAGAAACAAGAAAATCCCTCTGGGTGCAACAAAAGTAAATGCGCTCAGTAGATTTATCATATTGGTAGCGGTTGGGATATTCTGGTGTGTATTGTGTTTCAAAGTGGATTTGCCTCATTTGCTTAAATGAAAAGGATACAACACCTGTGCATGGCTCATTGGATGCAGCTATACCATAAACACATAAATTTAAGTTTTAAGCATATCTAGCTATAAGATTTTCAAAATTTAAATTTTGCATGTTGCTTAACTTGTATAACTTAAATCGCTACAACTTTGGTTCACATTTGTTGGATGCAGCTATATCTTACATCCATAGGTTGAAAATGGAATGGCATCCCTGTGTATAATACTGTTTAACATATTCGAAATTTAAACTTTGTGTATTTGCCTAACTAGCATAAATCAAAACGCAAAAAACTTTGGTTCATGGTTCATTGGATGTAGGTAACTCACACTTCCCTGATTGCCCTTGATTTGGATAAATTTGAACATCTAATACTTCAAGTTAGGGGGTACAGGAGATGGAAGGAAAGAAAGAAAGGACTCTAAGGTAAAAGGAATATCTGGGTTTGCACTCAGACAAAAGTAGCGGAAAAGTATATCAATAAAAAAAAACTGATTATAAAACCTTACTTCTTCATCTTTGAAATCTAGTGTAAATCAACAAAACACCGTCCATTTTGAGATAGATAATAATGGTAACAGAGATTATATAGCTAACATAATTTACATATAAAAAGTTTATTTCAATTTATGAAGAAAGGGTTAAAAAGCGGCAGTGATTTAACTTAGTATATGTAAACAGGGTCTTTTAAATTCCTTTCCAGGAAACAGTAACTTCACTGGTACGCAAGTGCCATACCAAATTTACGGCGAGGTAATTGCAAGAGTGTTGTTTTATTTTCATCCCTTCTATGTGTAGTCCAGAGTATTATCCGCCATTTCAAACAATAAAAAATAAGATTATTGTGTCAAAACAGCGATCAATGACAAAAATTAGAGCAGACGATAAATCAACATCCTAAATGCGCACATGAAAAAGTGGGCGAGGTTGGGCTAGTGTGAAAGGAAGGCGTGCACGCAACCGCTTTACAGTGGCGTGCAGAACGGCCCGTCTATGCTTACTCGGGAGTACACATAAATGGGATAAAAACGATTTCACAAGACCTTCATCCAACTAAACCTGAAACATATTTCAACTCTGCTTTGAAATCGCATAGAAATGACCAATCAGCGGTCTTAACACTTTAGCTATTATTTACTATTATTATTTATGCTGCTTGAGTCATTCAATTGCACTTTTCAGGCCGTGCGAAATTGGAACGGGGGATCTATTTTATCCTGTGACTGAAGAGACCGCTGTTATGCTGTTTTCGTGAATAGTTTGACGTGTATCCATCCTTGTAATTTACCTTGTTTACATTTAATCTCATACATGCAGACATGAAGAGAGGCGAACAGTAATACTTATAATAATTTGGGCTCCATGCTCTGGAAAAAAAAGACTGCAAGCGATCATCTTCACCAACAACAGGTTACAGTTACGTTTTTTCAAGGCCTTGCTTGAATGATGTAGAAGGTTGTGACGGGTACAACTACGGTAACGTTATGCGGATTTACATCAGAATTTAGATCTGAAGTAAACGCTTCATCAATGGCTGGGTCGGTGGGCGACCTGAAATGATGGCATGCACACTGGAGATAATATGTACATGGCTTCTTACTTTTCAGCCTATGCATCGAAATGAGGCTGGTCGAGCCGACACCCCCCCCCCCCCACAAAAAAAAAAAAAACAGCTGTCCAGCGAAAATCAAGTTTTATGCTTGGGCATTGATGTGCATTGAGAATTTGATATATAAATACCCTATAACCAATGTAAAATGCTGGATAATTGCTGCAGGACAGCCTATAAGGAATAAAACAAGCGGGAAACTGATGAAATTAACATGTACGTATTGACGTAGTTGTTGGGTGGGTACTGGCGGGCCAATGCTGTAAACAGAACTCATAACAGAACACACGGTTGGGCCCGACACTGCTTTTATCAAACTGCACACTATTCTTGGGCCAGCGACGAGAGTTGGACAAGAATAGACAAAATTGTTGTCACTCCTAAATACTTGAGGAACTGTTACGGTTTTAGATGTGAATTAATCAGCGGGAGAACAGATTTTCGTAACTCTTTTGTTTTCTTCTTGTATAGATTGTAACTGGGAACCTTTCAGCCCAAAATTTTCTTTGAGTAAAAAGCTTTCTGTTCTGGTTGGTTTAAGCAAGAAATGGGTGAATTAGGATGGAAGATGCCTCCTTGAATTCATTACCGATTTGCTAATGAAAAGAAGTTAATATATAAATATACTAAAGATGGCTTGTTGTAGGGCGCCATCGAGGTTGGTGAGGAGATGCTGTACAGCTCTTCCATTTATGGCAGCGTGTTGACAGGACAGGGGACGGACAGGAAGTAGGGCAAGAGCAAGCTGGACATGTAGCAGGGCCATTGGAGTGCCAAGGGGGGACACAGGGGACCGGGTAGTGTAGAGAGAGGGGTAGAGAGGAGACAGTGGGGAAGACCCAGGTTAGGAAGGGTAAGTACAGTGCACGGGCTTCCATATGTGGCTAAGGTCAAGTGCTACAGGATTGACCTGTACCATCGAGGAAGTCACAATGGGCTGTTTTAGAACCAAATGTGAGAACTACAGGAGACATGAAACCTTAGACGCTCACCATGGGGAGGTATGGGGGCGTCCAGAATAAAAGCACAGGTGCAAGCTGCGGATGGCGGGGAGAAGTGGACACAAACTGGAGACACCAATGATAGTAGAGGTCTGGATGGAATGCAACAGCAGGTGAGCCAAAGACCCCTGTGGCAAGCCGTTTCAGCATTTATACCTAATTATATCTATATATGTGAACATTTTTTCACACATGTTAAAAACCGTTTTACAAATGTTAAAATCCTTTTCACACATGTGAAGTAATTATTTATTCACATAAGTGAAAATGATTTACACATGTGTGAAATTCTTGTACACGTGTTGAACAGTTTTACATATATGTGGAATAAAGATACAATTGTACATTATGTGCATTTTTTCACACATGCAACAGATATTTTACATCTGTGGGTATCTTTTTCATATATCCGAAATATTTATTCAGTTTGCATATGTGAGAATGATTTACACACGTGAAATAAAAGTAATTATGCATAGGCGAAAATCTTTTCCACATATGTGAAACAACATATTTTTGCATACATTTGTGAAAAACCATCATGTGAAATTCTTATGCACATAAGTGAAACAGTTTTACACATACGTAAAAAAAATATTGTAAATATGTGTCAAACCATGTGGCACATATGTATTAAACTATTTTACATACCTTAAATTGTTTAAAGTTATTCTACTGTGTGAAATTAATGAAACGTATGTGAAAGAATATTTTTACATTTGTATAATTAGGGAATGAATGCTTTAACGGCTTGCAACCGACTCCAGCAAATGCCCCTTCAATTCTGGTTTTGAATGGCGGGTATACAGGAACAGAAATAGTTAGCATGACATGGAAGCACAGAGGGCAGGGGAGACAATAAGAAATATGCCGGTTTTTGAATGCAAAATGGGCAGAACGATGTGAAGAAACAATACTTCGTCAGGTTATGTGACATGAGCAAAGCATCAAAAAGTGTCAAAGAGACGAAAAGAGATGAAGAAAAATTGTCGTCATGAGAATCAAAGCAACCGATAAATTAAGATATGATATAAAGCTGGTTGTAAGAAAGGCCTGCCTGTGGATATTGTTTAACGATATGTTCCACGGCCGAAATATCAAGCCACAGTAAACAAAAAGGGAATGGTGCTTTGTAATCTTGTACAATGTCATTTTAAGATTTTAAAAAAGTTCATTTATTTGTTTTAAATAACATTAAACCATGATTTCAAAGAACAGTTCAACAGTTTTTTCACATCCATCTGCAAAATTATGCCCCATTTTTACGTTTTGAAAAGATAATGAAAATGACCAAGTTGGTGCTTATGCCTGAAACAGGGTGTTGTTCTTTGCGAAAATGTTGTTAGACCATGATACTTTGATGAAAAAGATATTATTGTGTCAAATGTATTTTGTTGATCATGTGGATTTTGCACAAGTAGACAGGGCTGCCTTTGTGACTTCCATACTCATAGTCAGATCATCAACTGATTGAGAAGACCAACTGGTTGTTTGACTTCATTAAACTCACCGTGGTTATCGCGAGGAAGTGTCACAGACACAAGATCAACTGGCACAGACTGCTTGAGCTGGACACTCCACCATGAATAAGGGGCAGCCTCTGGGCGTTTAGTACGAGAACAGTGACCTTCAGTTCGGCGCATATCTCCATCTACTGCTTTTTCTCCGTCTTTATTAGCGGTATTTTGATCGGTGGGCTGATCTCTTGCCAAATTATCTTGACAAAATGCTTAGAAATATAATAATAAATACATATCACAGTAAATGAAAGACTCAACCTGAAAGCCTCAACATTCGCTATACATATATAGTTTATTTAAAACATATTTGTGTCACCTAGTGGTGCAGATGCTTTAAATGGTTGGCTCTCTCACCATAGATGTATGGGGTTTCTAAGCTCGCTAGGTGTTCAATTCTTGTCATATTTATTTGTTATCATATGTATTTATCACTCTACATAAGCTTGTAACGGTAAATAAAAAATACACAAAAGGCTCTAAACATGTTGAGTAGTTACCCGCTGAAGACCCTTTAATTCATTTGGGCTGATACAGCCTATGTCAAAATTTTACAGAGGAACGTGTGCAATATAGACAATAGTAATTCCATATGTATGCAGGTTAGACAGGGACAGGTTAGCTTATGGAGAGTAAAGGGTTCGGACTGCGGAATAGGATATTGACTACTAGGAAGTGGTTCCGTGCAAAAAGACACAAATACAACACATACATACATGTATTGGTTCAATAAGTATATATATATATATATATATATATATATATATATATATATATATATATATATATATATATATATATATATATATATATATTTATATATACATGTATATATATTCATATAATTACATATGTATATATATATATACATATATGTCTGTGTGTATGTGTGTGTGTGTGTGTGTGTGTGTGTGTAAAGTATTCGACCCAAATAGTCAAATCGGACTAAAATTTTAACATCGAATATAATTTTAAACCTTTGTTTTTATGACATTCTATTTCATATGTTGAAATAAACCCTTACATGTCTAGAAAGGTACTTATTTGACCATATTCATGCGCACATATGAGAAAAAAAATCGCCAGTGATCCGTATTAATTTTTGTTTTGGGTTTATGACAGGCTAAACGTTACTTTGGGGGGGGGGGTTGTTTGAAGGCTCTATATACAATAATTACAAATGAAAGAAATTTGAACTTTGTTCAAACCCAAAGGTACATATATATATATATATATATATATATATATATATATATATATATATATATATATACATATATATATATATATATATATATATATATTTATATATATATATATATATATATACATATATATATATATATATATATATATATATATTATAGGTTATAGCATGCTTTGTTGACGATATAAAGTATATCAACGACGCTGGATGCCATATAGCAGAACTCGTTTTGCTATATGGCATCCAGTGCGAGTTGATTACTTCATATCGTCTACAAAGCATGCTATAAAATTTTTATCCCATGTTTGGGTGGATTTGTACGTTTCAATACACAAACCAAAAATAAGAACGACATTTGTAAAAAGTTTTGTTCCTCATCAACACCATCACCGATGAAACCGGAAGAGTACCGATACCATCGGAGTAGTTCCGATATATCATATTGCGGCACTGTAGGTCTTAGGCCTATGATACGCTATGTATGCAAGGCTTTTATAGTACTAATATATATATATAGCCACTCGCACCCAACTAATCAACCAAAGGTTCATCCATCGGTGCATCTGTCTGTATCAGCTCTTTCGAACAATATTAACACACACACACGTATGTGGTGTGTGTGGAACTGCAAGTGAGTAAGCAAATACGTAAGTAAAGATTGTCTTTTCAAAATAAATTTACGAGGTGGAATTGCTTTTCTTTGTTACGATCTTCATACATATCGTCTTGTCCATGGGTCTGGTTTGTAGCATGGTCCTTTCCTTTTTTTTTTTTTTTTTTTTTTTTTTTTGAACAGCCTTAGCTGATTGCATGATTCCTGTTTATCGTCAGTTGATCAGACTATGCACACGTGCAGACCTATTTTGTGCAACACTCCACAGCGCCGCTGTGATCTGACAGTTGAAAATGAAACTTTTTAGCACTTGTACCATAATATCAGCAATATCAAGGAAACGCCTGTCTGCATTTATGAAATACAAGAGTACCTGCTAAAAGGGCATTCTCTGGGACTTATTCTGGGGAGGAAGGCAAATGAAACACTTCAAATTTACTTTAATCAACACCAGTGAAAAGTTTGTGTATAGCCCGTATAGAAAACGAGAGAGAAGAATCTTTTGAAGAGAAACCCATTAACAATGAGATTTACATTTTGATGTTTCAAGCACCACCCAATTGACCATGATTGGATTGTTGTACAGCAGGACGCTCCTAGAGATAGTCCTGTAGTGGCCACTTCGAGAACCATTCGTTTTGGGGGTACAAATTCATAATAAAAGCTTCCATTGAAAAATGAATAGAAAGTAAAGCGGGATTCCTCATAAAAATGTCAGTAATGTCACTTAGACAGCTACGCCACCTTTTGCGTAATTTGTTAAGATTTACTTTCGAAACTTTAGCAACGTCTGTCTTAGTGTGTGTTTACTAATAGAATTATGAAACAGGCATATAAACACGGGCCCGGGCGGTATACGGATGAAGAGACCACTCATTTCTCCATGCTTAATCAAGCGCTGCAAGCAAAGGACCAATTTTTTTCTATTCCGTGTAACATTGCATTTCAGCGTTTGCAATGTATGTGAATGGCATGCGTACGTATTATGGTACTTCCTTATAAATTCAGCATTTTGTAAAAGTGTTCAGTCCTGCTTACAGCTTGGTCAGTGTATGTAATTATGATGAAACCATCTTTAATTTGCCTTGATTAGTTTCATGAAAAGATTCTAATACGTTCAATATATGTTGCTTATTAAAGGTATGATAGATATAAAAAGCTTACATAATCCAGAGATAGCAACCAAGAAAACGAACAGCAGCCACGGCCTGGATGCATCTGAAATTATTCCCGTGTAATATAGCTTCAAATGTTGTTGATAAAAACCTTAGTGCTGTATAAAAAGTGGAAGCCTGACTTTTTGTTTCATGTACAAATCGTTGGTGCCGACTAATACCCCAGAAACTTGTTTGAATTACCAGAATATCAGATGCGGCGAATGAAAACTGGACTGTTTGGTCTTAATAGATGGCACTATGTAGAAGTATTTTCAAATTGTTCAAATAGTCCATTGAGGCCAAGCTGTTACAAAGTTTCTGAAACGTTATATATCCTTTTTGAAAAAAAAGCATCTACGTTACGCATTACTCCAGTTCTTCTTCAAATATGGTAGCCGCATATATTGTTTTGGCAGTACGCAAAAATGATGAACATGCATTTCGTCAAAATAAAAAACACTAACCTTTACTCCCAATGGTCATCTTTGCCTATTTTGCACCTGCATGGAGTGTCACTTCACTTTCAGCCTTTATTATTTGACACTTTACTTCCTTGTTGTCGATGACCTACAAACCCAGTATTGCTTGAGAGTCTCTTTTCTCCTGCAACCATGCATTGCACAGTTTGCATACGACTCAAGTCACCCGCTAAGGTAAATCAAGATACCACAAGTTAGTTAAAGGGGTAGCAAGGCTGTTATTGCGTGACTTATGTGTTCATCTGGGTTAATGTTTTAACGGAATTTTAATTGTATAAATATATAAATCTCATGATGGCATTTATTGGAAAACTCATATTTTTTTCTCTTCGCTAGGAACAGTATTTCTCGCGTCTCTTGCCACGCCTCCTTACAAACTCTTATTATATTGTTGATTTTATAGTTGTTTTGCAAAGACTGATGATATACGCTGGTACCTCCTTCGTTGAACTTGAAAACGTAAAACGAGAATCCATAGTTAAAAATTTGTTTCACGATGTTAACACTATGGTTGTATTCTGGAACTATTTAAAGCTGTTGCAAGCTTCATTGGCCCCCAGAAAATCCCGGCCAACCACCGTATTTTCTGTACCTCACGTTGAATGCAGAAAACGTGGAAATCAATCTGTTCAGCAATATGAGCACTTGGCAAAAAAACGGCCTCAGTTTGGTGCCTCCCGTAGTACTCAAAGGTGAATAAATCATTAATATATTACAATTTTTAAAAATCATGGATGGTTACATGAAAAAAAAAATTTCCCGTAAACACGAAACCAAAATCCTGATGTCGACAAACAATTGTCTTTTCGTAAAATATTTTTTCCTGCTCAAATTATAATGGTACTCGGGCTTTATATTGCTGTCTGCTTTGAAATTGATATTTAATCATTAATAGAAGATGATAAAGCTGGTACTGTGCTGTATTATAATGCAGTATCATTAGATCAATCAGCGGACATTAAGCTGGCGTCAAGGAAAGCTGTTGCCATTTTTTTTTTTTTTTTTTTTTTTTTTTTGTTTAAACCAGTGAATGGTTAATATATCTTGGCAGAAGGAAAGGGAAAATTTGTTCGTTATGTTATTTACTATATGATTTGTAGGAGGTCCCTAACGCTTTTAAATCACACATTTGCAACATCAATGTTCATGCAATACATTAAAGCATGCGGGAAATTGGTGTATCTATTTGACATCAAGCGGTCTTTAGGAGGACAATAAACAAAACGAGTCAATAAATCCACATAGAAAACAAATAAACACATATTTTGGTAATATTTCATATTTTTTATATCCGGTATACACCTTACATTTGGTTTCAGATACAAGGGCAGAACAAATGAATCTACGCTTCACTGCACAACACTTGGAAACAAACAAAGTCTGTATCACAGGTGCGCAAGATTGTCCATATGGCAATAGCATTCAATGTGAACTGAATGGGGCACTGTAGTGGGTATCACAGACTGTGCTTAAGTTTTAAAATGTCACATTTTTACAGGAAGGAAAGAATTAAACTGATCAGTACAATGTCTGATGACTTTAAGACTATATATGGTTGACTTTCGGTCAACAGAATGTGTATCCACCGTGATTTTTGACACACTGCTGGCAGCGCTTTCTCATTCTGTGGATCAATTTTCTGATCAGTCTCTGGGGTATATTGTCCCACTCCTCCAAAAGATAGCGTCTTAGGTCTTCAAAGTTTGACTCGGGACCCATCCTCTGGTATACATTTCGCTTGAGATGGCTCCACAGGTGTTCAATAGGATTCAGGTCAGGGGGACAAGCTGGCCAATCCATTGCCTCCAGACCTTCCCTGGCCAAGAATTCACTAACTTCAGCTGCAACACGAGGCCTTGCAGTGTCCTGCATGAGGATAAAATTTTGCCAATGGCACAAGCATATGGCACAACATGCAGTTGCAGGATCTCTGTGATATCACGTCTGCCAGTCATGGTACCATTCAGGACAAGGTCTGTCTTCCTATGGCTCTTTCCCTGTCCACTTCAGACAACCATGGCATGATGTCTTGACCACAGATGGACAAATCCATACCCGACCGTGGGTCCCCATGCTTTTATACCCATGCGTAGCCCAGTTTCTGTCCATATTATACAGGTAAAGTCCACTAAAACAATGACCCAGTGTGCCAAAACAAGGACATGATACCTCACTGAAACCATCCCATTCAAAATAGCCTTTTTGCAAAGTGTGGTTTCTGACTTTGTCTCACATTAAGCACATATGCAGTCAAGCATGCACTTTCAATTTGCTGGTCTCGACACATGTTGCACCCTAGGGATTATCCTCCACATACATGTAAAAAGGCAATACTCGTCATATATATATATATATATATATATATATATATATATATATATATATATATATATATATATATATATAACGAGTAATGCTTCAGCGCGGGGGTCCAAAGACTAAAACAAAATGTCTTTCATACATTAAAAATCTGTGTTCCAGCATTGACTCTATTCTCAGCAGAACTAGGACAAGAGGAAGAAGAAGAAGAAGAAGAATGTATGTCTAGTTTAGTGAAAGTACGACTTCATTCTTAATCTATAAGGCAAGGGATTACAGTACTTTGTGCTCTGTTGGCTGGAATATGTGGGTTTTACAAGTGCACACTCTCTTCTTCTGTTACCTGTATCAGTGCTAACCAATAAGTGACCAAAATATAATATCACTATGACATAAGCCACTGAATCAGTTTGTGTTTTCAAGGTCACTCAATGTCAAAATGAACACTTAAAGGAACTCCCGAGCTATTTTTCTATGAATGTTTAATGGCAACTATGTGCCTAAGATCCACCATTATTAAGGTATAACCCAGTATGATGGATGTGCTAAGTGACGAAAAGCTTGAATGGTATCAAACACAAAATACGCATTCCCGGTCACAGAATGCGTAATTACTGCATTATCTACTTCTTTGCGATTTTGAAGGTCAACTTGGCAACATCTTTGTCTGAAAGCAAAGTATTCTATACGACAGATTTGTGAATATTGCAATATATACACATGCATTCGTGCTGTATACCTTCACACTGCAGGCACGTAGCAACACATAGTGCCAAAGTATGCTATCCCATAATTCCCTAATACCTCCCCCAATCCCATCATTTCAGGCAAAGTGCATCGTGTTTATTCAGATTATGCTCTGGTAAAATTCTAGGCAACTGTTGTTGAGCCGTTCTGAGAAAGAAGTACAAAATAGCCTTAGCACATAAAAATTCATAAAAAGTACCAAATATCGGAGCGCCACCAGGTCGCTATAATGTAAACTGCGTTACCCCAGGTGACCATGTATGTAATACAGTGAGACCTCATTTATCCGGACACTATTGTTCTCAAAAATTTGTCCGGATTGTCGCGGTATTCGGACTGTTGAAACTGTCAATCACGAAAGAAATTACCTACACACAATGATAACTATTTATTATTTCAACATGGTAATGCAATGGTCTTTATTAATGAGTTGAGTAATGTTCACAGCTCAATTGAACTACATGTGCAAGTCATTATATGGAATTAATGGATTAAGCTGCATGCAGAAATCGGCAGCACGTGCCAGTCAAAGTTATCACAAGCGGCACACCTCTGATGTGGGCCCAGGCTACTTTGCGGGAGACAAAAAGTGTGTTTTGGATCGCTGTTTCAGACTGGTGGACATACGATCATTAATTACACGTGAAACTGACCACAGGTTTTTCAAGATTTCATTTCCATTGTCATTTTTGCCAACGGGATTTTGCTCAAAATATGTAATCAACATTTGGACACAGTCTTTAGCTTGAGTCAAAGTTACCGGTGCCAGCGGCTCTGGCTCATCATCAGACTGATCTGACTGAGAACTCCGCCCCTGGGATTGTTCACCCGCGGTTTCCTGAACTAAAGTTAGGATATTATTGTCTGATAATGTTTCTCCGGTCTCCTCATGGGAATCAATGTTCACATAATCATCGACATCCAGGACATCCTCACCAAAGAACGGCAACTGACACATCAACGCCTGCAAGTCATCACGTGCACTGTCTGGGGTATCTAGGTCAAGACTAAGGGAATCCCCGGGGTTTCCCCGCAACTGTGGCAAAATGTCCACGTGACGGTAGCAGTTTGCAATTGTTTCAGCCCGGACAGAGTCCCAGGCATGGGTAATCATGTGCAAAGCCTGCAAAACATCGACTTTCTGAGTTTTTTTCAGCTCTGCCTGTTCCAAGTAAAATTTAACAAGCTGCTTGCGATAATGGGCTTTGAAACATCGGATGATACCGGCATCCACGGAATTTACGCTGGCATCACATACTGTGTATACAAGATGCAGTGCAAGTTACATTGTATCGGAGAGCGACGCTGGCAGGTGTCAGATCAACTCGCGGCTTGTGAATACAAACATCAAAGGCAGCTAAAGTTTGTTTTAATCCGGACTATTGATCAAATTTAACATACTAATTAACGATTATGTTGACAAGAAAGCATGTCCGGATACGGATACTGAAATTCCGGACTAACAATCAATCTTACAATGGGAGAAATTCGTTCCCTAGACAAAATGTTCGGAAGCTGAGAAATCCGGACAGTTGAGGTCCGGAGTAATGAGGTCTCACTGTATCAGAGTAATTAGCCACATAGTTCACAAGAAGTAAAATTTGACTCTTCGAAGGAATGAAATAACAATCCACAAAAAATAGAAAAAAAAACACTCTCTCCTTTACAAAGCTGACAGTAGATTACATGGGACACATGTGTGCACAGTCAAAGCATTCCATAGCACGTAGATCACAATATTGCGGTTTCTTTCTTTCTCTCTTTCTTTCTTTATACATTTATATATATATATATATATATATATATATATATATATATATATATATATATATATATATATATATGTATGTATGTATATATATATATATATATATATATATATATATATATATATATATATATATATTTATTTATTTATTTATTTATTTATTCATTTATTTATTTTCGGGTTATATCTTTATTGTTCTCACATGCATGTTAGTTACACATTGGTTACACACGTTGCCAGAGTATTTAAATGTACGTACATTTGTGGGTGTATGCATTATCATGTCTTATCACAAAATCACACAGACACACACTCACGTTTTGACTTATTGCACAATATAAAACCTACTTTTGTGAATTAAAATTGGTGTTAAATTAAAAATTGGAGCGCTTGTAATCTGGTTTCCGTTGTACAGTGGATGGAATGAAAATATTTTAACCCATAAGCATTTACATATTGTAACACATTCTTCTTTCCATGTCCTAATCCCTGATGGTTCTTCTGTTTCTCTGCTATATTAATATCCGGTGGAAATCCTTACAATGTATTTCGTTTACACACCTGCTTTGCTTGTTTTCACCATTTAATTTGCATGCAGAAACGTTCTGTCACGGTAACAATTCTGTACGTGGCTTCCTGATCAGATACTGATTCTATAATTATTTGGATAGCAAATAAGACATGCTGATGATAAACAGAAGATGCTTCTGATACATGATTGACCACACAGGAGAGAGGCTTATGTCTAATATCTTCTCTGTATTGCTCCCCTACTCACATTTCTGCCTGTCCAGGTTCATGTTAATCTTGACCCTAAAAAGAGTTGGGTGGCATTACCTTCTGCATGCGAATGTTTGTAGCCTATCTAAGGATTAAAGATCTACGAGGTCTCATATGTTAGATGACTGTAATATAATAACCGCATGTAAAATTTCCGTACTCCTAATAGCATGTCCGTGGATCTTACCATATCTGGCTTTCCTAAAAAAAACCTTCACCAAGATCCCTTTGGTGGCATTGGTGGAGTTGTGGCACTTCATGTTTCTCTGTACCTGTATGACTTGATTTACAAGTGCAGGATCTTACGGCTTCATGATGCAAGGTAAGACTCATTAAATTTAAATTTCTCTCTTGTGCAGTTTAAAGAACACCCATTTGGCTGACCTGTTTTGGGTGATTTATTTCAAACAGGTGTCGAATAAGTTAATAATACGGGTACATAGAATCGTTTCAGGCGACTTAAACGCCCACTGCGACACGCCATTACGCAAAAAGTTAACCATCTTTGTCCGTAGTAATGCCTTTACTCTACATTTTCGATTACCAACTTGAACACGTGTACTGTCTCCTATTTCTAGCTGTAATCATTGTGTTGTTGGTGCGAACATGCTTTTTCAGCGGGAGAAGAGACAGCATTAAACAGCATATTTGAGAGTATTGTAAAGCACATTTTGACACTTTCAGATGCAACGTGAGAGGTGAAAATCGCCTCTTGTTTCTGTTCTCATGATGTTCATACATTTTGCAACTCCTGGTGTTTATTTCTCTATGTGGCAATCCAATGTATTCCTACTAAATTTGTTTTTAGACCGTCTGATCAAAGTTGTTCCTGTTCCAAATGTTATTATTTATTTATTTATTTATTTATTTATTTATTTATTTATTTATTTATTTATTTATTTATTTATTTATTTATTTATTTATTTATCTATCTATTTATTTATTATTCATTCATTCATTGATTCATTCATTCATTCATTTGTTCATTTATTTATTTATTGACTTCTCGTCTTTACAGGTAAACGTAAAGATGTTTTTCAGGAAATTTATTCGATTGATGTGGGTTTTTTTGATTGTTTATTTGTTTTGTTTTGATTTGTTGTGTTTTCGTTTTCTGTTTGTTTGTTTGTTTGTCTTTTCTTTTTTTGTGTGTTTTTTTTTCTTTGTTTGGTTGTTTCTGTTTTTTTTTTTTTTTTTTTTGGGTGTTTCTGCTGTTTTTTTTTTGGGGGGGGGGTTGTTTTGTTTCTGTTTTTGTTTTTGTTTGTTTTTTTTATTTTTTTTTTTGGGGGGGGGGTTTGTTGCTTCCATTGTTTGCTTTTTTCTCCCTTTGATTATCTAGGTAATCGCTATCAACGTGTAGTAATTCAATGTCAGTAAGCTAGTTGAGACAGAGTAAACGTTCGAGTGTCACAAGGTTTAGTACTTACCCCTTTTCTTTTTAATATACATTGTATATAACGGTAATTCGGATCTAGTTCGATTTAAAACATCGTCATTATCAAATGTGAGCTATCACCTGTCCACTAGTGGTCTGAAGACTGACATGTCACGTTTACTTCTTTGGAACAGACTCCATTCTGATCTTGCGTAAACGGCTCATACACCTGTAGTTTTTCCAAGGTCATGCCCTTCAAGGTATCAGACAACATAAACATTTAAGTCTTACATATGAACTAAAATCTGATTTGACATAGTCACATCATATTAGTGAGATTACAAATAAGACAAACAAACTGGTTTATATCAAACTGAAATTTGTTCGTAACATGATTCCCAAGGAGTGCGAAATAAAAGATCCCCCCATCATTTCCTATAAATACGGCACCAATATCGGACAAAGTATCATGAATTACAAGAAATTTCTGGCTTCAATTACTCTTGAAGATATCGCAGCGAATCAAAATTGTGACTGTGTGTCTAACAGTAAATATTCTGATTTTGTTGATACATACCACAAACATGTATTTACAGGTAATTTGGATATTATACATAATTCAAGTTTAAAAGAAATTATGAAAAAAGGTACAAAATTTCGGATGTGTCCTAAGTTGAACATTGACAATATTTTTCAGGACACATGTGATGCATTTGATTCCTACTGTATGAAATGGGCAAAGAAAGAAAAAATTGAATTTCAGAAATTTGAAGGATGGTTATCAAACTTGAAACGAGTCTTTAGAAATAGAATTTATCGTTACAAATCCCACATTAAGAATTTCAATAC
Organism: Hermodice carunculata; assembly: GCA_964020975.1. Classification (NCBI taxonomy): domain Eukaryota; kingdom Metazoa; phylum Annelida; class Polychaeta; order Eunicida; family Amphinomidae; genus Hermodice; species Hermodice carunculata. The sequence continues at coordinate 2,837,463 of OZ026627.1, forward strand.
GGTTAATCTAAAACAACCTGAAGTTTCAAAAGCAGTCAAAGAACTACAAGAAAGATTTGTAGTCACTAACATAGATAAGGCAGGGAACAATTTTGGGATCATCTGCAAAAAAAAGTATCTGGATGTTTTGAAAAAAGAACTTGGTATAAACAATATTTCAGACATAAGAGGAAATGACGTTTATAAATTACACAAACAATCCACTGATAATTTGATTGATGCACATAAAGATGAGATGAAAAGGAATTTTAATATCAAAATTTCTGAAGAGGACTCTCTATTCCACTTTTGTTCTGGATACCCAAATTACATAAAGACCCTTTTCAGTCTAGATTCATAGCCGGTGCTGCAAAATGTACAACAAACAATAATCAAAAGAAGTAACACTGTGTTTGACTGCAATTACGAGTCATTTTCGCAAATACTGTAATGCAATTTCTAGAAACTGTGAAATAAATTGTTTTTGGAGTATTAGCAATTCTTCCGAGTTTTGTATCTAAAATCAAAGATGTTAAAGCAACAAATATCAAATGTTTTGATTTTTCTACAGTGTACACAAATCTACCCATAGATGAAGTCAAAAGTTCTCTTTCAGAATTAATAAGCAAAATGTTTAAACACCATCTTAAACCATACATTAATATCAATTCATATAAAAAGAAAGCATATTGGTCACACAATAAATATTCAAAATGTAACGTTAAATCTTACACTGTTGAAACTTTGATAGATGCTATAAAATTTCTTTTGGATAATACTTTTGTTCAATGCTGACCATTGGTTTTTCAACAAATAAAAGGCATTCCAATGGGCAGCAACTGCTCCCATTTACGGGCAGATTTGTATTTAACCTGGCTTGAATTTAAGTATATGGATAAATTGATGAAAAGGGACTTTCAAATGGCTATATAATTATCAAACAATGCAAGATATATTGATGACATTGCTTGTGTAAATGTACAAAATTTCAGTGAAATTGCTAAAGAAATTTACCCAAAAGATATCCCTTTGGAGGGTAACAATTCAGATGGTTTCAGAGATGTGTTTTTGGACTGGGATATTCAGGTCACTAATGACAGGTTTTGTATTAAAGTCTATCACAAAATAGATGAATTAACTTTGAAGTAGTTAATTATCCTTTCCCGGACAGTAATATTTCGGATAATATTGGATATAGCACATTTTTGTCACAGATTTTGAGATTTGGTCGTATTTGTTCTAAATTTCAGGACTTTGCATCAAGAACCAAATTTATTTACAACAAACTTGAGTCAAGAGGATTCAAACTGTACTTTTGATCAAATATTTCTACAAATTTTGCTGTAAATATCCTGAGATGGTTAGAAAGTTTGGCTTCAATAATTTTAGAGATTTTAGACTTGTCTGTTTTGCTACTTAATTTTCTCTTTTGACACCATTATGTTTCAATGTTCACCTTTCAGACATTTTAGGCTAGCTTGTTTTCTGTTAGGTAAACCCCCAGGGGCTACAGGTAGCAAGAAGCGGCCTACGACAGTTACAAGCTTGCCTAACTGTACTTGATATCTGGTTAATAAATACAAAAGACTTTCATTCTTTTCTGACTTGCCCTATAATTCTACTATTAACATCCAAAGATTATTAGAAAGTTTGGCCACAATAATTTACAGTTTTTAGACTTTACTATTTTGCTACTTAAATTTATATTTTGGCATCTTTCTGTTTTAATATTCACTATGAGACATTTTAGGCTTACATGTTTTCTGTTAGGTAAACCCCCAGGAGCTACAGGTAGCAAGAAGCGGCCTACGACAGTTGCATGTTTGCCTAATTGTACTTAAAATCCACGACTTCCATTCTTTTCTGACATGCCTAAATGCACATTTACTCAGTATCAAAAAATTACTCAAAATTGACAGTATTTTCTCAAGTGTCACAAACCTGACACATTAAGTTGACACATTGACTCATGGTTGGCAGTTAAATAGAGCTTAATTGTTTGAGGAGTAGGTGTCATCATGGAGTTTGTTTTACATCTCTGGATGTACATTGTTACAGTCCTTGTTAGGATTTCCCTTTGTTTGTACAGGTGGTCTAGCTGCAACTGTTTATTTTGCAATCACTGGGACTTAATATAATGCCCCAGCTTGTTTCCACTTCAGTTAAACATTAGCGGATGGTTTAACAAGGATAAGCTGACCAGCTAGAATGGGTACATATTGGTTCAGGGGTAAGTCAAATTGTTCTTATCTGAACCTGTACTATGAAAATTTGGTAATTATGGTTTGTTTGACAGATGTTCTCATTTGATATGAAGCTCTGCATTTATAAGCAAAACTTCACATATTTAGCTAATTCATCAATTGCCACGTTCATATTTATTCATTATTATGTGGGTTGTCTTTGCTGAATATTTAGCTTAGACAAGGAGCCGCTACTCAGAGAGACATGTACGGGTAAAAGGCTCCGAAACATGTTGAGTAGTTACCCGCTGAAGACCCTTTAATTTATTTGGGCTACTACAGCCTATGTCAAAATTTTACAGAGGAACGTGTGCAACATGGACAATAGAACTTCTATGTGTATAAGTTAGACAGGGACATGTTAGCTTATGGAGAGTAAAGAGTTCGGACTACGGAATAGGGTAATGACTACTAGGAAGTGGTTTTGGACAAAAAGACACAAATACAATAATCATATGCATATATTAGACAGATAAACTCTCGTCACTATAAACATTTCTTTGATTATCATTAGACCTGTGTTAGAATACGTCAGCCCTGTATGCAACGGCTGTACAAAAACAGACGAGAGAAAACGTGTTCAAGAAAATGCGGCACGTATTGGAGAGGTTTAGCAACACGTGAATTCATCGTGTGTGGCTAACCTTGCCGTACATGTTTCTGATGCTGCAAATTTGCGCAGGCAAATCCCACGCTGTACGCATGAAGCTTCGCGGACCGGAAGTGCTTTTTCTCCACTGACGATAACAGTGCATCAGACATTTTAGGTAATTGTATTAAGTGATTGTTTAATCCCCAACGGTGCATGGATGAGGGCGGGATCAGTCAATATTTTTGTTATTGCTAATGCCATCATCGAGTATAGCTTGACCAAGCAGATTTATAAATATAAAATGCTGAATTTTTTTTACAAGTCGTTGGTAATTAATTGAATGTTATGATATCATGTGATATGATATGATATGGTATATATATATATATATATATATATATATATATATATATATATATATATATATATATATATATATATATATATATATCTTTGCAAAGTCTTTTATGGAGTTTATTCATTAAATCTCACTGTTCAGGCTCGTAATGTCTGTAAGTGTATACACAATAAAAGTTGTAATTCTGAAAAAAAAGTGAAAGTTTGGGTAAGTGCATACGTATGTGGTCGTCTGCACAGGTATATGGGCTGACAAATACATCCTGTCACCTTTCATTCTAATTAAGTTTATCCGAACAATGTACAAACCGTGTGTCATATTTGACGCATTGGACCCGGTTGTGCGTACTTTTGATTTTCACTTTGCCGGCCGTGGTACCAACCGTCAGTTACTCTACTGTCCGCTTTTGCTCTGTTGAGAAGCATCTGGAACTCGCGGCACAGGTCTTTAAACTATTGTGACTCTACTACATTTCAGAAGTTTTCTGGATCTCATTACTGTTTCTTTGTGTAATCCTTAGACAAAAGTCACTGTTACTGGCCTTGGCTTCCGTTAATTTTGTACACCTATGACCTGTGCTTCATCGAAGTTCTCGAGGGTCAATAAAATGTTTAGTCGTTATTTTGCTGAAGTACTAAATTTTTTGTGGTGATCTTCAAGCCATGTAATGTAATGTTGGCTTTTCCAGTGTTTTACTTAGTTTGAATGGCTTGTGCCTTTGCATTCTTAGTCGTTTGGTTCAATTTGGCCAATTTGTTTGTTGTTACTTTCTGGTAAGGCCACTCTGTGTACTTTCCCTTTGCGGTGAAACAAATCTCACTTATCTCCCTGTAACATATTTATTAACTTTATTCTGAATCAGTTGCTGTAGGCAATTTATCAGGTGTTGCTTAGAGTATCCTTCATCGCTGATACTTGCCCTTGTAGACTTTCCATTGGACTGTAATATTCATCAGAGCTCATTGACAGAATCCTTCTGATACGTGTTTAATCTTTGGCCTGAGGAGAATCAGATTCACTATTTGCAGACCTTGCGTTGGTTCTCTTGCGTTTTTTTTTCTTTACTGTGATCCGCTTGGGGTATACATATATACGTCCATGATGTGTCCTCTATTTATCTCTATAATTTGATTATGAATATAGTTATGAATTGATGTAGGGTGTGTAAATTATATACTTTCCTCACTGCCTCATATTACTGGGGGTGATATAAGTTGGTTCAATATAAATTTTAATTGCAGTGCCCATGATATATTTACTATCGCAAATGTTCCACACAACGTGACAGACGGAACTATCATATGGCTTTGTTCACTGTTCCGTGGAATATGAAAGTGTGCATAAATCATTTTATGTTATTTTGAACAAACATAAACAAATCTTTTCTTCATTTGATCTAAAAAGATTTCATGTAAATGCCATTTACCCACCATTTATTCATCTCTAAACCTGCACAAAAGTCCTTATTGGTTCCAATCCACAGGAGGCTCCAAATTTGACACGTAATAAGATACAATGCCTAAACGTTGACAATGCAACCCTACAGCAGCACTGTATTGTTCCAAGCAATCATTTAATGAAGCATAGACATAAGAACCGCAACTCCAGTTCGATTAGTGTCTCTATACGAGACAATCTTGTGAACCTACCCATTGAAATGAACAAAACTGGCTATAAGGCGGTCGTCCAGTACTTGCAACTAAAAGGGCTAACCCCAACACAGATACATACCGACATGGTCTTCACTTTAGGGGATGATGCCCCTTCCTTTTCCGCTGTTAAGAAGTGGGCTGTGGAATTCTAATGTGGTAGAGAGAGCCTTGACGATGACGCGCGTCCAGGAAGGCTTCAACAGCAACCTTCCCCGAACACTATACATGTCACAGTGATGGTTGATCAACGATTAGCCACTCAGCCCATTGCCAGTGTTGTGGACATCTCTCACGAGAGGGTCGGGCACATTATCACGAAGGATTTGGTAATAACAAAAGCTTCTGCAAGATGGGTGCCAAAGCTCTTGACTGTGGATAAGAAACGTGTCATATTCCCAGGGTCCCGTTACAATTTTTGCCGTTTTGAAGCAGATCAGGATGAATTTTTTTTTCCCGACTTGTAACCATGGATGGTACCTGGACTGATCACTTTGGACCAGAAACCAAAATCCAGTCTAAGCAATGGAAGCATCCGGATCCGCTTCCCCCCCCCCCCCCCAAAAAAAAAAAAGGGAAGTCGGTTCCTTCTGCTGTAAAGGTGATGGCTGCATTTTTGTTGTTGTTGTTGTTGTTTTTGTTTGTTTGTTTGTTTGTTTGTTTGTTTGTTTGTTTTTTGTTTTTTTTTTTGTTGTTTTTTTTTTTTTGTTTTTTTTTTATTCCAAAGGTATTTTGCTGAATGACTACCTTGTAAGAGACCGGACCATTAGTGAAGATATTATGCAGACCTGCTGAGAAAGTTGCGTGAAGCTATCAAAGCTAAGCGACGGGGAGTGGTTACTAAAAGAGTCCTGTTCCACCAAGACAATGCTCCTGTTTACAAATCGGTGATTGTCATGTCGGCGATCCTTGATTGTGGCTTGCAACCCATTAATTCACCCTTATTCACCCCATTGAGTTCCGTCAGACTTGCACCTGTTTCCCGTAATGGAGTCGCCATTTTTCTAGAAATGATGACTTCATTTCCGCTGTGAACGACTTTTTAGGGTGGCTGAAGAAAATTTCTTCTTGAACGGCATCCAGGCCTTGCAGCATCGCTGGCACAAATGAGTAAACCTGGAAGGGGACTATGCAGAGAAATACATGAAAACCATCAACTTTGTGCAGGTCTTTCACATCTAGGGCTAGAACTTTGCAGCCAGCCACCATACACAAAAAAAAAATGAAATGTGCATGCGCGTCATCAGCAAGGTAGTAAAAAATTCATATATATATATATATATATATATATATATATATATGAATTTTTGTGACCAAGGAACAGCCGAGTCTCGAACCTGCAATCTTCGGCACCAAACACCTAGCCGAAAATGGGAGGCGCACATACTAACTGCACCACATCTTCATATATGAATATAATATGGTATATATGAATGAAACAAATATCAAAATGACACAGATATGGTAGTCTGGCTTAACAGAGCATCGTGGGAAGATTGACCAGTAAATGTCAAAGTCTGTTTATGTGTCTAAATATTCGTTGATGTACATGTGAACTACTTTGCAGCATTTAGCACTATTGCATGTGTACGCATTTCTACGCCCATATTGTTCGAGCTCATCTTGTACAGTCTTAGGAGCTCTTAATTTGCCTTTTAACCCGTGAATTTCGCATTGTTGCACAGCAAGTTTTGAATGTGAATCGGCATGTTTTGTTGCCCATTTTCTAATCTTATCAATGTGTGCACCGAGATGAAACTTGACTTCACTTTTGACTATTTCAAGAGTCATTCTTGTGAAAAGAGAATTCAATTCATGGATCACGCAAGAAATGCAGGAAATCACCATCGGCTACATAAATCTCTCTGATCAATGTCTGTACTGATCTCAGCACGACTTTGGCCATAGGAGGAGAATCTCTGATAACATTCGGTTATGTCTATGGTCGCCTACTGCTCTGAAATTAGGAAGAGGGGGATTTCTGGGGTTTGTACCCTCTTAACCACCATGTTGAACCCTGTTGATCAGCTATTGTTCTAAACTACGCAAACATTTATCCAAAGACATTTCGACGCAATTGCTATTGCTGAACGCTTGAATATTGATTATGGTTCAGCCAATAATCGCACACGTAGTAGTGTCATTTCTTTGGAGCGGTCCAGGCAACTTAATCAACTTGTTAAGGAACCCACCAGGGTGACGCAACACTCATCCTCAGTCATTGATCATATATATACAAATCGACCTGAAATGACTCTGAGTTCAGGGGTAATCCAGTGTGGCTTCAGCGATCATAGTTTAATTTTTATGTCAAGAAAAGGTAATAGGCCTAAAGGTAATATCAAAATTACTAGAGCACGGTCTTATAAGAACTTCAATCCTCTTAACTTTGTTTCAGATTTAGAAAAGGCCGACTGGAGTAACGTCATGGATGCATCGGATCCCTCCTCTGCTTGGGATAGCTTCAAACATATTTTTGTACCTATTTGTGACTCTCATGCACCATTTGTTAACATCAAAATTCGAGATAATGAGCCACCCTGGGTTACCGATGAACTCAGATCATTCAGTAACGACCGCGACTACCTAAAAGTAAAAGCTGAGACCTCAGGATCGCCATCAGACTGGGCCAAATTTAAGAAATTTAGAAATAAATCCAACAACCTTGCTTCTCAGTTAAAAAAAGACTTTGTGAATAATTCCATTGAGTTAAATCACAAGAATCCGAAAGACATGTGGAAGGCCATTATGAAAATCTTTCCCACCACTGCCTCCAAAGGGCCCTCAAAACTCATTGATGGCGATCACGAGGTCTCAGACCCAAAAGACATGGAAACTATATTTAACAACTTTTTTGCCAACATAAGTGACTCCTTAGCTAAAAGAATCCCTTTTGCTGGTCGCCAAACGATACCTAAGAAAACTGCTGGTGTCTTCCAATTCTCCCCGGTCTCCCCTCAATTTGTTTCTTAGTTTTCTAAACTTTCAAATGGCAAGGCCACTGGTCTTGATACTCTTAGTACGCGTCTCCTAAAGACGGGTGCTGCTTCATTCTCTGTTCCTCTCGCACATATCTTTAACCTCTCTATGTGGGAAATGTACCGGAAGATTGGAAGACAGCACGTATTACACCAATTTATAAAGATGGCACAAAATCTGATGTCAACAATTATAGACCTATTTCTGTTTTGCCGGTCACGTTGAAGATTCTAGAGAGAACTGTTCATGACCAACTTTATCTTTATCTGACTGAGCATGACTTACTGTCTTCCCACCAATCGGGGTTTCGTAAACAGCATTCCACCTGCACTGCCCTGTTGCATCTTTTAGATACTATGCAGCGGGACTTTGATGGTGGTAAGTGCTGTGGAATCTTATTCTTGGACCTGTAGAAGGCCTTCGGCACACTGTGGACCACCAAATTCTTATTGAGAAGATGGAGAGCTACGGTGTCGGAGGTCTTGAACGAAAGTGGTTCTCTTCATATTTAACAGACAGCAGCGGACCCTTATTAATGATGCTTTATCGGAACCTAATACTATCACCTGTGGTGTTCCTCAAGGTTCTATTATAGGTCCGCTGCTGTTTATATTGTATATCAATGACCTGCCAGATACAGTTATGCATTGTGATATTTTTCTTTATGCTGATGATACACCACTTTATTTTGCTGACAGAGATGCATCTCGTATTGAAGATACACTTAATGCTGAGATGCAAAACGTATCCTACTGGTTCAAGGCAAATAAGCTAACTTTAAATACAAAGAAAATTAAAGTCATGACTTTCGGCACTCCTCAGCGGCTCAAAAAGGTACCCCCACACAATATACATTGCGACAGTGATATCATCGAGCAAGTGTCAACTTTTAAATATTTGGGTGTATTGCTTGACTCTTCCTTGTCCTTCTCAGCGCACATTGATTATATTTGTAAAAAGGTAAATTGCCGGTTATCTGCTCTGGAAGGACAATGATGTTCCTATCTGCCAAGACTAGTCTGATGTGTTATAAGTCATTAATACTACCATATTTTGATTAGTGTGATATAGTATGGGACTCCTGCTCTTGCCGCCTAAAGCAGAAACTCCAAATGTTACAAAATCGTGCCCTCCGGATTGTTACAAAAATCTCATAGACGTACACATGTTTCGGATCTGCATAATACCACTAAAACCCTTACCCTCCAAAAAAGACGAGATTTTCATCCTGATGTTTTTATGTTCAAAGCAGTAAACAACCTACTCCCAGGCTATATTTCTTCCAAATTTATAGATAGCTCTGAGGTAAATCCTCGTGCAACTAGGTCCACATCAACCAATGCCCTCTTTGTTCCCCGGTGTAAGCTCAATGTCGGCAAGAGCAGGATATCCTACAGGGGCGCCACTAAATGGAACTTCCCCCCTTACCGGTTAAGGAGTGCTCCAAATATAAATTTATTTAAATCGTGGTGCTACCCTCCCACAACTATATGTATGCTCTAATTTTGTTTGTATTATCCTGCCTATTTTGGACTCTCTCCGCCACTTGTGTTTCGACGTATCTTTCATTTTTATTGAGAGTTTTATATTTTATCTTGTTTTAATAATTTATGTATTATTATGTTATTTATATGTTCATCATGCCTCATGTTTTCAACAACCCATTGTACCATCCAGGGCCTGGCGGGAGATCAGAGCTGCGGCACTGAGCCAGTTACCCTGGTAAAATAAGAATTAAATGAAATGAAATTCCCCTAGATCAATATGTGTGTGTTTGTGTGTGTGTGTGTGCGTGTGTGTGTGTGTGTGTGTGTGTGTGTGTGTGTGTGTGTGTGTGTGTGTGTGTGCGTATGTGTGTGTTTCTTGTTTTTTTGAGTGAAGCTGGAATTGTTTCCGATTAACACATGCTATCAAATAAATATATATTATTGTAAGAAAGATCATTGAAATACGAAAAAGCACATTGAAGCAAATATCAAGTCCACCACTTGCATATGAAGGTCTAGTCGCCGTTTTGTGTTCATGGAATATTGTATCCAGCTCAGGAATAATTCACCACTCCGATCTTCCAGTTATTTTCACGATGGCAACAACTTCTGACAGTTGTTATCAATGAGAGATCGTATCAGTTTTATCTCTTGGTATGGTTTTGTGGAGACTATCTGAGTTAAGATAATTATGGTCATTTTGCAACGGCATTTCATTCGCTGTCAATGACGAAAAGTGCAACTCATCATACTTATTTTCGTTTTCACGAGGTCGGCTATTCGTAAAAGTCAGTTCCCCTGCATTGATTTGAGATAGCTCTAATTGTTCGTAAGTATGCCCTGTTGCTATTTGGCCAGAAACAGTCATTCCGATGTTGGTATATGCATGTGATGACACTGAGGCGCTTTGATTGGGATTTTCATAATCATCAGGAAACCCCACCTCTTCGTATTCATTTTCTTTTTTAATATTTGTCACATTGCTGCTGGTCCTCAGTGTGTTCCTTGAGTTCCTGTGGGAAATATTTATCAATGATCAAGCGTTCATGGAGGTTGACGAATATTCTTACAACACAATATTCAGATACCAGGAGACCTTTGGCTGAAGCATGAAAACCATTCTGATATAATGACATGGCTTCTTTATACGGGGTGTAATGTAAGAATCGCAAGCAGAAACATATAAAACAAAAAATAAAAACGGATTTGACAGCTAAACATATACTACCCTAGGCTGGATCCCACCCGGAGGAGATTCCTAGCTTAAAGAATGTGTCAAAATTGAGATAACTCACTCACCTGCGATATAAAGAGAAACCAACTAAAATAACAGCTACTGCAAGAACCACTATTGCCGGTGACAGAACGATGATAACTAGCAATCAGAAAAAAAAACAAGAAATAACAGTCAATTCCGGTACATCTTAACAAAAAGATTGAAGTATGTGTTACTACCACCTCGCACAACCAATTGTATATAAACATCAAAACTTCGATACTTTTCTATACCCAATGGTAGCAGAGACTCGAAAGCTTACTAACACTACCAGTTCAATTTCAATGGCCTTGGTCGAAATCAACATAACTGTATAGTGACCATTTTACTAAATTAAGATAATTCCTAGATAACATAATATTAAGACAACAGAAAGCATTTTACACTTATCAAGATAATCTTACAGGTAACAAAAAATTGAACCAAAGGAATCCTGACTTATGTGGAGAATAGGACTTGCTTTGTTCGGTTTGGGACAACTGTATGAAGGATCCACATGAATAACAAATATGCATTTTCTCCTTCCCAGTGTTTGTCTTCCAAAAGCTCACTTGAAGCCTGTGTAATGTAAATATCAAGATATATGTTGTTTGGATAAAATAGGAATCAAATTCCTAGAGACACAGCACTGGCACCTCACCAGCCAGGTCCCTCTTGTAAAACACAATAAACAAAAATGACCCAAATATAATTTCTCGAAGAAGATTAAATATAAACTCCTACTTGCCTAATGTAGTTATCAATAACGTATTTTACATTGAAAATTATCTGTCGTTGTATCAAACAGATACAAAAATACCCAAAGGCAGTCTTATGAAAAGAAAAGAAAAATCCATGCGAAAACAGGAAAAAAGTTGTTCCTGTTCAAAATGTTATTATTATTATTATTATTATTATTATTATTATTATTATTATTATTATTATTATTATTATTATTATTATTATTATTATTATTATTATTATTATTATTATTATTATTGTTATTGTTATTATTATTATTAATATCATTTTTTGTTCTTAAAGATTCTGATGATAAAAACTTGTTTTCTTTGCATATGTGGAATGCAAGTATGTTGTTCCGTCCATATTTATTACTTTTTTACACTTGTGGTATGGGAATGGTATCTTTATTCACCTTTAAAGTTGTATTACATCACAACCGCGGGTGCAACTGTGTTAAATTCATAGTGCCCTTTTCCCCATACACAGCCATAGTCCTAGATCATTTTTAACCTCTAATCTCGTTTATTCCGGTGTTAATTACGACAGTTATGATGTTAATTATGCTAATTTCGTCCGATATTTTAATCTCTAAACCCGTTTATTCCGGTTTAATTGCGTTGATTATGGTGTTAGTTGTGCTAAATTCGTTGTTGTCTTAATCAGAATTAACGTGTGGTAATTACTGTGTCGTCATCATTAGCCACATTTGCCACCACCATTAAGCTGCGTCACAACTAGTAATTTACATTCTACTGCCAGGCACGATTGAAATTTGAATACACATTTTCTTTACAATTTTGAACTTCTTGATTATTTTGCGTCGTCATCATACGCAGACAATTTTACAAAACCGTAGAATTAGGAATACTTGCTGGTTAAATTATTAACGAATGTTCTTTAAACATAGTTGCTGGCGTTGTTCGGGTTGTTCTACGCGGAATTCCTGCCCACTTGGGGGGGGGGGGATGTCATGTGATGGTAAATACTGGTGTCCGCATGTTCGGGTGCGTTGTCCCGGTGTGTTGCCGGTATGCTCACTGATTCCGGTGACTACCAGAGTACGTATTATTTCGAAACGTTACGATTCTACACATGCATTTACGTTTTTATGTTACAAGTATATATTCTATTTGAAACTTTATTGCTGCATCAAACATACAAACGTGATATTATGCAACATATACAACCATCCACACATATAAACACAAGTTACATTAACATTACATTTTGACAAAATCAAACGTATACACGCTAATGCAAAATACATAAGTACTGGTAAGAATAAGAAGAAGCATATACATAAAGACCCCTGACTAGGAAAAAAAACACTTCCTGATGCGTCATTGATGCTCTTGGTCGTTTACGTTAAGAAATTAGAAGGGTCTCCTCCGCTCCATGAAAGCTACAAAGAAAATTTCAATATATTTTATTTTTCTATATCGTCTAACTTCATCAAAAAAGTAAATTTATCAGTATTGTCTAGTAATGAGAGTAAAACGGAACATGTTGGCCATTTCCAAAAATATTTTTTTTCTCCTTTCCATATTTTTTGCAAAAATATAATGTCATGTATTTCATCTTCCAATATATTACACTTCTCACAAATTCTTTCTTCCAAAGGCATTTTTGATGGTCTTCTATGTCTACCTTTTTCGATTTTTAATTTATGCGCGATGATTCTAAAACGTGTCATATTTTTCTGATTTATCAATCTTTTATTGCTAGTAAATATATTTCTCTTTTGAAGTTTTTTTTTAAATTAGTGTAGGTTCATAACTTTTTATTTTTTATCAGCCCCTGAATTAACTCTCATATCTTCTTTCCACTGTGCCAAAAAATATTTTCTAATCTATGATCGAAATTTTAATGTCGGAAAATTTTCTGTCAATAGGCCGATATTTTCCCATATTTGTGTATAACCCAAATTGCAGAAAGTGTCTCGTATTACTGTCATCCATTGAAATTTTCCCGTATGTATATTTTCTGCATTGCAAAGAAAGCCGTCATAAAGTAATGATTTTGGTTCCATGTGGACTATTCGTAACTAGTTTTTACACATTAGAGAAAATATTTTTAAAGCTAGTGGATATTCACCAAAATTCACTCAATATTGGTTGATTTTTTATGCACACCCGAACAAAACCGCAAAAAATTAAGGTGAACTTTTTCAAAAGGAAAACAAAGATACTCGCTAATTTTTCCCTTTGAAAAACATTTGGGTGCCGATAATATATATGGTCCCCAAATTTCACTTGCGTATAATAATATCCGTGATATTAGGCTATGTAATGAACGTAATAATATAGGTATAGTTATTTGAGTATTGAAAAATAATCTTTTAAGTCTACCGACAGCTTTCATTGCTTTATTTGAGAGAATTTTGATTGCATTAATGAAGGAACCGTCAGTTTTAAGTTCTATGCCGAAATAACATACGTATGTGTTACTTCGAGGATTTCGTTTCTTAACGTAAAACAATCTGTGCTTTTATTTAAAATATTATGTGCTTGATCTGTGTGCGTTGTTATTTACTCTGCTTAAAGTATTTAAATTATGATTTATTGTGCGTCTCTATATACCTGGCAGATCACCGACTGATGACAAACTGTCTTATGTAACAAATCAATAATCCCACGTATGCCAAACCCGATAGACAGGGACACGACTGTGGATGATATACAAGCATCTGATCAGGTATATGTACCATGTCGGTGTCGTTTACAGTATCGGCTCGCCTATGCAAGACATTTGTCCCTGGCTTCCTTCCGTTGTAACACATCTAGGCGTTGTGAAACTAAAACGGGACGCCTTGTTCACACAGACCGCGCCTGATTGCATTGAACCTTGAAAGGTCATATTATTGGCGTCGATAATTTCCTTCGGAGTACTATGGGCGCTAATCGCAGAAGGTGCGCCGGGGAAAACCGTTGATAGTTGGGATGTTATCCCGCCAATTCTCCCTTGTTGTATTCATTGAAAATATTTTGAGAAAGCAAAATATTTCATACAGTCAGTGAAGATGGCCTTAATACGTGCAGCGGTTGCTGCACCCCAGTATGACCGGGAAAAGGTTAACTGCATCTGTGAAATACAATATTCTGCTACCAATGTGGCAGCATTGACCAGCTCGTCAATGTGTCCAGTTCAGAGAAGCGTTATGACAGTGCAGGTCTCTTCTTGTTAGCCGTCTGTCTGGTGCCAGGACCCTTTTGGGTCTGTCCTCAGTATCCATTATAAAGTTCTGGTGGCGCGTATCAAGAAAAACCATACAATCCGGAACAGCAGGATGAAGTGTTTTGTTATTGAAGAACAACGTAGAAGATGACCTCTGTTGTCAAATACACACGTTTTTGTATGACGTTGCCGTGCTTCACTCAAACATGCCCAAACAAAATTACTGAGTGCGTTATCAGGAAAATATGTCAAGCCCTTCAGTACATGTTAAAAGCCAAATACATACAGGATTTACTACCTGAAGTAGTTTACCAGAACTGGACAATAGCTTTCACTGAAGACTTATTAAAGTAATATGTATCATAACGATACTTTATATATATATATATATATATATATATATATATATATATATATATATATATATATATATATATATATATATATATGTGTGTGTGTGTGTGTGTGTGTGTGTGTGTGTGTGTGTGTGTGTGTGTGTGTGTGTGTGTGTGTGCACGCAAATTGTCAAATTGTCACTTGTCACTTGCATTAACTTTAATTTGGGAGGATACGCTTTTGCACAGATAAAGGTTATCTGTCAAAGATAAACATTCGTTTCAAATTATTAGTGTATATACATCCAAGTCTAATGCTGGTCCATTTATTTGCCAACCGTGGTAACCCCGTCTGATGCATGAGCCAGTTTCAGCTGTAACTGAAAATGTGGCACCCATGTGAGGATCGTTTGGTGGCTGCATTGTTGATTTTTCAAACCCGGTCTCGACTGAAACTGTGACAAATAATGCACACAAGGTTTTAAAAACACACTAGGCACAAATTTGCATAACTGTATCTTGAGGGTCTCTAAGAAACAACGCAAACAAAAGGGGGAAGAGAGAAGCAAAACACAGGAAGGAGCGGACGAGGAAAGAACAAAAACGGAAAGGTGGGAAGGAAATGGAAGGGAATGAAAAGTGTAAGTTTGGAAGGAGTTCAATGCAGACAGAAAGAAAAACGTATACAGTGCCTTGCAAGGGTGCATATAATTATATGCTATATATCTTTTTTTCTTTTACGAAAATTTAGAATTTGAATACACATGTTTAAGTTTAAGGGAGTGGAACTATAGTGTTTTATACCTGTATCTTGCTCGCCTGGACTAGATGTTCCTGTCATATTGATGTCTTTTGTACTGGGTGATACAGTCATTCTAGGTGTCGCCACTTTCAGTGATGTTTTTGTGTCTTGTTGCATCATTGGGAGGTTACCAATAAAAAAAGTGAAAAAAAAGAAGATCAGAGACATCTTCTGACGACAGTACATTGAAATGTGATCAACTAGAACAAGGTCGTGATTTCTTTTATGGAGCAGCCAAATATATAACGTCAAGGCAAAATGACTATACATGCAAATCATATCAAGCTTATTGCCAAAGAGTACTCTAATACCTTACAAATAGATACGCAAACAAATTTTGGAATTACAAGATATCTTTAAAGTGATTGGATTTGGAGCGTATAGCCCAAAATCTCTGCATCTTGGACTTCCTTTAACATTGTCCATACTTTTGAGGACAAGTTCAGAATTCGACTCAAATGAAATTGACTTAATTCTCGCTTATTATTTTGAAAAGAACACATATTTGTGAGGAGAAATAAAACACACGGAGCGTCTCCGACCTACAGATTTTTCAGAATTATATTCCAGGCAGTCAAGAAACCAAATCGGCACCTTGAACTCGTTCACGAAGTTCATTCACCTGAGTTCGTTCTATGTTTCCCTATATCTACGTTGCTGTCCGCCATCAGATGATGCCGCTGCTTTGTATTAATCTCCTTTCGCGAGATAAACCATTTATCAAAGCACCAATGTATATATATATATATATATATATATATATATATATATATATATATATATATATATATATATATATATATATATATATATATATATATATATATACATATATATATATATACATAATCGCTTATCTTGCCTTTTCTATTCACAAATACAACTCTAAGTCCCAATTTTTCTCTACGATATTTAAGGTATTCTTTGTTTGTTTGTTTTTTGCCATGGACGGAGCGCACGTAGGCCTTTTAACCATATCTTTTCCTCAATGTGACACAAACTGGACGTTTTTCTGCATTTGCGTCACAATATCATCATTCAAAACGACTAAGAAAACCAACGTTTTAGTTATTATTAGCATTGTCATCAGCTTAATAATTATAAGTATTATAATCATTCACTCCTTGGGTTCTTATTTTGTACAAGGTGAGTAAACGATCAATGTATAATAGACGTAATTTCAAGTTTAGACGGAAGACTACATTCAATATTGTTGAAACAATAGTGTATGTTAAATTCCGTGTAGGTCCAGATTCTATACCTGGAGATGGGCGGAAGTCAGTTCCATGTTTGTGAACGCACAGAACAGATATTCTCTTTTTAGGCTCATTTTCCCGCAAAATTTAAAGTCTGCAGAGACCGAATAAGGAACTATGCAAAGAATGCAATGTTTGTTCGCGAGTTGTGTGAAGCAAGGGACGGCAAGTTCAAGTCGAACACGACGTGATGAACTCACTGCTACCATGCAGCATGTATGCACCATATGACCATGAAGGTCACCGTCTGAAACTGGTTGGAATAAGCTGGCAGTAGGTGCTAATGTCCACGTGCAATTACTTATGGTTTTACCGTGAGGTCAAATCCATAATATAACATAAGACAAACTGATTACTTAATACATCCCTCTAATCTTAGAGAAAATTATATAGTCTTACTTAACAAACGAATGACATTTTGCAGCAGCTACTTAAAATGGAGACCTCAAGGCGCATTTAAGTACCTTACATTCAAAAAGCCTAATGAGAACAAACACGTACAATTTGTACTGTGAAATAATGTTATATCACCGATAAAGGTCCATTGGAAGCCACATTGCAAAGAACGTGGGGCAAAAATACGCTACCTTTGTCACCATAACCTCACCCTCACACAGCGAAAGGCTTTGTTGTGTCCCGTAGGCCTGAATGTACACGTATCCCCAAGCACTGGTCTTGTACACAGCACATCTTTGCTGCCTCCATATGCGATAATAACTGTTTTAGTGCTCCTTTCCATATTGTTGTAAAGTGGTCAGCTGTCATTCATTGCTTTGGTAACATATATCATAGAGTTTTCTTCTATTCCATTATCTGAAGAAAAGACAATAGAGTACAACTAGAGTATGCAGTAATGCTGACCTGCCGGATATTTTCTAGACAGTTTTAATTTATAAAGTTATGCAAACAGTGATGACAGATGAACTTTTTATTATTCCTCTCTTGTGGTAGGTATTATTATTCTGTTGTGGTAGGTACAAATCTATTAAGTGTAAAATGCCTTTGCAAAGGACAACCCAGCCAGGCAGTCTTGATCTGTCATTCCCAAGCCCCCAAGATCGCAATTTTTCTTGTCACATTGCATACCTTTGTGTCGTCGTTTATTCATATTTGTAATTTTTCTTCATATGCCCAGCCCCACCTCTGTCAAAGTCTTTGGAATAAGCTGATGATCCTAATTGTTTACATGTGCATCTCCAGTAAGGCCTATGGATGATGTTAAAGGTGTATGAACCTGGCGTCTGTTCAAAGCCAAACGTTTCAGCAAATTTCGCCATTGATGCAGATATTCCACCTCCATATGCCAGTCAAAATTGCATGAATCTCAATCTGAACAATACAGTTTAAATGTATGAACGTAGCAAAGCATGTAAACATTGTTATAATCATCAATGTATGGGTATATTTATACAATCGATATTCGAATCACTAGGAAACATTATGTTCGGACATAACGCTGTGCAGAAGATACTACATTTGTAGGACTCAAAATAACGTAAGTGCTTCTATTTTAATCACTTCATGCTGTTAGAGATGGACTGCTTTAAATGAATAAGCTAAATTAAAATTCATGTACCGTGGCGGCTTTGTCAGTTGTCAATCAACACAAGGTATTGGGGTGTAGAGCATTGTATTCTAATATAACGTTAGTGAATAAATATTTACTGAGATACAAACGGTTACCTAAGTTGTCATCGCTAGTCGTAATACGAACTTTCCTTATCCTATAAAGACAATGTGCTTTTGACAGTGTTTTAGTTTTGGCCTGCGCGGCAGCCATGAGATGTTACCTGATGCGGATGCTTGACTGAGAGAGGAAGGCTACCTTCCATGTTGCTTTCCCTTTTTCTCACGAAATTTTGTCAGCAGGTAGACGCTCGTATCATGGAATTGTAGGCCTAATGGAAATCTGGCAAATCATTCAGGATTCAGACATAGAGCATCTGCTACCCTCCCTGACCCTGGCCCACAGTTCTATGCAAAAAAGGAAGGGATCTCCCAAATAAGAAAGGGATCTCCCACAATACGAAAAAGCGCTACTAGGCTGATACGGATCAGGTTATCATCCACTCCATATTTTACTCTTTTTAGAACTGATACAGCTGCAATTACTGGATAAATACACATACCACCTGCACCAAATCCCCATTCCTAAAAGGGTGCTTCAATGGAAGCAAGTATGAATGTCATAATCGACACGGCCCATGGACTTTTAATGTTACAATTCCATACACTGAATAGAAGCTATTATTATCAACTGTATCTAAAATACTTTTGAAAACACACTACATATAAAGTTCAGAAGTATGCCCAATTAGCTTGAATGAAAATTTCGTTTTCATTTTTAGGCGTTTCTTTAGAAGAACTAAAGACTAGAAGCTGGAATAACATCTTTGGCTGTGATAAGATTGAAAAAAATATGATTTGCCAATCGATGCATGGGCAAATTACTTGTTTCCTGAAAGATAAACGTATTGTGCCCTTAACTTAGACTACGACTTTTCAAAACTTTAAATGGTGAAATATCTACTAACCCAAATACTAGTAAAAAGTTAAATATCATCAAAAGTTATTCTTAATATATATATATATATATATATATATATATATGTACATGGGTATGTATGTATGTATATGTATACATACATATGGAGGGGGTTATAAGAGGAGAATCAGTGAAGACAAACACACACACACACACACACACACACACACACACACACACACACACACATATATATATATATATATATATATATATGGAGGGAGGGAGAGAGAGAGAGAGAGAAATTATGTATTTATATTCAAGGTCAAGTAGCTCTATATCTTATCTTCTATAATCTCCATTTATTTGGAATATGATGTAGTGGTAAGTTACCGGCGGTAAAGATGTCATACATAATCATCCTTTCTTCTTGGGACTGTCATCTGCTGGGCATCCACCATGTGGTAATATAGGGCCTTGTATGGCATGAAACTTGGAATGATCCCACTTTGTGCTGGCATATGATAGACAATTTCCAGAATACCCTAGTCTACACAAAATGCTGCCACTTGACAGGTTTTTTTGCAGAATGAAACGCCCATTACATCCAGCAGGATAATTGAGATTGCAGCTGATTGCCCCATGGAGTCATATATGTTATAATATTGATGCTTGATACGGTAATTTTCGCTTGTGCCCTTGAACAATGTGTAGAAAAATGAAAATGTTAAATGAATTCCGTTAATATAGCAGTATGATGATGCGCAGGAAAAAGACCGAGTTAACGGTCACGAATGGTACGCACTATGACCCATTATCCATAGAGGTAGGAAGTCTACAATTGTGTCACTGTCATAAATATATTTACTTCGAACGTATATTTGCTAGTTATAAGAGTTTAGTCTCTGCATTGAAAGAACATGTTAATACGACAAGAATTATTTTCAAAAGTTGGTATCTTTTTTCGGCAAGAGCCCATACATGCTGTTTGTAGTCACGAAAAAGGTGCTGAATGCCTCTTTTTATGGCAGCCACCTCATACGGGTGTGAGAGCTCGTTTTATATGGCACCAAAGAAAATGGTGGGCATGTGTACGAGGGCCTTTAAGGCCATTCTATGAGCTCCAGTATGCACAGCTAATGGCCTTTGTTTGGTAAACTGGGGTTACTTTCTTGTTCGGGGCTTTGTGGGCAACAGGGTTTTTGCATGGAAGATACAAGATGAGTGATAAGACAGGGATAATGATTCCCTTATGTTTACTATACTATACAGTTGAGAAGATCTGCTAAAACAAGTACCAGTTCATACATTGCTATTGTTATATATATATATATATATATATATATATATACATTTATGGCATGATTTAGCACACATCTAGGAACATGCTAAAATAAATTTGTAACTCTAGAGTATGGTATGCCAGTATAGTTCTGCAAACATCAAACAAAATCTATTTTGCTTGAAACTTAAGCCTCTAATGTGACGTATTTCTATTTTTTTTTTTTTTTTAATTTTATTCTGCACATGTGTGTATGGAATCGACACGTCCAAAGATCAAATATTCAAACTTTTTTATTTTAGATATATGTTCCAATTTGGTGCTTTAAGTGATTTTAAAAGAGACATAGGAAGTGAAGATATATGGAAGAGAAAATCAAGAACACATGTACTGTCATGAGTGTTATAATAGGCAATATCTGCACTGAAGGTGACGTTCTAACTCATGTAGATCTAGCCATAGCTCATTTTCACTTTGATGATAATCCCTCACCTTTGAATCTGATAAGGGAGATCGCTCGTCTAGGTGGGTGTTTGAATCCCCAAAGGTGTCCATGGTCACACAGTTTTGCCACAGCAACTGTCTGTCTTCTTATAGTCTAAGCTGCTAAGATTATGCCGAAGTATTTTTTTTGTGGCAGCAAACACGTACCATTGTCATCTGGAAAAGTATTAAAGAAAAATGAACGGTCACAAATGAAAACAAAATATGAATAATATCATCCACTAGAGTAGCAGCAACCAGTCAACCCATACATTGATTATACCACGTTTTAAATCAAAAATGGAAATTTTATTATTAACGTGTAAATGTATTACATTGTTTCAGTAACCTATATTGCCCTGTTGTAAATCTCAGAATATGTTGGTAAGGCACTATTATAGAATGAAGAAGTCCCTACCACATGGACCCTAAAGCTTTTGTAGATGTAGAGTAGAACTGATATGATGGCCCATACGTATGAAATTCAGGAGGAATAATCATTAAATATATATTTTCGGCATTTCCTTAATGCTGGTGGATTGAAATCCCCGATTCTGGAAATTAAATGCCGACTGAGTAAATATACTGCATAACCGTGTTGATATGATACACGCACAAACTAGCTTCATTGAATCATTCTATTTAAGAATGGGGATTTGGTCGAGTGGATTTGTGCGTTTCCCGTTTCAGCTAGGCGATTGCAGGTTCGAGTCCTGTGCGTTCCGAACATAGAATAATCGGAAAGTAAATCGAAAAGCATATATAAGATACACATCAATGTTAGGAAAATGGCATTTTTGAGGATTGCGTTTAAGGAATTAAGTACTGCGTGGCATCGATTGTTGCCAATATATCATGAAGGAGGAGTTGAAATCAAAGTCAGATCACGAGCGAGCGATGTGATGGAGTCACACTATCTCCTAAGAATTCCTATTGTAATATTGTTTTGTGATGGAGCCACACTACTTCCTAAGAATTTTTACCCCCAAAAGGATTTTACTGGCCTATTTTTACTCGGCATCATCGCTTTTATTTATGGCATTCCCGTTTGCTTGGGTACTCACTCAACTGCAGAATTTACCGTTTTGGATATGAGCAGGCTCCTATTGGGAGGGGGGGGGGGTAAAATTGTTGTGCTGTGAGTTACAACCTTCTGAATGAGCCTAGGCACAAAATAACGATCAAAAAGAAACGAGACTGAACCATATCACATTATTGTCTCGGGCCTACATTGGGTTACCCCCCAGATAGAGCTTTTTGGACCATGGAAAACCTCATTGTGCCCGCCAGACGAGCGATGTCCAAACATGTGATTGGCTAAAGGAAGTCATGTGACAAAAATATATATATATTGCGGTTGAAAATGAACGACGATAGCAAGAGGCAAATTCGCCGTGTGTTTGGGCGATTTTTGAAATAGTTCGCGTTCTGCGTGGATTATTTTATGGGACAAAGATTTCCTGAGTGAAAGGCACATGCAACAAGTATGACAGTACTTAGTAAAGTTCATTTTGGGTGTTGAGCCGGAGGAATTGGATGCCATGGCATGGGTTGGCCAGCTAAAACTCACTGACGCAGCGTGTGGTTCAGTGGTTGTGGTCGTCTGCAGTATTATTTAACAAGTGTGCCTGAGAATGCATTTGCATTAACTGATCATCACATATGTGAGCATCACGGGGATCAGGTTTATAACGTTGGTACATTTGGTTGTCACAGCATTTGGGACAAGTGCCGATAGGGAGCACATTATGTTCTTGAATTACCACGCCATCTATTATCAACCGCAACAACTACCACGAAAACGTGGAACCAAAAGTAAACATCGCATTTTTGTGACAGACATTTTGTAAGCGTTTTCTGCAATTGCTTTTTTAAAAGAACTAAACAACCATATGCTTGTATGTAGTTTATTAATGATTGTTAATGCTAAATCCTGGGCTCATATACGGTGGTAATTCAGTGGGGTAAGTTGAGCGAAAAGAAGGGTCATTGTAATAATCAGATGCAATGTCAGGGCAAACAAAGCATTTTATATCACAGCAGCCTCGATTTCACACCGTCTACTATATAATAATAAATTATTATTGGAAACTTTATAAACATTTAAGATTTTGACCTCATGTACATTGATAAAAACACTACCCCAAAATAAAATTTTAAAAATCAACAAACCCAGTTTCATCAAAGCTGAAATACTTGGTGTGTGCATGTATAACACATTTAAATACTGTCTCTAATATCTTTGAGACATAAAAATCCTAGAAAGAAATTAACAATGTTAAAGAAAGTCTGCATATATATATCTGTAATGTTATAATATTATTTGAATACTGAGTAGTTATATATATATATATATATATATATATATATATATATATATATATATATATATATATATATATATATATATATATATATATATATATATATAACTACTCAGTATTCAAATAATATTATAACATTACAGACACATATATACATGTTTACACACACCTACACACACACATATTATATATATATATATATATACATATATATATCATATATATATGTATATATATATATATATATATATATATATATATATATATATATATATATATATATATGTATATATATATTTATATAGCTGGCCTGCTTTGTATGGCTCTCATAATACAGGTAAATAATGGAATAGTCTAGAATGTTGACCAACAGTCACATGGGTGTGACTGTTTTTCTTATACACAAAGCGAAACCTGACGTGGTCTTCAAAGGTCCCTGAGAATTGAGATATGAGATTAGTTAAAAAAACTCTGGAATACTGGTGAGAGGTTATCTGCACGGGTATATATAAGAGCTCCCTTCATGGATGAGAGAGGAAATTCTGAGACCTGGCAGGAGCTTTATGTCACCAAGCTCATAGGACTACGACCTATTGCTACAGACTTACTTATTTCAGTTCAACCCCAGTAACTAATTTAATTTTGACTTCAAAGTGATCGGAAAGATGTTTTTCGCAGCAGCAGTGCTATGCCACATGCTTATAATATTATGCCAGAGTAGAAAGAGATCAAGGATGTCAATTCTCTAAACTAGGAAATATGCGAAGGAACATGGGCTAACAAGTAACTGAAAAATTCAGTATGGATAGTCATGTTTCCATATATCCATAAACTATATTTTCATACTGAAACACTACTACCAAAAGTCTACTAAAGTTTTGGAGAAGTTAAAAATGCTAATTTCCATTGCAATCCACATTCACATATGCAGTAATTAATAGGAATGCATGTTTTCAGGGACAGGTACTCAGATCAAACTTTGGTTTAATAAGAATGGTTAAAATCAGGGATCTAAAGTTTCATCCCCTCGTGAACAAACTTGTTTACTCCCCTCACAAGCTATATTTGTTATATGAGTTTTAGAACAATGCGAGTGACGAAAATTTGGATAAGAAATCAAAAACAGGTGAATTGGGTGGGGTGGGGGGGGGGGTAATTTTTTCATGTTTAACCCAAAAAGAACAACACATTCAAAATATACAGGAGGGTGTCTGTTTGCAAACAAACTTGGAAGATACAAATATCTGAAGCGAAAAATTGTTAAAAAAATCTGGAATTGGAAGCGTCACAAATTCATTTACTTCTTCTACAGGGTACATTTCGACCATGTTTAAGCAGAATCAGAGGAACAATTTCACAGAAGTCAAAAATATCTTAAGGGGAAAAAAGGGAAAACGGCAGCACTTCCTGCTTAACAATTTAGGTTTGGGGGTACCCAGAAGTGTCTCTGCGTTAGTTCGAAGGGACATTAGTTGAGCAGTGTCGTCGAAGATGATTTTTCCGGAAGATGAACCAAACAAATAATTGAGAAATGGACAGATTATTGTAGCGTACTCAATTGAACAAATTTGGTAAAGACCCACCCAATACAGATCCCCGGCAAGTTTGAAGTGTATCTGATCAACGTTTTTTTAAAAAAGGGAAAATGAAAATTTGTGACCAGGCTGATAAACGGAACATCCCACAGACTCAGCTGACGCACAATGTATCTGAGCCAGTAGGCTATGTAGCCTCCTTGATCTGACATCAAAGAAACCCTATGTATGCAACGGTAGAGACACCAAGTACAACGTTTTATGCGGTGGAAATCGTACTCTCATAATGGGTTAAAAAATAGCCTTTCAAACAGCGGCATGATGGTGAAAATACCGATGACATTTTGCACGACATAAGTAGCGCTTGATAAAACTAACGAATAGAAAAATTGAAAGAAAACAAGACAAATTTTGCCAAGGTTTAGACATAACTTTATTATGCGGATCCAATACTGCAGACACAGAACTTGAAACATTCTTCAACCATCCAAACAAGTTTAATATACATCCGCTCCACCCACACCCCCGGTGAAACTCGTATCACTGGAGGACACTTTCTGTAACAGCCCTCATGATCAAACCAAGGACCCTCTCCGTAGAGGCTTTTTGGTCAAACCAGATGTCGTCAAACTCTATCATCATTTCTGTTCTAAAGCCTGTTCACTTGGACTCATTATAAGCCTCATTTTAGAGGTGTGGCAAGACCACAGACAATTCCAAAACTCTTTCTCACAGATTATGATTAACTCATCAATATATGTTGTGACATCTATATATAACTCAGTCTAAATATCGTAATCACGGATGTCGCTTAATTGTAAAGTCTATCATGTTTGACGCGTATTGATATTAATCAATGGAGCATAAAGAGAAACTGACCTGATTACAAATCTCGATTACACCATCCACTGTTTTATTTGTTAAGACAAGGCACAACGGAAAACATTTTGACGCTTGGTTATGACACGATTTATAGCTGAGATCAGTGTGACTAAGACACATATGAATTGAACTCTCACGTGATATTATTCGCTGTAATTTTAATCTGAGAAGTGCTAGTTATTTCATTTGATTATATATGTCCATTTCAAAAAAATGTGAAAGGTCTCTGTGTGAGATCGATTTTTTGGTCATTTTGATCACTCAAACAATGTATTTTTTAAAATATAATTTGGTACTTAATCAGTAATCGCCTATCATTTAATCAATATTGGTACGGGCACATTAATGAACCATGTTGATACCAGTATCTTTATATTGACACATTCTCCGGAAAAAAAAAAAGAAAAACTAAAGCAAGTTAGTTCATTAAAAGCCATCTAGCAGTCCAGTGCCTTTTATCGAGAGATGATTGCGACAGTTAAACTCAGAGCTACCATATATTTTCTTGCAGAGTGCGTGCAGTCAAATGAAATAACTGGAATATTTCGTATTGCAATAAGAGCGAGTAATGCCACCTGTATGGCGTCTTATACACACTGATCCGGACTGTAAATGAAAATGTTCATTTCATTTTTGAAAAACAAAATAGACATAGGCGGAATTCTTTGACCGAATCAAAAAGACTCTGGGCAACTGCATCCTTACATGGAATCAAAATCCAATTATATACATGATGCAGGCCAAAGGTTTCAATTATACAACAGACTAACATCAGCACAGCTCTATTTGATATATAAAATTAGATTTCTTACTATAATTTAAGCCTTCTAAGCGTTATGTCTTTGTCAAATTAAATGTGTCTCTTGATGTTTTGGATTTGCCCTTTCTCCTCCAGTTGAGAGTACAAAAAAGGTTATTGCCTATATGCCTTGTCTAAATATATTGAATCTAATTAAATATAGATTTCTATAGTCAAAAGTCAATGTTTAAGAGCTTTAAGAATCGCCTGGGTTATCTGAAAAAATATGTATCCTTTTATCTCGTTGCAACACATATAACAACAACAAGTACGCTATAGTAAGCAGTTTAGTGGTTTCTCAAATATTTGAACAACTTTTCAAAATGTCCCTGAAGTATATTTTATAAGAAATCGTATTGAGCAATACGTCTGTACAATAATCATAATTTGTTACATTTCTAATTATTTACATTTTGCTTCAAGGAATGATCTTTATTACAACTTGCAAAATGTCACAAAATAATATCTTGCCGCAACTAATTACAGAATTTCCACAGCATGACCCATTTCTGTCACTTTTATTCCAAAAGAAAGTTAAAATTGCTGTATGATACACGTGTTTTGTAACACCATATAATTCTGTATTCACCATTTGAAGATCATGATTAATTATAAAAGTATGTCCTATGGCATGGGCTACAAAAGTCAAAATGAGTAAATCCAGCCTATTACCCTTGAAGTTATAAATAAAAAAAGGAACGAAAAAAACAAGACGAAGCGAACGAAAAGTCATATTTTAAACGTGTGTCATGGAGCAAAAACGCAGGTCTAAGTCAAATAATGTAACTCTAATTTCATGACGAACGCACTAGTGGTAAACTGACCAAAATCTGACAAAAGGAAACTGGCAGTCCGTTATATTCCATCTTTACATATCCAAGTCTCCCAAACATGGGGGTAGGGGATGAAATATTCGCCCAGCTTGTCCAAGGATAGCAGTCAAGTGGAAAGACCATGGACACTTTGAGAACTATTTGGTAAATCATAGGTAAATAGTCTGTCTAACGGTAACCATAAATCAAAGTACCTTTACCAAAACGAATGTTCAAACATAATGTTATAACGGATATGAAATTACAGATTGCACTGGATACTCATCCTGGGGGACAGCAGGTGTATAGGGCCCAATGTTATAATATGCAGCATTACTTGCATCAGAGTAATCGATTGTTCTTTTTCGTTTTTGTTTTTTCTTATTCTTAGCTTTGTCAAGTTTTGCGTATAGTTCAGCAGTAGCCTGGGAATCGTCATATGCCTCATCTGACACCCTGTTTGTTGTGTCGTTGTTAACATTGGCATAGAGTGCAGCTTGTTGTCCTGCTGACATTGCACTACCGAAGGAGCTGAATGACCGATTAGGAACTTGGTCTGCTTGTTGTGTACTCCAGTAGTCATTCTGCATAACCTCAGCAAAACTGAAATCCCTGGTTCCACTCTCGCCACGATGCTTATCCTGGGTATTCGGCCGCTTTCTTTTTCGCCGCCTGACAAAGAAAGAACTATTTCAGTCCAATAAACAATTAAATATCATACCATACAGGCTCACATACGCGAACTTATTCGTGTCATCCTCATATCACTTCTTACCTCGTAATAACGAAATTCTGTTTAAAAGGGAAAGTCACAGTCAAAATACTTTCATTTCATGATGGAAGCTTGTTTCAGTTTATACTGTTTTAAAACTAAGCCCCAACAAAAAGACTTACAATCGCCATATACACTAGTGCATTGGCTTAGGCAAAAAATCGGGTCCCGGAACCCGCAAATAAATTATGTTTAATTCCCGGGACCAGGGCACCGCGGCAAAAACCGTTATTGAAACGATGCACAGAAACGTATTTAACTTGCTTCTATTCAGGTACAGTAAAATAATTCCACCAGTCGACAAGTTGCCTATTCCTGAGAGAGAAAAGGGAAAAAAAAGAAAAAGCAAAGAGAGAGTGAGAGAGAGAGAGAGAGAGAGAGAGAGAGAGAGAGAGAGAGAGAGAGAGAGAGAGAGAGAGAGAGAAAGAACATTACAGTAAAAATGACAGAAGTGCACACACATCTATAATTTGTTTATTTATATCGAAAGTAGTCGGGTAACAAAAAATGGATTCGGGATCCAAGTTTTTTCACATTTTGACGGGGAGGGGGGGCGGGTCCCGAGTCGTCAATGCACTGATATAAACCACACACACATCAATAGTGCTAATGATGTTTTACAATCTAGTAATGACAATCTCGTAATAATGACATTGTCACATAAGAAAGACCTATTATCTCGTAGCCTTGTCTTTCTATTTAGTAATACCTACATACTTCGTAATAAAAAGGCTTTTGTACATTATGACGGTATTTTGTTTTATTATAAGCCTTTTTGTCTAATAATAACAAAGTTGTATCCAGTAATAGTGCATTTGTTTCGTAATACTGACATTTCATCGCGTGATATTGACATTTATCCCGTAATAACGATTTTGGTCTCGTTGTTGAACGAGGATAACGATCAGTAGCATTATTCACATTTTCCCTGTTACAACAGCACAATACAGTAAGCATTTCGAAATAAAAACTATGTTTTGCCAGAAAAAGTCGTCATTGGAATGTTAAAAGGTCTATCGCCATACAAAATGTTAGAACGAGATCAAATGTTGTCATAGTGAGGTCAAGACATGGAGATAAACTTATGTTAGAAAGAGATAATTGCTAGTTATCGCTGGGTGGGAAGTCAATTCATGATTTCTTAAAAGTCATTATTACGGTACAAAATGTTCCTGTTAGAACACAAAAACTGATACCAGGTTAACATGAATGATCATATTGTTTAGATGACAATTTCAAAATGATGATGATGATGATGATGATGATGATGATGATGATGATGATGATGATGATGATGATGATGATGATGATGATGATGATGATGATGATGATGATGATGATGATTGCTTTAACAAATCAACTGATCAAAATTATGTGCAGGGTAGAAATATCTTTACCTGAGACGCCCAGGTTTCATCAAAATCAATATATTTAATTTATAAAACCATTCAAAGAGAGATAGTTCCCAAAATTACGCGCAGAATGATTCATTCATTTACTGTCTTTATAGGTGGATCAAGGACTTTTGCTGGTAGCGGTATTATTTTAAGTTTGGACTTCTAAAGGGTAGGGAGTGTCAATACCCCAGCCGGTTTGGACAGTCATGTTTCGGGCTGCCAACTGGGAGGTGGCGCGCTCCGTTTTAATCCAAGATGACTTTCCACTTTAGTGTAGACAAATTTAGAACTGAAATTCTTGCAATTTCGATGACAAACATTTGGAAATTTAACAGACATCTGCAAAATACACCTTCAAACGCCTTGAAGTAAAATATCTCCAGCCTAAGGAAAAAATACTGCTCCCATACTACATGGAGAAAAGGTTATTATCATTACGGTAACTGTTATTGTTGTCGTTGATGTTATGATGCTAATGATGTATGCGCATGCACCTATATGCCTACAAACTGATAATGTATAGCTTACCGTGAGACAGTAAAGAGTGCTATGAGTATAATTGTAGTAACAGCAACCAATAATCCCAGCACAGATATTACTGATATGAGGACTGAAAAAGAAATAATGGAAAGCCAAGTCTTACTGTGAACACTAAAGCTTGCAAAATAGGTCAGTTTCATCATTACAGTAGGCCTTTTAGCTTGCACGGTTCTTTCTTAAAATAACACACACACACACACACACACACACCTCTTTAAAAAACACATCCGTACCAAAACACATTTATTTCGTGACCACAACTTAAGTAATATAATAGACTTTACGTGTAAGGATCGACGAGGAAGATTTTTTCTTATGGGTAACCTGATGCATGAAGATCCACGACTGTTGGTTACATCCTTATAACGCAAGCAGTTTGATAATGTAGCAAAAGCATTTTATTACCAATTTAGGACAATGCCGATGTATTGTGAATTTATATTTCTTGTATATAGACCTCCTGATCAAGCATCAGCATGTCTGTACTGATAGTTGCAGAGAAGCTAGGTATTGTTAAGGCCAACAGCTTTTCTCCGTATGACATACGGGCGTCTGTTTTCCTGTGTAACTTGCATTTTGATACAGATTCCTTCAAACCTAGTACAATGGAAACGTACGACGCTAAATCTTCTGTAACCATTTTCAACTGGATTTGTTTTATGGGGAGTCATCGTCATATATTATGCGCGTTGAATGCCTCTAGTGTGTAAGGGCTGATAAAGTAACTGGAACCCTTGGAAATATAAAATTTGATGACAATCGATACCATATCATCGTAACCACTCTCTTCACGTAATATATTGATATTTCGGTCGCGGAATTCTACTTTGTGTGATGCGCGGCATATGCGATTCATACGCTATTTAAGCCATCTGAATTACATTTGTGTATGTTTTTGCTTATTTGAATAAACTAACTCTTAATTATTAACTTGAAATACCGGGAAGATCCCTTCATGATTAACTTCAAATACCGGGAAGAACAGCTGCTGATGATCGATAAACCGTCCTAGGTAACAAATCAATAATCCCACAAATGTTAAACCCGAAAAATAGTCAGGGGCACGACTAAGGATGACGTACAAGATTCCGGTAAGGTACATACCATGTCGGTATGATTTACAGTATAGGCCCACCTTACATCTAGCCGTTGTAAGATTTGAAAAGAGGCACTTAGTTAACACAGACCGCGCTTGATCTTATTGGCCGTTGAAAGGTCAAATTATTGGAGTCAATAGTTGTCTTCAGAGTACCATGGGCGCTAAACGCACAAGGTCTGCAGAGGGAAGTTCTTTATTGTACGCATGTTATCCTGCCGATTCGTCTTTGCTTTATTCATTAAAGTCTTTTTTCTTTCTTTTTCTTTTTCACAGATTCCTCGTAGAGCTAAACGAACTGGACTCAAATATGCAGTTTGAAATGAACTATAGCAAAACAGAAATAACTTTTCTGGCCTTGAAAATTCACCAAATGGATGAGAATATTTCTACAAGTATGTACTACAAGGAAAAGAGATACACATCAGTATGTACCATACAGTTCCTATCACCCAAGACATATAAAGACAAATATTTCAGATTATCAGGCCAGAAAGATTGGTACCATTGTAGAAAACTCAGAAATGAACACAATTCAACTAAATGAACTATATGGATTTTGGGGGATAAAGGTTATCCAGATTCTCTAATTAGAAGTGGTATGCACAGGGCGTTAGTCCATTATCAAACAGAATTAAGGAAGTTTAACACCGCAAAACGAAAACAAGATAAAACTAGGAAAGATGATTTGCTGCATGGCAAATCAGTGTGTGTGTCTTCAAAGCATATTGGTACAGCAATGTACATATATTCCATCACACTGAAGTAGAAGTCGGAATGGCATCTTTATCTATTCTAGCTTTGAAGTTATTCAGGATTTAAAATTTCAAATGCTGCTTATTAGTCTAGTTTGAATTGCTACAACTCTTGTTTTAAATTCGTTAGATGTGCACTGGTCAATAACACCCTAGTAGAAGTTGGAATGACATCTCTATCTGTTATACTTTTGAAGATATTCAAGATTTAAAATTTCAAATGCCCCTACTTTGCATAATTTTAGACATCTTCATTTCTGTGTATAAAAGGGCCAAAGGCCTTGTATGGAGGTACAATCATGCCAAGTTTGGAGTTTATATGCATAATAGTGTCCAAGAAAAGATTCAGACAAATTTTCTGGCAAAGAAGAAAGAAACAAACTGGAAAGAAGATTTGATTGAAAGCAAATCTGTCTGTGTGCCTTTAAAAGTTGTAAATATTAAATGCTACAACTTTTATCCTTCAATACTTCACATTACATTAAGCTTATGGCTGCATGCAAAGTCCAAATGACATTGACCTTTGACCTTTACAGGTCACATGTAAATTGCACAGTGTTACAATACCCACAATTTAAGCCAAACATGAACCAAATCGGTTGAAAATTGACCAAGTTGTGGCAAGATGAAACTTTCGAAGGGCCAAATGACTATGACCTCTGCCTTTTTAAGGTTACATGTTCTTATAAAAATGTCCAGTTTATAAAAATGTCCAATGTACCAATACCTACAATTTGAGTCCAACATGATTACAATTGGATGGAGATTGGTCAAGTTATGACTGGATGAAACTTTCAAAGGTCCACATGACCTTGACCGTTGAGCTTTAGAGGTCACGTGTAAATTTTAAAAATGTGCAGGGTTACAATAGCTACAATTTGAGCCCAACATGATCAAAATTGGATAAAAATTGACCAAGTTATGGCTAGAAGAAAGCCACCATGGAAAGTGGCCTTTGACCTTGAAATGGCCTTTGACCTTGAGATGACCTCTACCTGAAGTGAGCCTTGACCTCAAAAATGACATTTTGGCTTAAAATTGACCTTTGACCTTGACATGACCTTGATATTTGAGATGACCTTTACCTTGCTATGATCGATATACACTATACACTCGGAACCACATCTACTATAGTATATAAGATATAAAAGATTTAAAACTTTAGCCCTCATTTGCATAATTTTGAAAAGCATGACCTCTCATTATAAAAAGGCCAGACTTTATCCATAGAAGTATAATTGTGCCAAGTTTGGAGTTTCTACATATAATACTTTTCAAATGAAATGTCGGACAAATTTGCCTGTTAAGAAAGAAAGAAAGAAAGAAAGAATTCTTAGAAAAACAGAAAAGTGTGCGTTGACACACACACTTTAACAATGATTATGGTTTCCCCATACAACCCCATGAATCCTAAAATTTAAACAAAATTACGAGATTTAGCGAATACATTAGAAATGTATGACCACATAAACTATGATACGTGGTACTAAATCTATTGTTTATTAGACGACAGCCTCCAACCCTGGAGCAACTCTTAATCAAAGCGATATTTACACCGGAAGGTACGAATAATATACCTTCTGGGAGCAAAATATGTGGGTTACCGAGATGTAAAACCTTCGAACAGATCCTTCAGATGGGTTATATTAACTTAGACAAACGTGGGAAGTTAACGCCTTTCATAATGTTAACCTTGATTAATTGTACTTCCAAACAATTCATGCATTAACGTGTCGTGGTTGTAACGATATATACACCTTGGATCAACTAGTAATGAAATGAGGCGGAGAATTACACATAGACAAAAAGGTGCGCGTACCTGAAACAAAACAATTTTATGGGTCAGCGAACATATAGATAAATGTTCAAAAGATAATCCAAATTTCTTTGTATGCCCATTTCTGCAGATGAGAAACGATCAAATCATAAGAAGGGAGCAAAAAGGACACTACCTTCATTGAAAATTTAGACCCAAAATGAATTAGAATTAACATGATTAGAAGTAAAAAGCCCTCATGGAGTACTAACTCTTGAAAGAAAGACCCAAATTGAATATAAATTTACATGATTAGAAGTAGAAAGCCATCATGGCGTAATAACTCTTGAAATGAACGAATCCAATGTCAAATTATAGTTTACCATTTACATCATGACGTCACGAAACCATAATGAAGCTGAACTGTTCAGGTAGTCTCAACTATCGAAATCGGGGGAACTTGACGACGTCGCACCACAAACACTATGCTATATAGGCCCACCACTTTCTGCTGGCTCGGCAGAGAATCAGATTTTCAGATGCATTAACTGGAATTTTAGGCGGGAGGGAACGCTTCTGCATGAATAAGGGTTATCTGTCAGAGATTAGTGTTTGTTTCAAATTCTTAGTGTATATACAACATACTAATTTAAAACTCGTCCATTTATATGCCAACCGTGATAACACCGTTTGATGCATGCGCCAGTTTTAGTTGCAACAAAAAATGTCTCACCTATGTCTGGATCGTTCCGTGGCTGCACTGTTGATTTTTCCAACCCAGAACTGACTGAAACTGTGATAATTAACACAAGGTTTGAAAAACACATCAGACACAAATTTATAAAATGTGAGCCAAGGCGATCATATGAACATGGTAATTCAGGCAAAACATTTGTTAAATCGTTGTCGCACTGTTTAATATTCATTTATTTATTTTTTATTTTTATTTATTTTTTTTTTGGAGGGGGTGTGTGCATAATTGTATCTTGAAGGATCTCAAGAAAGAAACAACCGGAAAGGCGGGAACAGAATGGAGGGGAAAGAATAGAGTTGCAGAAGGAGTTAAAACTCAGACAGAAAGAAAGACAAATACAAAACCTTGCAAGGATGCATTTAATTAATGAAGATGGTATGGGGGTTCTTTCCACGAAAGTTTACAATTTGATAGTACTTGTATCCAAACTTTCTTTAATAATGCGTTTAAGGAAGTAGAACTATAGCGTTACTTACATGTATCCCGTTTCTCTGGAGAATATGTTTCAGTGATATCGGTGTGTTCTGTACTGGGTGATACAGTCATTTTGGAGGCCGACACTTTCATTGTTGTTTTTGTGTTATTTTGCATCACTGACAGGTTGCAAACAAAACAAAAGGAAACGAAATAAAGACGGATCAAATCATCTGACGAGAGTACACTAAAATGCGATCAATTTGGACAAGGTTGTAATTTATTTTATGGAACAACCAGACGTATAGTGCTAGAGCAAAATGTCTACACATGCAAATACTGCCGTAACTATGGCTACAATGTACTCTAGTACTCTACAAATATTTGCAATATTTTGTAATTTAAAGATGACTTCAAACTGATTTTGCTTTGGAACAAACAGTCCAAAACCATGTGAATCTTGCACTTCCTTTAACTTTGTCCATACTTTTAGGGACAACTTAAAAATGCGACACAAATGAAACTGTCCAAATTTTCGCCAATTATTTTGAGAACAAAGCGTTTTTGTGAAAAGTCACAAATATGGAGCATCTCCGACACAATGATTTACAAAATTATCTTCCAGGCACTGCATATAACAAATCAAACCTTCAACTCATTGACAAAGCCCATTTACATAAGTTCATGTCTGATTCCCCTGTATGTGCGTTGCTTTCCGCCATTAGATGGCGCAAATGCTCTGTTTAACCTCGATTCGAAAGATAACTTGTATCACAGCCCCATATATATATATATATATATATTGCCTTTTCTATTCACACATACAACTATAAGTCCCAACTTCTCTTAACAACTATTCAGGTAATTTATAGCCGTGGACGAAGTGCACATGCACTTTTTTACCACTGCTTTTCCACAATTCGACACAAAATCGACATTTCAGCATTAGAGTCACAATGTCATCGTTCCAAATTCCGTACGAAAGCAACATTTTAATTATCATTATCTTATAATTATCATCATCATCATCATCATCATCATCATCATCATCATCATCATCATCATCATCATCATCTTCTTCTTCTTCTTCTTCTTCATCATCATCATCATCAACATCATTATTCACTTGTGGGTTCGTAGTTTATGCAAGGTAAGTAAATAGACGATTTCTGGTAAAGGTAATTTCAAGATTAAACGTTCAATCTTTCTTAAAATGTACCAGCATTTAGTTTCATGTAGGCCCGAATTCTACATATAAAACGTTCATGCTT
Organism: Hermodice carunculata; assembly: GCA_964020975.1. Lineage (NCBI taxonomy): Eukaryota > Metazoa > Annelida > Polychaeta > Eunicida > Amphinomidae > Hermodice > Hermodice carunculata. Next base: position 2,873,673 of record OZ026627.1, read on the forward strand.
AACCAACTGAATACTTAATACACCACACTAATCACAGAGAAAATGATCTGTGATTTTATTTAATACACGGCTGACATTCTGCAGAAGATACTTGAAATGGCGACCTCAAGACCCATTTAAGTACCTTTCACTCAAAAGGGCTAAGGATTAAGACAAAACATATATGATTGTAACTTTGGGATTATGTTATATCACAGGCCAAGGTCCCTTGGAAGCCATATTGAAATTAACGTGCGACAAAAATACGTTACCCTTGTCACCATACACCTCAACCTCGCACAGTGAAAGACTTTGTTGTTGTCCGTATGCCTGAATGTAGATGAATCGCCCAACCACTGGTATTGTACACATAACATCTTTGCTGCCTCCACGTGCAATAATACCTGTTTTACTGCACCGTTCCGTATTTTTGTAAAGTGGTGGACGGTCATTCATTGCTTTGGTAACATAAATTATTGAGCTGTCGTCAATTCCATTATCTGAAGCAAACACAATAGAGAGTACAACTAGCGCATACGAAAATGTTGTCCTGCACGATAGTTTCTGGAATGCTTTAATTTATAAAGCTATTCAGATAGTAGTGACGGATGAACTCTTTATTTTTCCTTTCCTGTGGTAGGTACACATCTACTAAGGTATCAGAGCTATAGATCAATATGCCCTGAAAATCACATCCCATCCAAATAGGCAAGGGAAAGAACAGAAGGTTCAAGAACTGCCTAAAAGAGGGCACTGCAGTCAGTGGAGGGCTAGGGTTGTGTATTCCCATTACTTTACATTGTAATTTGCAACTTAATAATTTGAAAACTACTGTACATAGAAACACCAAATTTCAGACAGTAAATTTACATGCATAACTAAATACCTCACAAAAATCATATAACCACAGCTACATATTAAGTGACTAGTTTATTCAAGTTTGCTTTAACATCCAAACTAATGTGAATACACAGCTCTAGCCCTCCACATGTTTGTGTATTCATTTGTGTGTTAGGGTGAATGCACACCTTAGAGCTATTTCCAACCTTTCCTATTGTATGTGTATTTGATGAATACACAACCCAATACACAAGTTCCTGCGGGCTAGAGGTGTGTATTCCTACAAGATTCTATGTTAAAGTAACATTCAATATGTTGAATAGTTTACAGTAAAAGTTATCGAATTTACAAGGGTACTTCAACAATATACAACCATTTAGCACAGAAATTTGGTTTTTCTAGGTAGAGCGGTTTAAAAGTTACATGGGTGCAGATTACAATGGGAACTAATGGAAATAGACATACCTAGGCAGCCTGCCTACAGAACCCTCTACTGAGATGCCACATGAACTACTTGATCATGATTTTACCTATTGACTTTGTGTTATTTTTGCTAAAAGATATTAGTGATCTTCTATCGTACTAAGTGGTTTTGTCGTACCCTTTTCATTTTTGTGAGAAAATTAAGCTTAAAATTGTTCATGAGTGTAAGCATGTGTCAAAAGACAAGTTATTTCTCAGTATTTACTTTGATATGCTTATTCACCTAAGCACCGACCAGGGTATGTGGAAGGAGGGATGGTTTCCCATTATGCTCACAATAGCTTGTTTAATTGGGGACCCGTATATTTAGCAATATAAGCTACAATCATACTCATGATCAAAAGGGCATTAAGCCCTTCACAAGTTAAACAAACCAGCTGAAATCACATAGAGGCTCAAGCTTCTGCATGATAAGATCACAATTCTTCCTTTCGTATGTATTTAAATGCTGTTTTGTTTTGTTTTGTTTTCACTGTGACAAGACATCAAATGGCAAGCCCTTTGCATGATTATACCGTAGACAAAAAGGTACCCAGTAGATTTCATGTAACCGCCTGTATTTTTTTTTTTCAAATTTTCTGTTTCACCTTTCACTGCCGATGTCTCGTAAACATATTTTTTTTTTGCATAATATCTTTAAAATTCCTGACAGCCTAGTCCAAAAAGTATTTGATCAATTATTACAAACTGAGTGGTATTTTGAAGATAAGATTATAACTTAGGAAGTCATTTCTCAGCTTTTAGGTTTTCCATTGCTTTATGTGACTTTTGAAGCTCCGAAAATGAAGTAGTTGCCCAAGTCTGCGAAAAAAATGCTCATAAAAACAAACTTTCATGTTAAAAGAAAAACAAAGAAAAAATGACTTTCTATGTTATGATTTTACGTACAATTCTGCAAATGTCAAGCTTGCGTCTGTTATCGTTTCGAGAAATCGTGTCGCAAAGTGCAAATAAGACCCCTTCACAAAAGCACTGCTAATATTTGACCATAACAACCAATTTCACGCAGGAGGAAACTACACATCTGTTCCAAAAAGAAATCATATAGCTTTATGAGTGTAGATACAGAAATAAAGTCACTTCGGTGCACTTAAAATGGAACAAAGCAGGTGTCAGGATAGCTCTGCTACCTTAAGTAATAATCGTATTTGGCAAGGACAACCGATGAGCCGGGCAGTTTGAATCTGTCATTCTCAAACCCTCAAGATCGCTTTCTGTCTAGTTTCATGGCATTCCTTTGTTTCGTCATTTATTCATTTTGTAATTTTTGTTCCTATGCCCAGCCTCGCCTTTGGCAAACTCTTTGGTATGAGGTGATGATCATACTTTTATACATGTGCATCTCTAGTAAGGCCTATGGAAGATGAGAATGGGGTATGAACCTGGCGTCTGCTCAGAGCAAAATATTTCAGCAACTTTCACCAGTGATACAGATATTACACCTCCATATGCCAGTCAAAATCGCTTGACTCTATCACTGAACAATGCAATGAAATTGTATTATATTTTTGTTTGAACTTGGCAAAACACCTAAAAGTTGTTATCTTCATCAACATATGGGTATGTTCATCTACATATTGCTATATTTACAGAATCGACTTTCGAATCACTAGAAACAACATGTTCGGACATAACACAATGTAGAAGATATCACACTTGGCGGACACAAAAATAACGTGTTTGCTTCTATTTCAATCACTTCATGCGCTCAGTGATGAACTGCATTAAATGCATAAGCTAAAATAAAATTCGTGTGCTGTGGTGGCTTTTTCAATTATCAATCAACACAAGGTACAGGAGTGTGGAGCATTTTTCTCAAAAATACCGTTAGTTTATAAGTATATTTTGAGGTGTACACAGTTACCTGAGTTGTCATTACTAGTCGTTATACGAACTTTCCTTATCGTATAAAGCCTGTCCAGGTCGACAAACCAGAAAGGGTTTCTTTCCTTTTTGGACTGAAAACAGCTACCACTAAGAAGTCTGGTATTCCTGTTTCCGTCAACAGCTCGGTCAGCCGAGTTTGCTTGTGTAGACTCATTTGGGCCACTTTTCATTCCGAGAGCAACATTAGAGTCATCTGATATGCAGCAAATAGAAATGACACGAACAAATTATGCTGGACAGACATAAGTTACATTATTGTTGCTACTTTGAAATATATACATACAAGTAGACAAGCAAATATATATATATACAGAGAGAGAGAAAAAAAGCGTTGAGATATAATACATTTTTGATATAAATTTTAAGATCTGGTCGTATTTGTTCTAAATTTTAGGACTATGCATCTAGAACCAAATTTATTTACAACAAACCTGACATGTAATTTTTATCAAATATCTATACAAATTTTGCAGTAAATATCCACAAATGGTTTGGCTTCAATAATTTTAAAGATTTTAAACTTACCTGTTTTGCTACTTAATTTAAACTTTTGGCATCTTTTTTTTATATTCACCCTTCAGACATTTAAGGCTAGATTGTTTTCTGTTAGGTCAACCCCCCAGGGAGTACAAGTAGCAAGTCGCTACCCACGAGTAACAAGCTTTTTTAATTGTACTTATTATCTGGTTGAGAAATATCATATTTTGATTGCATTCCCTTGACTTAAATACTACTGACTTTCATTCTTTTCTGACTTGCCCTTCAAATTTGGCTGCTAATATCCAATGATACAATAATTTTACAGTTTTTAGACTTGTCTGTTTTGCTACTCCGTTGCCCCCCCCCCCCCCGCCACCCCCGATGGGCTATCGTAGCCTCATTGTACTTAAAACCGTGTTAAAAAATTGAGTTTTGATGACCTTTTTTGACATAAATGCTAATGACTTTCATTATTTACTGACATGCTTAAATGCACATTTTCTCAATATTTAAAAAAGGAAAAAAAAAAAAAAACTGAAATTGACAGCATTTTCTCAAAGGTCACAAACCTGACACATACCGTTGAAACATTGACTCAGGGTAGGCAGTGAAATGACCCTTAATTGTTTGGGGACTTTCACAATGAGGAATAAGTGTCATTGGGTTTGTTTTACACTTCTGGTGCAGGGTGTCCGTTGTTGCAGTACTTGTTAGGATTTCCATTGGTTTGTACAGGTGATCTAGCTGCAACTGTTTATTTTACAATTACTGGGACTGCATATAAGGCCCTAGTTTGTTTCTACTTCAGTTATACACTGGCAGGGGGTTTAATGAGAATAAGCTATCCAGCCACAAAGGGCACATACTGGTTCAGGGGTAAGTCACTTATCTGGCCCTGTACAATACAAATTTAGTAATTATGGTTTGTTTGACAGGTGTTCTTTCATAATGAAGCTCTGCATTTATAAGCCTTACTTCACATATTTAGCTAATTCATCATTTGCCACGTTCATATGTATTCATTGTTATTCGGGTTGTCTTTGCTGAATTTTAAGCTAAGACAAGAAGCCGCTACTCAGAGAGACATGTACGGGCAATAGGCTCCGAAATATGTTAAATTAATGCTGTACATGTGATGAACAAACTCAGCCATCCGACCCACAAGACTGGCCGTTCTGGAGGGGCTGCTCCCTGTGTTATATATATATATATATATATATATATATATATATATATATATATATATATATATATATATATATATATATATATATATTTACATTTGTTATTTTTGTTAGCATTGAAAGAATAGGAACGGTAGTGTAGTTCATGAGGCAATGGATACACTAGAGCATCTCGTGCAACCAACGTGCTGCGCAATAATATCCTCATGCTTGGCCTGGGACTATTTTCACTTCCCAATTGTTAGCGCCTACGAAGTGTTTGATCCCCCGCGCGTCATCAGAAATGCCTGTCACACAAACTGCAACCATGCGCCCGTAATTACACTAGAGAGGAAGTTTAATTCTTAAATATATATATATATATATATATATATATATATATATATACAGATATATTAAAGTAGCTTTTGATGTGTACATTAGTGTTCTAATCGACCGGAAAATGATACATGTTACATATGTCTGTAACTTTATTGTAAGGAAAGATACACAAGAACTGATTAGATGCTCACTGTGGTTACTAAGTCCACAAAATTGCCAAAACAGTCTTTATGGACTGAATGACACTATATATATATATATATATATATATATATATATATATATATATATATATATATATATCCATATAAAATTTTGATGAAGCTCACTAAATTACCTAGGTTTTAGGTGTGTTTCACCTAAACAGAAACGATTTGCTTTGCATTGCGAATTCAATTATGTAAGTTATTTCACAGTTTTGGGGAGGGTTTTCTTTTTTGTCTCCCATTTGCTATATGTACTAAGCCGTTCAGCGCACATAGTTACTATGCAGAGTTAATTACACGCAAGACCAGTTCCGACAATGCGAGCTATTTTATTATACAAGACAAGTAGCAGATATTGTGTATTATGGGCAAATTTAGTGCAGTTAGCAAAAATTGAACTTCCTGATTTTTTTTCATGCTATAGGAGTTGCCTATGACATAAATACCCATATACGCAACCGACAATGGCATTTCGGCATAAATAATATAGAGTATTTTAAACTGAATGTTTTTCAAGGATTCAAAATTTTTTACAAATCTATATTCTACAAGTGTGGTAATGTATTCAATTGATATGGACCCTCGTCAAACTTACTAATTGAACGAAACTTTGGGGTTATTGTGTTGAATACTGTGGAAGCCAGGGGCTATTGAAATTTGCATACACGTAACTTTCAAAATTTTGAGACTGATGATTATTTTACATCATTGGCATATGCATAACATTTTTACAATACCGTAGAGTGAGGAATACGTTATAGTCAAATCACTAACGAAAGCCTTATAAATATTGCTGGCGGTGTTCGGGGTGGTCGACGCGGTACCCCCGGAATTGTCCATTGGAGCATGTGACGTTGAATATTGGTGCCGTGCCTGGATGTTCGGGTACTTTGTCCCTGTGTGCTCCCGCTGCGCTCATCGACTCCGGTGACCACAAGATTACTTACTACTATTACGTGACGTTACTGTTCTGTATATGCATTTATGTCACAAGTACATATTTCATTTGAATCTGTTCTTTTATTTAAAATAGTCTGCGCGTGTTTTGTGTGCATTGTGATTTACTGTGCTGTATACATCTTGCGTACTTATGGTATCTACATATTCATTCATTGTGCGTCTGTACATATTTCAATTTAAGTTTTCCCCTAATTTTGGCGTTTAATGAAAATATCAATTCTTGTAAGATACGCTAGAATACTCCATAGCTACTTTTCCAGTTGAAACTTTGAAGTATCTGGCTTCCCCAGTGTTTCAGTAAATGTCGACATATCAATTATGTGGGACATAAGAAAAGAAAGAATATTGTCAGTCACACACATACCATTGAGCAATTTATTAAAGAAACAGGGATAACGAGGCGAGGAAGCCATTTGTGTTTCTCTGGCATTCTAAGGCATTTGGAGGAGCGGTTACAAACCCTATTTTTTCAGCTTGCTAACCCCCCCCCCCCCCTCCATCTCTCAAAACTAAATTTCGGAAATATATATCGAAAGAAAATCGTCAAACCGTTTTCAAAAATCAATGATTGCTCAAATGATTGACAGTTCAACTGCGCAGAGACGAAACGATTTCAGGAAAAAAAAGAAAAAAAATGTGATGCATTTTTGAGTAGCTTCACCTTATTAACACTTTCAGTTTTCATATATTTATCGAGTATTGAAAATACAAAATTATTTACACAAGCTACATTTTGCGAGTGAGTGAGTTTATGTGTGTGGGGGAGGGGGTGATTTCTGTTTTAAGCAGAATAGAAAACGTTTGTATCTTCATATTTGCCTTGTGGAAGTCATAACCATAACTGTCTCTGTCAAGAAAAATTTCTCCGTCGAGAAAATTGGTTGACCACGTGAATTGTGCTCTCCATGCAGTTGTAGTTTCATTTATTCTGAACACTTAAGTTATGATTCTTAAAGAAATGCCCGTTAAAGCGTGGGGAGACCCAATTTTGCGCTTTATTCTACAAAAAGTCAATTTTGCTTCATGACAGCTTCAAGTGGGAATTTCGATACAACACCCTTAATAGCAACGAAATTTCAAATCATTTTTTCGCAAATGTGAATCCTCAACGCAATACATACCTTGAAACGAAAACACTTGCACTTCACACAGTACCAGGACATCGGCGCTATAACGTCTTATTATGACATAGTTTCCACGGGTAGGTGGGCTGCATCTGATGAATATTGTAGCATGATTTCGTTCTGCTACAGTTTCCTTTGTTATATTCCCACAGGTAAAGGGATGTGGATAAACTCCATTGGAAATGTTCGTGACGAGAACGAGTGCGCCAACAGGGTAGTCTAGATGTACCAACACACTCAAAAAATAAGCTTATGCAACATAATATTTTGGATGCATATAATATTTCTGAGCATATTCTGTGTATGTTTTGGTTTAACTTATGTATACACACAGTAAGATTAGCATTTTGGTCTGGAGCAAAATTTGTAACGATGACTCATAGATACTTCTTTGATAGTCACGCATATTCAATCTACAATATTGCACACGGCGATTAAAATCAATAACCTTCATATAACATCGAATTGAACCCTTAAAAGTAGTTTGTTTAAAATCTGTATTTGGTACCAATTCGCACTAATGTGTAAACCACCCGTTTACAAAAAGTTAGTTAAATAATATAATTGCAATTGTTGTCTTTATTATACGTAAAATCTGGGTTTTGCGGGTGCTTATGGGCTTTGGAAGAAGCCACTGACAACACAGGGATCAAGGCGAATCCAAATAAGGCCATGACGTACATGTTATTCGCAGCTCTCTGAGCGTTGACTGAGGCAGTGTCACTAATTGGAGGAGGTTTTTTCCCAGCGCGAAGTTGCCAGAATAATATGGTGCCCCAGTTCATTGGTACAGAGATGATGAGATCGTTCTCAGCAAACAAGAGAAAGCAACAAATAAGCTGGAACTGGAAGAAGAAGACTGTCAGATGGCAGGAACGATCCAGACGTGTTGTAATACGTGTAGGGACAATTTTGGTTTCATTCATTCAGAGAGGTTTTATCAGAAGTGGCGCTAGGCCTGCAATGTTGTTACCATCATGGCGTACAATCAATAAGAGACTGGTGTAGGCCAAACTGGGGTCACCAGGCCTGCCCTCTGCATCCTGCTCGATCCTGCACACAAGGCTGCGCGGATACAGTGTCTCAGTAACATGCTCACAGTACCAAAGAGCAATGGAGGACTGTGATGTCCGACCACATCACACTCCCATGATAAGAGGACACAGGTAAAACGTATGGCTTCAAAGAGATTTCTGGATATTTTTTCATAGCTGAGGCTTCATGTTTAAAAGAATCACTAGGGTGTCTCTGATGGCTACAATCTTTAAATTGTGAAATAGAAACAACTCAATCTGCCATAACCCATGGGTTGAAATTTGAATGGCATATCTTTATATTGCATTCAATTGTGTTAGGTGCCATGTGTACTTGTTCTTGTTATCAGTTTAAACATTTTTTAAACCCGAAGGTATTCAATATTTATTTTTCTAATGCCCTTAGTTATCACAAATACAACTGTTGTTTGCTTTCCATTAGATTGACATGTGGCACAAACCTGTAAGTCCTTTCCGGACATCCGAAAAGAAAGAAAGAAAGAAAGAAAGAAAGAAAGAAAGAAAGAAAGAAAGAAAGAAAGAAAGAAAGAAAGAAAGAAAGAAAGAAAGAAAGAAAGAAAGAAAGAAAGAACTCCAAGGAAAACGGAATGACTGGATTTGCCTATTAGACATAGTTACTAGAATAATAGATCAAGATATAAAACTGATCATTGAAACTGTAGTTGCAAAAGTGTTGCTTTATTTTTATCCCTTGCATGTGCAGTCCAGAGTAGTCTCCACCATTAAATATAAAAAAAATGATAGTATTCTGTCAAACACCGATCAATTACAAGTACTATAGTAGAAAATAAATCAACACCCTGGGTGTGAACCTGAAATATTGGCCGCGTTTGGACCATTGCGAACTAGGGCGTGCACAAGACCGTTCAACAAGACCGTGTGGATCGGCAATAAATTCTATACGGTACAGTGCGGCCCCTCCATTGATACTCTGCACTACACATACATGGAATAAAAACGGTTTCATAAGATCTTTCTCCAACATAATCTGCACTATATATTCTTGCTTTGAAATTGCATTGGAGTCACCGGCCAGCGTTCTTAACACTATAAAGCCGAACTCATTTATTATACTGCCTCAACCAGTTCATGGCACTTTTCAGGCCTAGTGAAATTTGATATAGGCAAAATATTGCTATCTTGTGACTGAAGAGGCCCTTGCGATGTCGTTTTTTGTGAATAATTTGCGTGAATCGAACCATTGTAAATTACTTTGTTTACATTTAATCCCATGCTACGCACATAAAGATAAATGTAAAATAATATTTATGATAATATGGGATCGATTCGCCAGAAAAATATTTTGTAAGTCATCATTTTCATCAGTAGCAGGTTCCAGTTAAGTTGTCCATGGCTTTGTTGTCTGTATGATGCAGAAGGTTGTAAGGGGTAAAACTACGGTAAATTGTACTTGCCGGATTTTCATTCGAGGTTAATGCTTCTTTAATGTTTTGCTGGGTTCAGCCCATGCACGCAATCATTCAGGAAGAAATAACTTCAGATGAAAATCCAGCAAGCATAACGTTACGCGGGCTGTAATGATGGCATCCACACTAGCATGACTACTTCCAACTTATGGAACCAAATGTGGTTGGTCGCAACCAACCACCTAAAAAAAAAAAAAAAAAAAAAAAAAGGGGGGGGGTATTGATGTGCCTCGTTTATTTAAAATATAAACACCCTATAACCGACGTAGAATAACTGGATACCTCCTGTAGTTTAACCTTATAAGAGATGTTACAAACGGAAAACTGATGAAATAAACAGATATGTATGTTGTTGGGTAGGTACTGGCGGACCAATGATGCCCGCAGAAATCATAACAGAACACGCGGTTGGGCCTGGCATTGCTAATGTCAAAGTGTGCACAATACATGGACGAGCGACAAAAGCTGGACAAAATTGGCAAAATGGTTGGCACTAGAAAATGCTTGAGAGGTTTTCATGGTTTTAGATGTGATTTACTCAAACGGAGAGTGCATTTTTTAAATGCATGCAGTTGTAACTGGGAAACTTTCAGCGCCAAATTTGGTTAAGTGAAAAGCTTTTTGTTCTGGTTGGTTAAAGCAAGAAATGGTTGAATTAACATGGGGTATGCCACCTTGAATTCATTACCGAATTTGCAAATATAGAAGTACAAATACAAATAAACTAAATATGGATATACAAATAAACTAAATATGGCTGATTGTAGGCCGCCATCGAAGATACTGACGATTTCGTGTAGACCTGTACGAAATACGATGGGATATTGTATTGAGCGGACAGCAGGGTGCGGAGTCGAGTAGGAGAGATTATGATGAGGGAGATCGTCAGGACCAGGGCAGATAGTAGGTAACAGGGGAGGAACTGGCAAAAGCAAGCTGGGCATATAGCAGGGCCATTGGAGGGCGAGGAAGGGAACAGGAGAGCAGGATGGTGTAGAGAGAAGAGATAGAGAGTAAGGCAGTGAGGAAGCCTCAGGATGGGAAAGGTAAGTACAGTGCATGTGCTGTTGTATGTGGGAAGCGTTAAGTGGTAAAACTAAAAGGGTTACCTGCACCATAGAAGAAGTCAGAGAGGTCTGTTTTAGGTCCAGATGTAAAAAGAACAGTGTACCTCAAACCTTAGACGCCCAGGCTGGGGGAGGTATGGGGGCGAGTAGAATAGCAGTGCAGGTTTAGGATATGGATGGCGGGGACACACTGACACAAACTGGAGACAGCAATGATAGTGGAGGCGTGAAGGAAGTGCAGCAGCAGGGAAACCACTCAGACACCCCTATGGCAAGCCGTTTTAGCATTTGTTCCAAAATTATACATATCTGAAAACCATTTCACATAACGTTCTTATGTCTTTTTTTCCAGAAACACTTGATGGTAGTGATAATCATAACCCCATACCGCTGTCCGGAGTGCGTGAATATGTACAAAAACAAAACAAACAAACAAACATTTTACATGTGTGAAAATATTGTTCACATTTGTGAAATAATCATTTTTTGTTTGTTTCATCAGAGAGGAAGATTTACGTACCTGTAGAATTATTTTACACATATGTGAAATAAAGGTACGATTGTACATATGCGCACTTTTTTTCATAGATGCAAAAAAACATTTTACATAGGTGAAAAAAATTTTCATATATCTAAAGTAATCATTTATTTCATATATGCGAAAAATATACCACATATGTGAAATTCTGTTCCACATTAGTTATATCGTTATACAAGTACAGAATTTATTGTACATATTTGCAAAAGTATTTGGCATATACGTGTAAAAACTATTTCTCATATATTAATTGTTTTAAGTTATTATACCTAAATATGAAATTCCTTTGCATATGTGTGAAATAATTGACCGTATGTGAAAAGGATTTTCACAAATGTATAATTTAATGGCTTGCCAATGCCCCTTCAGTTCTGCACCTGAGTGAACGGTACACTGGATCCGGAATAGATGGCATGCCATGGAAGCACAAGGGAATAGTAAATTGTTATCTGTATGAATACTTTCAAAATGGCACTGTGTATCGTAGTTGTTCTGTATGTGTGCGATATGGTGGGTATCTATGTACTTGTACTTCGCAAAAATGTTGTTAGACCATGGTGTTTTGATAAACAAGATATTATTCTGTTAAATGGAGATTGTTGATCGCGTGAACTTTGTACAAGTTGACCGGACTGTTTTTGTAACTTCCATATTCATAATAAGATCATCAAATGATTGAGAAGACCAAATGCTTGTTTGACGTCATTTAACTCACCGCCTTTGTCGTCAGGAAGGGTCACAGATACAAGATCAACTGACACAGACTGGTTCAACTGGACACTCCACCATGCATAAGGGGCAGCCGATGGGCGCTTAACCCGAGAACAGTTACCTTCAGTCCGGCGCATATCTCCATCTACTGCTTTTCCTCCGTCTCTTTCATTAACGGTATTTTGATCGGTGGGCCGATCTCTTGCCAAATTATCTTGGCAAAATGCTACAAAGTGGAACATTAACGAAAACATATAAAAGTACACACAGGACAGAACACGAACACCCTTAACATTAGCTAAATATATATGGTTGAGGTTAAACATCTTTATTTCACCTAGAGGTGCCTGGTAGTGCAAACGCACTACATGGATGGCAGTCTAAAGATACATGCGGCTTTTAAGCTCATTTGGTTTTCAGTTCCAGTCACATTAATCTGTAGTCGTGTGTGTTTATCATTCTGTATAATCATTAGACAGTAAATACAAATAGACACCTACATACATTTTGAATCCATTATTAATGATGCATGCATGATAAATAAATAAATATATATATATATATATATATATATATGTGTGTGTGTGTGTGTGTGTGTGTGTGTGTGTGTGTGTGTGTGTATACATACGTATATACATACATAAGTTGAACAGTCACCTGATACCCCTCACACGGTTAAGGTCTTGCACCGGGTGTTGTCACACGCTGCTAAAACCCTACACAAAGTCCGTCTCTTGTGCTCTCCATAAACTAGGTCCATATGGATACACACACACACACACACACACACACACACATATATATATATATATATATATATATATATATATATATATATATATATATATATATATATATATATATATATATATATATACATGTGTGTGTGTGTGTGTATGTGTGTGTGTGTGTTTGTTTGCAATAAAGACTACGGAGTTGTGCATGTGAAAACGATATAGTACGCCCCCCAAAAGCAGTTCTTTGTAATATCATAATATTTAACATTAGCAACATATTTTGCTCCGAGATGTATTGTCCTGGCCGGTATTTGACTATTTTAATCAGAATTTTTGCATGGCGACACTGGTGTTTTGAGCAGCAATGCTCAACTTATGACCAGTGGCAAATTCTTTGATTTTTTCCTTGTTTCTCTAATGAGTACTGGAAATATACTAAAATACATTTTGGTTCGGGCCAACTAGGGCCAAATAGAACTCGGGGTAGGACCTTAATACTCTATCGTGAAAAAAAATTCCCAAATTGGAAAATAATATTTTTAACCAGTACATTTATGACATACCGTTATGTAGTGTATCTGTGTCTTTTTGTCAAGAACCACATCCTAGTAGTCATTACTCTATTCCGCAGTCCAAACGGTTAACCCTCCATAAGCTAACCTGTTACCATCTAGCCTAGATACATATGGAAGTACCTTTGTCCATATTGCACATGGTTCTCTGTGAAGGTAAACATAGGCTGTACTAGCCCAAATACATAAAGGATCTTCAGCGGGTAACAACTCGGGACATGTTTCGGATCCAACACCCCAACATGTCTTTCTGAGTAGCAGTTCCTTGTCAAAGCTAAATATTCAGCAAAGACACCCTAAATAATAATAAATAACTATGAACGTGACAAATGATAAATTAGCTAAATACGTGAAGTTTTGCTGATAAATGCAGAGCTTTATGACGAATGAAGAATACCTGTCAAATCAAACAACTTACTAAATTTGTATATTACAACTCAAGAGTGGAACAGTTTGACCTAGTCTTATACCAGTATGTACCCTTTCCAGCTGGATAGCTGATCTTTGTGAAACGAACTGCCAGTGTATAACTGCGTGAAGTATCTTAGTTTATACAGGAATATATATATATATATATATATATATATATATATATATATATATATATATATATATATATATATATATATAAATATATATATGTATGTATGTGTGTGTGTGTCTGTGTCTGTGTCTGTGTGTGTGTGTGTGTGTGTGTGTGTGTGTGTGTGTGTGTGTGTGTGTGTGTGTGTGTGTGTGTGTGTGTGTGTGTGTGTGTGTGTGTGTGTGTTGTGTGTGTTTTGACCACTGGGCGGAGCGGCCGGGTCTCGGGCCAGCAAGCGTCGGAAACAATATCCTAGCCCAAAATGGGAAAGACATGTACATACTATTTTCACCCAGCTATCCAACCAAATAATCATCTATCTATGTAGCCGTCTATGTGAACCCTTTTGCACTATTCTAACACACACACACACGCATACACACGCTCACACAGACAAACACTTATATGGTGCGTGCAAACGAGTAAGGAAATAAATAAGTAAATTTTCCCTTTTTAATACAAATTTACGAAATGGAGAGATTTCTCTTTGTTACGATTCTCATATCGTCTTCCCCATGGTACGGATCTGTGGCATGGCCTTTCCCATTCTTTCTTTGATAAGCATTAGCAAATGCATGACTCTGGTATACTGTCAGCAGATGAGACTATGCACACGTACAGAAGTATTTTTATGCAACACTTTACAGACTGTCACAACCCCAGAATTGAAACGAGGCACAACACCTCCATAAAAAGAAAACTTTCTGGCACAGATACCATGATGCTAGCAACCTAGAGGGCCACGCCCGTCTGCACTTATGAGATAAATAACTGCCTGGCGAAATGGCCTTCTGATGTACTTATTACCGGGAAGAGGCCAAATGAAATATATAAAATTTATCTGAACCAACTCTACCGCAACGTTTGTGTATGAGTAAAAAACAAGAAAGTAAAGTTACAATCAGATATACACTTTGGTGTTCAATACGGCATGCAATTGGTCATTATCGGATCGTTGTGCATCCCGAAGGCTTTTAGCGATAGTCCCCTAGCCTCGACTTCGAGAACCATTCTTTTGGGGTACAAATTCATAGTACATGCGAGTTTAAAGTTTTCATTGCAAAACGAATAGAAAGTAAAGCAATATCACTAAAAAGATGTCAATAATACGGCTACGCCACGTTCTGTGTATTTTGTTAATGTTTAGTTTGAAACTTTGAAAACGCCTCGTCTTCATGTCTCATTACCAACAGCATTATGAAATAGTTATTTTAACACGGGACCGGTATAAGAATAAAAAGACCACTCACATCTTGATGTCTAATCAAGCTTTGTAAGCAAATAACATATTTCTTTTAATTCAGTTTAGCAGTGCGTTGGATCGTTTGTAATAGATGTGAATGGCATATATACGTATTGTGGTACGCCAATATATAAAAAGTATTTTGTAAGAGTGCGAATTCCAGCTTGTTCAGTGTATGTAATTATGATGCCCTGATTACTTTCATTAAAATATTTAATTAAGTATAATATTTGTTGCTTATATATATATATATATATATATATATATATATATATATATATATATATATATATATATATATATATATATATGTAAAGCTTACATAGTCCAGAGATAGCAACCAGGAAAACGGTGAGCAGCCATGGTCTTGATGCATCTGAAATTATTCATGTGTGATACAACTCCAAATGTCATTGAAAACAACCTTAGTGTTGTATAAAAAGGGGAAGCTTGACTTTCTGTTCCATACACAAATCGTTGCTACCGACTTACAGACTAATACCGAAGAAACATTAAAAATCAGAATATCAGATGCAGCCAATGAAAACTGAACTGTTTAGTCTCAACAGATGGCAAACATGTAGAAGTATTTATAAAATATTCAAATAGTCCATTCAGGTCAGGCTGTTGTCAGGTTTATAGAACATTATATTTCCTTTAAGGAAAACGAGCTGCCTATGTTATGCGTTACTCTAGTTGTTCTTTAACTATGGCAGCTCATGTATACACAAATCATGTACATATATCCGGTCATAATATACACACTAACCTTTACTCCAAATGGTCATCTTTCCCTATTTTGCTCCTGAATGGAATGCACAAGGGCGTCTCTTAGAAGTCAGCTATTTTTGTTTATTTGACACTTTACCTACTTGTTGTCAATGACCTATTTACTTACTGTTGCTTGTGTCGCTTTTCCCGTGCAACCATGCATTGCACAGTTTGCACATGAGCAACTCAACCGGCAAGGTCAATCACTATAACATAATTCAGTAAGATGGGTATCACGGCTGTTATTACGTGACCTATCTGTTCAATTGGGGTCTATGTTTTTAACTTCATAGTTATTGTACAAAAAAATTAAACTAATCATTATATTTACATTGTAAAACTCAATTTTTGCTGTTTACTCTGATCAGTGTTTCTCATGTCTCTTGCCATATGTCTCATTTTTTTTCATAATTGTTTTACAAATGCTGGTCTACACAACTACCTCTTTCTTTTAACTCGAAAACATACAACGATAATTTAGACTTTAAAATTGTCTCGCGATGTTCGCACCATCGGAGTGTTCTGGAAAAAAAACATTTTATATGCTGCCGCAAATATGATGAGGGCTCATAAACCCTTGCCTCAAAGTTGACCATAATCCGTATTTTTGCTACCTTACCCGTATTTCAGAAAGCGGGAAGATCAATTTCGTTAACAAAATTAAGACTTAGCAAAAGAAGACGCCAGCTTAGTATCATCGTCCATCACCCAAGCAGGGCATGAATTATTAACAGAATACAATTTTTATAGTTATAGACGCTAACGCGTGAACACAAACACGTGAACACACACGAAAAACCGAAATTCGTGATGTCGATACACAACTGTCTTATTGGTAATGTTTAATCTTATACTGTTCAAAATACTCAAATACGCCTATTTGTGAATTGCCGTCGGCTTTGAATATTGTATCATATCGTCAATACAAAATTTAGACAGAATTACAGTAAGATGTCATGTGTGATCCCGTAGATCAACACGTCTCTGTGGCGCACATTCAGTGCAAACTGGAAAATCATTAAGGAAAGCTGTTAACTTCTTTTGTTTAAACTGGTAAATACTTTTCTTGGCAGAAATATAGATTTAATGGTTCTGTAGTATACAACATAATTTGTGAGACAAACATGTTTTACATCACAAATGTGCAACATTCATGCTCACGCAATACATAATGGCATTTTGAAAAGTATTGTACATCAAGAGGTCTTCAGGTCATCAAGGAGAGCAACAAACAAAAAGAGTAAAATAATTGTAAAGGATGTTACAAAAAATGTCTATCAGCACTGAATCCACTTCTATTGACAGCAAACACACACACACATACACAATATATATATATATATATACATATATATATATATATATATATACACATATATATATATACATACATATATATATATATATATATATATATATATATATATATATATATATATATATATATATATATATATATATATATATATATATATATATATTGTAACACACAACAGAGGTGAAACTGGATTTTATGACGTATGCTATTATGGTCTGAAGTGAAGTTTCTCCACAAGGAGCCAGGACACAATAGGCGAGTACAACAGACTATTAGTTCACTTCATGTCCCTTGATGTTGACTTGATGTTCACTTCAAGTTATGACTGGAAATTTGATACAAAGTAAATTTAGCCTCATTTACCAAATATATGATAAAAAAAGCTGAAATATCTTATTTAAACAGACATAACACTGGAATGCTAAACAACCTCACATTTTACCGACAGACCAGCTCAGAACCCCCGAATGGGGAACGCTTGTATCGGTTTAAAGTAGACCAACCGCTTGGTGTTCCTAAACGGTCGAAAAACGATGAAGGCCCCGGACAGCACATGCATGGCCCATATGTATGAGCACGTACAAGCTGTGGCGACGCGATTAAGCAATTCCTGTCACATGACCAGCACAAACCTGAAGCCATCTGTAGCAACCCGTGACCCAATATACTGGAAACAGCACTGCTTCAGGGCGGGATCACAGGTCCACGATGCGCCCAAATAATGTAAAATCAATTGTGCTCCTTCCAATCAAAATTTGCGTAGCTGGCTTGGTATTAGAAGATGGATGTTGATGTTTTGCTAATTCTTTTATCTCAGTTGTCTTGCACGATCATGTAATCTAATTGCATTATTTAAAGCTTCGGTTCCGCGGTCAAGGTAAAAGCATTATTAGGGAACGCTCTCTCTCTCTCTCTCTCTCTCTCTCTCTCTCTCTCTCTCTCTCTCTCTCTCTCTCTCTCTCTCTCTCTCTCTCTCTCCCTCTCTCTCCCTCTCTCTCTATCATCATCATCATCATCATCATCATCATCATCATCATCATCATCATCATCATCATCATCATCATCATCATCATCATCATCATCATCATCTTTTAAACTACCGCGATGACACGGGAACACCACCGACGGAGTAGTTTCATTGTGCCACACAGCGACACTTTAAAATATTGTAACGTCAGAATAATATCATAAAGTAGGCAATTTCTTGAAATTTCTTTTTGCACATTTGAAAACAAAAATAATAGAACTTTGTTTAAACGTCACGTGTACGATAAGGTTTAATATATCAATCTTGGGGATGCATTTATTTTTATTTTTTTCTTCAGGGGGTTCTTTCTGCAAATTTACCTGCATGACCATAGCAGGAAGTTACCATTACATTGCAAGCTACTTATAAAAGCTGAACACTCAAAACTAATGTTTGTAGCATAAGTAGGGTTAAAGGGAGCGGGTAGACCACTCTTTTATGTCTTAAAAAAAAGCGCCGGTAGCACTGTATGGCCTGTATATAAAAGCTCAATCTATCTATGCTGCTGAAGAATCTATAAACCATCTTAACTCTAGCCATTGACTTAAAAGATGTTGCTTTGGATATGAACAAAGTACATTTAATTTCGGCGAGCACATGGCGATTCACTGACAAAATGTACATAAAAGAGGACTGTCAACCTGCACCTAACATTTTGGTCCCTTCAAAAATAAGACTGCATTTTTCGTTATGACACTCATAAAATTGTCACATGTAAGTAGTTGTACGTTCCTTCTTCTGAATCATTATGGTCGTATTTCCGTTAAATAAAAAACAAACAAACAGAAAACATCACAAAACAAAAGAACTTTTAGACCAACAAACAAACACTATAATATATATATATATATATATATATATATATATATATATATATATATATATATATATATATATATATATATATATATATATATATATTAAATCAGACCTATAATTGTTTCTGTAGATGAAGCAGAATTTTCTTATTTGATAGGTAGGTAGGTCAGATAGTGACAGGTTAGCGTATGGACTGTAGAGAACTCGGACGACGAAAAAGGGTAATGACTATCAGGAAGTGGTTCTGGATGTAAAGACACAAATACAATATATAAAATCATTTCATTTACTTATTGAGTCTCGGAAACCTGAGCTAAACATACAATCAGTTTCACATGAAATAATTTGCTTCTTTCAAATTTGACCAAAAATAAAGCATGATAAAGATTTCTGCTGTGTCAGGATGACACAGTAGAAACTCCTGTAATTTCAATATCTCCACATGGCCACATGGCGGCGCAAAGATAATAACTTTATAAACCAGGCTATTTTAGTCATAATTTCAACCCATATAAAGAGAATGCCTTTGCAGGGATGAATGTATTTGTTTTGGTAATTCTTAATTCTCTGCATTTTTCTGTACTTGACTTCGCTCTCAATGTTGAGTTGGAAGTTATGAATGTGCGTGATGTTTCTTCGAACTATTTTCTGTTGGTACCACTGATAAGGACGAATACACTTTGATTTTAATCTTGCTTTCTGGGCTGATACGAAGACACACGTGTTGCAGTGACATGACCCAAAGTTCAAAACTAGAAATAGACAAGCTACAAAGGAAAAAATCCATTATGCAAGTCAAATATGGGGGTTTGAAATCTGATATACCGAAATTTTCATCTTACAATTACCTGTTTTACACACACACAAACATAACCACCCACCCCCACACGCACACACTCAATAAAAGCTATTTTGTTGAGAGTGCAGCCTCGGATGTGACATATCTCTAAATCATTTTTAGTGATTTATGCACGTGTATGTAAGGTAATGCCAAGCCCAATGGATCAAATGTGTAAGCAAATGCATATATTTTTGGGCATACACATGTGGATCATTCTTAACATTGCTGAGACACCCTCACATCTGAATCAGATGAAGGAGATATCTCGCCTTGGGAGTCCTTTGAAAACCAGAAAAAGTGTCCATGATCATATTGTTTTGCCAAAGCAGGTCTCTGTCTTGCATATTCTAAGCTGCTAAGATCACGTTGAAGTTAGTTCTTTTGTGAAAACAAATACACGTACTATTGACATCTAGAAAAGCATTGAAAAAGTGAACAGTCACCAATGAAAGCAAAAAAAAAAAAAAAATGAACAGGTTATATCCCCAGTGTTGCAGCAAACAATCAGCCCATACATTGTTTAGATTTTTTTTCATTACTCTCTTCTTTTATTGCATTGTTTCAGTAGCCTATATTGCTCTTGTGCAACTCTTGAAAGGTGTTGGTAATGCACTATGATAAAATGCAGGAAACTTTAGCACATGGAGCGTGCAATAAATTTGAGTAGAACTGATGTGATGGTCTATAAGTATGAACTTCTGGATGAATCATCAGAGAGGAAATTGTAAAATGTGCATAAGATGAATTTACATAGAGAAAGGAGAAAGTGAAATTTTGGAAAATTATGTTAAATGATCCAGAAGTTTATAAAGATAACGTTGGCCCTGTTTAATCCTTTCCTCTTCCAAGTTTGTATATGCAGACCTCGTTCCTCGGTTACATGACTAAGGGCAACATAATCTCAATCTCTCAAGTACCTGTTGGTCGCTGATGGCATATCTATGAGCACCTTATTTATTGTATTACCTTAAGCTTTATAAATTTGTTTACCGGCTGGTGGACATAAATGAAACTGTTTTCTCATGACAGGAGTATGTGCCTTGCCTTTTGAAAGATATTTTATAGCAATATGGGTGTCCAGTATTGTACACTATCATGATCCTGGTACTCTCTGCTCTTTATTTCTGACCAAATGTCCGTGAAGTCAAACTTTACCCACGGGAGGCTATTCAAATTACTTGCCCATACCACATACTGTGTCTTCTTCATGATATAGAAAGCTGCATTCCCAACTCCATCATCAGTGTCCGCGTTATGTCATAAATCAAACAAACACTTACTGGTCGTTTAGTCATTATTCTTATGGTTTTGCAATGTTTTAGTTGGGTCACCAAATATATTCTCCCGCTATTTTGTCCTCTCTTAAGGGAGAAAATCAGTTACAACTAGAACGTGTGCACATATTCCAGTTTTATCATTTTTAAATGCTTCAAATAGTTTCAAATTATAGCCCTTTACCATACAATTAATAGAAAGGTGTGGTCATGATGACATTGATGGTTCTAAATCAAACTGGACATTCTACTCTTTGAGAGTCTGAAAATCTGTCAGAGTATAAAGGCCTTCTCTTACACGTTTCAGAAGTGTTGCAAAGTCTGTATCATCTTCGGTCTCATCGCTTCAATTATTTCATGGATGGTAAACAAATCAACCCATACATTTGATGCGAAGTAACCATAATTTTTGGATAAATCTCTGAAAATCCACTGGTCGATGATAGTTTGTAACTGGCAAAGATGTCCAAATCACAATAGCATGTACTCCGCAAAATAGTTGCTTTCTGCCTCTGACTTCTCATAACTTCAAGTTGATAAAATTGAACATAGGGCTTCCTGCCTCATATGTCATAAGTACTTTAAGGTGTATATACTTGGTTGTTGTGGCATTTTTGGCAGAAGTAATGAAATTTGTGTTTTGGGTGGTTATGCCGTACACAAAAATAAAGATAAAAACGTTAACTTTTTACTTTTGAAAAATTTGACAGAAAACACTCTAGCACATTTCAAAATAAAAAGATCTAAGTATCTTTATTTCATAACTGTTCCTGTGATTTAAATCAATGCTCTTCAATTCCTATTATGGCTCAGTTTAGTGCGCTTCGCTTAAGACAGATTTCACCACAAGCTCGGCATGTAAACTTCCTGCCAGCTATATCAATGTCTGTGGAAAATTCTTTGTTTATGTACGAATACGTAATGCAAGTGCCCTGCTAGTATTCAAAAGATCCTATACTTTCGACTCACTCGGGGGATAAACAGATATTTAACATTTGCCAAACATTGGACCATAGGGATATAAAGTTGATTTCCATCACACTATCTTCTGATATATTTTACTGCTCACGTGTACGCAGATATTGGTGTGATGTGTCGATTCAATATGACAAGTAGCTAAGTTACAAATGTATTAAAGTGTAGCTCAAAATGATTAAGAAATAGTAGGTTTATTATCTAATCTATAATGTATACATCTTATACATGAATAAAGATCTAACAACACTCTTTTCCCAGTATGACTATTCCAATGCAACTCTATTATGTGTCTCAAATAAGGATATATATCAACTGTGAGAGGCTGCTATCAATCCACACAGAAAATAAATATTTTTAAACAAGAACGCAATTGCTGGTTTTTTAACTTCTCCATCAGTTGTTTTTTTAAGCAACAGCCAGTGCCAGACTATAATTACAGTCAATCGTTGGCTGGCATATAAACAGAATCTCTAGAAATCTGAGACATACAGGGATGAATTTTAATGTGCATTCGATTGATCTGAGACGATTAAAAAGCTTTATTATGTTTCAACTTGTATTGCGTACAAAGAAAGATATTCGTCAGGCTAGCTTTTACTGTTACATCAAAATAATGATAATAATGATGATGATAATGAAAATAATAATAATAATGATGATGATGATGATGATGATGATGATGATGATGATGATGATGATGATGATGATGATGATATTGATGATAATAATGATGATGATGAAAGTTTTATACCTCTTTGCCATTGTGGTAGGGTGAGACATAATTCCCTTTACAGTGTCGGACTATGGATTCTCTTCGCAGTTTATTGTTATTTATTAAAACCATGTCAACAAATAATGAAACTGATTCTGTAGCTGTGTTGTATGCAACTTATCTTGGTGGTGCTACAGTTTCAACTCTCATAAAATTCCATTCCATCCAAAGTTCCATCGCAGATTGCATGCTGTACAACACACATTAAATGTCTGCATATAAATATTCATATCTACTATCAGCACACCATTGTTTCATTTCCTCCATAAATAATATTCCTTCAGCAATCAAGCTCAGTAGGTTTGTTGGTAATGCACTGTTTACATGATTTTGTTTGAAATTCAGCTATAACAACATCACCATGTAGTGACCACAGTTAGTGAAAATGGAGTCGAGTTACATTCTCTGCAAGTTTGAAGAGAATTCAGCTTATGGTTTGTGATTCGAATTAAATAAAAAATAGCAAAAACCCACTTTGTTTTAATTGCAGCGCTACCTGAGGATAACCATTTGAGAAAATTTGACAGAGACGCATACATGTACAAAGTAAATCACTACCATTTTCATGTGGATCTGATAATTTTTAGAGAAGAAAAAATGTTAAATGTGAACCTACGAAAATGGATAAACGGACTCATTTGAATTAACAAGCAATTTCCATTTACTTACATGGTAATCAACAATAACTTACAAATCGACCAACAAGTATCCGAATGGAAAAACCAGCAAAAATCAGGGATCGTGGTTAATTAATTCACCACGTGGTGAACAGTCTTGTTCAAGCCTGCTAAAGTCTACAATTCTACCAAGCTTCGGAAAAGTCTGAGAGCTAAAGTTGGGAAGTCGAAGAAAGGAAGAACACACAAAAATTCCTTAAAAAGTAGGAGAAAATCGAGCACCAACTGTTAAAACAATATAAGGTATAACGGTTCCAAAATGGTGAAATGAGATCAGCCGTCTCATAATACCCATACCAGACAAAGTCTTATGAATATTGCGGAAACAGCAAGCAGATTCACACACACAAAAAAAATGATATCTTTACCATAAATCCGCCATAAAAGCCCACATCTGCCATGTGGGGATTAGTCCATGACCTGCCTATAATTCCTTATTCTCACCATTTCTGCAAAAAGCTATGTCGGCCGTTTTGCCTGAGGCTGTTCATACTCGGTGTTTTACAGCGGACATAAAAGCAGACATGCAAAACTCATCCATGAATGAAAAGACAGAAAAAGGTTTGTTTGTTTGTTTTTTTTTTTTTTTTTGTTTGTTTGTTTGTTTGTTTTCTTATTCTTTTTTCTAGTTTTAACTTACATCACCTCATCACAAAAACAAAAGGATCCAAGATATTTCAATCATATTACATAATGTACTTTACGTCACGAATAATTGGAAATAGTTTTGAACAATCCTACTTAGTCATTCAGGCAAAAATTCAAATTGTGGCAAAGCACACTAACATTCATAAAAAAAAATAAAGAATTGCAGCGCCACCTTCGAATAAATGCGCGATACACCGTTACAGTACTTTACACAAAAATAAGATTTTGTTTCAAACATGTCCTTCTATACGCAAGACTTCTTATTTGAGATCATATGATCTGTATATGTTCTAAATTTTAACGATTGGGTTAACCTATTAAAAATGATTATATCTCTGTAAGCGTTAGTAAACTGAATTTCAAATGATGAATCAAAAATTTTGATTTTACCTGTTTTTTGCAGATCCAAAGGGAAACCCTATTTTCTTATGGGAAATAAAACAGTTCACTTCTGGCGGCAAAATCCTCTTTTAAATTTTGAAAAATAGTTTTAGTTCCTAATGTACATGCTATTCAAATGAAAATTTAAAGTCAAACTTTTGTAAACCTTTAAACAGCCATAAAAATAGAACTAAGCCCTTTCAAAAAATGCTATTTTGACAAGCGTTATCTTTTCATGGACACTGTAAACTAAATCTGATTTTTTTAATCTTTGAAATGTTACTTTCAATTTTTGGCAACATTTAAGATATCATTTAATTTTTTACATCAAAGCGATACTAACATTTTATATTAAGCAAAAAAAATCAAACCTGGTGTTTTTTTTGTTTCAGAAAATATATACTGTTTAGCGTATTAGGTGGGTACGGTAGACAAGAAGTAAACATTTGTACATGAGAGTCATAAAGTGTACCACGCGCTAAAGCTCTATGGTTCCCAATAGTGTCCCTACACAGTTTCAAAGCAGTTGGTCTGACAATTCCGCAGAAGACGGTTTTTATTTGAAGAGTTTTAAAAAAATAATAAAAAAATCGCCGGATCGTGACCATTTGAAAGTGCTTGGCAGAAACTCAGTCAAGGAAGATCTCCAGGAAGATTGAAATGAATCTTGCCAATGGTACTGGAGATGTCAAGATGTGATATGTGGACGCACGACGTACGACTTGAGCTTAGCTGTACTGACAAGTCAGCTGAGCTACACCTGGGAGCATACATTCTACTTTAGCCAGTTCTAGGGGCGAGGGGTTACGATATTCTAACAAGATGTTATCAATCTTTGCAAAGCTGAGAGGTTCTTCTTAGTGTGTCAAATAAACTCAATTTTGTAAGTATAACAAATATAAAAGTGGGTACATTTGAAAGAAAGTAGCTTTAAGGCAGTTTTGAGATATTATTTTATGTCTCGTATAATGATATTTCTGTTTTCACTGCATGTATAAAATTTCCATTCTTGCTTCATTGCCTGAGCTTTTCTTAACTCTAAACTTAGTACCTTTTGAAATACTATCCTTAAGTTATAATCAGAATCTTTGGGTTTTTGCTTCTTCTTCAGCTTTACCTTTATGATAAACGTACTTCTTATTGATGATTTGGAACCCTGATACAGTTATCTTTATCCTTCTTTTGCAGACATCCCGCTCCCTGGGAGGGGGACCCATCCTTTCCCATGTCATCGACCCGCCCGGTCGCTTCACTAAAATCGCTGTTCCACTTGGTGTAACGAGAGGCACCTCCTCATTTTTCCCATTTTTTTGTGCGGCCCTGATTCAACTTCTCAGTAATTTCTCCTCTGGCTAAGGGACGAATTGGCCAAACGCATACAATATCGTGTGCAGATGCACATTATCTGCACTGAGACAACTCGACAGCTATTTATAAACCTATGTGTACCCTTGTGCAAAGCCCCCTGCCTGTGTCACTCGATGAGGGGAGGGTGGTTGGAAGGGTGGGGAGGGTTTGGGTAATAGTACATTTTTACAGGAAGTAAATTCATGCAGAGTACAGGAACTGAACTGTCTCCAGTATCCAGTATAGTAAATAAGTTGCATACAACTCCGAGTAAAAGAACTATTACCGGATAGATAACAATGACTGAGCCGTGTCTATTATGGCATTCACGCATACCGGCTTTGATTGAACTATTTTTTTTTTTTTTTTTTTTTTTTTCTCTTTTGAGGGAATAGGGGATTTGGTGCAGTTGGCATGTGCGTTTCCCATATTCGGCTAGGTGATTGGTAACAAGGGTTGCTGGTTCGACACCCGGCGGCCCTGCTGTCCCAATACACAATATAATACCCTTATAAAAATGAGGTTTCGCCATTATAGCAAATGATAACATTTGTACACAATATGAAGTATACCGATGCAATTTCATGTTAAAGAGTGTCAATACTCTCCATTCAAAAAGAACGCCTTGACGCTCCATAATCCTTTTAATGACAAGTTAATTCTTTCAGTGCCAACTCTGGCTAAAGTCGAAGTTCTTGAAACAAACTGGTCTAAGTTATATTAAGGGTGCTAGATTTATATTCCTTGTGAAAAGACGCTTGATTCACGTACATGTGGTACCATGCCTGTAGTTACATAGAATATAATACTTCAAGTCTACAGCTTTCCTTGGCGTACTTTAGGCGCAATACGCCCGAAGCGCGCCAACAAATGCTACTTACTCATCTAAACTCCGGCACGGAAGGAGTTTAAACATCCCTATTTATTATAAAGAGAAACGTAATGAACCCCAATCTGTACCTCCCAGTACCGTTTGAACACTATCCAGTCACAAACACATAGAGCAAAGTCCTACTCTGTACCATCACTAAAAAATTGTAGAGTTCAAAATCATAATAACAATTTATTTCTGTATAAAAGCACAAAATCATAATTATAAAATTTGAAATTTAGAAGAAAGTTTTAGGCTTCATTGGCCCTTATACAAAATCGGTTCATCTGCGTGGAACCAGCGCACGACTTGTTTCGGTGTCATTAATCCCCGACTTAGTCATTTTGCTGACTGGCGGCTTTACGTTTCTATCTTTAATGCGAACATCCCGAGGTGTTGTTGTGGTACGGAATTAAGCCAATTTTATGATCCTTTATCGATAGGCCAACTTATAAATGTAGCGCGCATCACATAAATGCAATTAAAATAACTACTTGTAATTCAATTTGCATGCCACTCTTGTTAACATGATAACAGTTTTGACACAAAACATTATTGTGTGGTATCATGTTGCTGAAAAGTCATAGAAACAGTTGTGTCAAAATATTATTATCCAATGTAAATTGCCAGAAATGAAGTAGTATGCTATTGGTTGTCTAACGTTCGGGGACTGGTCTGCCCGTGCAAGCAAACTGGAGGAGCCAGCTAGTAAGATTTCAGATATGCTAGCCTGAAGACAACTGAAACAAAATCAACGAGGGACACTGATTCGTCCATTGGTTCAATGGTCCATCCATATGCAAAGCGTCTGGACGCTTAATGGCGACACATGAGTGGAGAATGAGTTACAATACGTGTATTGATAAATAGGTTTGCACCGAATGATCGCAGAACAAAGGATTCTACATGCGGACAACAAGCAAATATTTTCAGTTTAGTCCGTTATAGTCAACATAATGTTTAACATCCTCCCATATACATGCGGGTATTACTTCAATCAAGTATGTGCATCTGATATTTTGATTTGTTGCCTCATATCCTTACTACAACAAAGACAAGACCAAATAGTTTCAAATCTATTGTTCAGAATATCTGAAATAAGAAACATAAAGTACACTGCCTTAGCACTCTCATATGTCACATATGCACGATACTTAAAATGTTGGCCTGCAACAGGTACAGGGCAGTTTCCAATCTTACCCTGCCCCCCACCCCCCACCCCACCCCTCCTCACGTCACCTCCCCGGCGTCGACAAAAGGGAGAATCGTGCATGACTGTATAACTGTGGACAAAAATAAACGCTTCACTGTTAGAGGAGGCGTATCTGGAATAGGTATGCATGTGAATTCATCTACAGAACCCATCATCCTCTGATCATTTATACATTAGGTATACATTGTAAAAGTGAAAATTCTACTTTTGTTAATTGCAAACTAGCAAGGTGAACAATGTCTGTTGCCTGCAAAGGTGAGTTTCCTCTTTATAATATTACCTTTTATATTTTTTTTGAATTAGTACTACTGGTTGCATGACTTAAATAAGAGCTCAGCTCACCTGGTGTTATTTATAGCATACGGGCAGCACGACATTTGATGCAATAAGGTTATGGATTTTGTCTTGGGCCGCCTCTGGCTTTTCCGTACCGTCAATATTGAATGTCTAAATTTATCCAGAGGAAAAATGTCTGGAAGACTCATTTTCTTTAATCAATTTTTTCTTCATTTTTAAATCTTGGTAGTAGACTGTCTAAACGCAAAAGTATGTTACTGTGGATCTGGTCATCCATCTTTTAATAATAATCACATGCATATTTACGCCTGCATATTCACATGCGCATTAAGTTACTAACAAATTAAGTTTTGATGACAGTGCCCCTCTTTATATCTGGTTGGTTTTCATTTGAATTTTTCAGTAATAAGGGGACCCCATATACGAAGACCACGGACATGGCCGGTTTTCCATAGAGTTGTATGGATGCTTATAATTTTCTATCCAGGTACAAATATTTTAGTTCTTTTTCTGTTATTAATTTGCGCTTTGATTCTTCTTTGTTGTTGCCGTATTTTTTACTATAAATGAGAATATGTCAGTCATTTCTGTTTCCAAAAGCACTTTTATTGCTGTTACCATTATGTAACCAAGGGCTGATTAACTTCACTTTGCGAAATGACATGTTTTTCAAACTTTTTTTCCTTTTCGTCATCATATTTCGAGAAGGTCATTGACGAAGCGCTATAAGTTTAGTGAAGTGTTATAATATATTGTAGTTGAACACTCTTAGATGATTGAGTACAAAAGATACATGTAAATATATAAAAATTGAAGTATTTAATTTAAATTAAGGCTTTTTTTATCTGCAATCGTGGACTGATCATTGCGGGGGCCCATAACATGGCCGGTGATCACGCCGGCGAGCGGGATCCACACGTCAATGCATTGTAAATTATGTAAGGGCCTCATTTAACCGCTCAGCTTTACAGGATAAGCTAAACAATCACCACCACCACCACCACCACCATCATCATCATCATCATCATCATCATCATCATCATCATCATCATCATCATCATCATCATCATCATCATCATCATCGTCATCGTCATCGTCATCGTCGTCATCGTCATCGTCCTCGCCCCCATCCTCGTCCTCGTCTTCGTCGTCGTCCTCATCAGCGTCATTATTATTATTATTGTTAGTTTTCATTGTCTACGATTGTTCGTAACAGAATTGCAAGAGGTGAATCTACATTTGTAACATTCGTAGACTTTGAAAAGGCGTTCGACTGGGTTGATAGGGATTTATTACTTTATAAGTTAATTTCGCATAATATTGATGGTAAATTTTATAGAGCAGTGAAATCTTTATATACAGATACTGCTGCTGCAATCAAATTGAATAATAATTTAACAACATGGTTTGAGACGGTCACTGGAGTAAGACAGGGGGACTCTTTATCTCCCACTTTATTCGGATTATTCATTAATGATTTAGCTAATGATATAAAAAATCTGCAGTGTGGTGTAAAGTTTGATCAGCATTAAATTTCATTATCATTATATGCAGACGATCTGACTCTCATAGCTGAATCAGAAGATAATCTGCAAACCATGCTTAACTGTCTTTATGAATGGTGCTGTAAGTGGCGCATGAAAGTTAATATATCAAAAACAAATGTTGTCCACTTTAGAAGAAAGAGAAAAATGATCACAACTAGACATTTCTTTTTACATGATAATGAACTACAAATTGTGGAAAAGTATAAATATTTGGGTTTTTATTTTGATTCACATTTAGACTTTAAAGAGGGGGTAGATACTTTGGCCAAAGCTGCAAGTAGAGCTTTAGGGGGTATTATAGCTAAATTTAAAACATTAAAGATGCAGGATTCAAAACTTTCACTTCTTTGTATGAAAGTGGTGTTATACCAATTTCTGATTATTTTTCGGGAATTTGGGGGGCAGGTAAATGTTCATCAGTCGAAAATATTCAAAATAGAGCAATAAGGTACTTTCTTGGAGTACATGCAAAGGCACCTATTCCCGGTCTGCAAGGAGATATTGGTTGGCTGTTACCTCGTAGTAGGCATTTTCTTAATATGGTACGAGCCTGGAATCATCTAATTTCTTTAGATGATTCGAGGCTCGTAAAACAAGTTTTCACGTGGGATTTAAATCAGGGGACGGGCTGGGCCAATGATATGAAGACTGTCTTTGTTTACTTAGATTGTGGACATATTTTTCAAGGTAAAACCGCGTGTGACCTCGCTATAATACGTGATGAAATACACGCTAAACAACTTTCAGATTGGATTGTAAGTGTTGGTTCCAAACCTAAGCTAAGGCAATATGCCAAGTTTAAAACCACGTTTGAAACAGAAACATATGTCACTTCATTTTTACCAAAGCATGAACGTTCAATTTTTGCTCAATTCAGGTTGGGAATTTTACCTCTCAGAGTGGAAACTGGTCGCTTTAATGGTATACCTGTTGAAAGACGTTTGTGTATTTTTTGTAATATTCAAGCTGTAGAAGATGAAATTCATTTTTTGTGTGTATGTCCTTTTTATTTAAATTTAAGACAAAGTCTGTTTGCAAGTGTGGCAAGCAGGAATGGTGGATTTAATGATATGAATGTCGATGACAAATTTGTTTATTTATTAAGTAATACAGATGTTCGATCACTCTCAAAGTTTTTGTTTCAATCGTGGACAAAACGTCGTAATTTCATGTACTCTAACGTATAGCCTTCATGCGCATCTTAATGTATCTGTTTATTTGAATTATTAGTGACTTATAAGCCCAAGAGGGCTGGGTACAATATTGTTTGAAAATTGTATTTATTTTGATTATGTATGTACAAGTCACTTTAATAAAAAAAAAATACCATACCATACCGTTAGTAGTAGTAGTCGTCATCATCATCATTATTATAATCACCATGATCACCACCATCATCATCATCGTCGCCGTCATCATTATCATCGTCGTCGTCCCCATCCTCGTCCTCGTCTTCGTCGTCGTCCTCATCAGCGTCATTATTCTTATTATTGTTAGTAGCAGCAGTAGTAGTAGTAGTAGTAGTAGTAGTAGTAGTAGTAGTAGTAGCAGCAGTAGTAGTAGTCCTCAATCAGTTTTCAATATATTAGGGCTTTGAAGGGGAGTCTACACTAATAGATGAAGACTCATCCCTAAATGTTTTGTACATTCTGTAACAACGATCTTTTAATAAGGCGTTTTCAATAAGCATATACTGAATCAGAAATGAGTGTACACACTTGCTGGCAATCCACTCGCCATATGTTGTCTTAACAAAAAGAAATACCCTCACGGCAGACCTTGTATCTCTTTCGTCCTAGTCCATACACATAAACCGGCAATCCACTGACGATACATGATTATTATAGCGTAGAGTAACCTTTAGACAGAACTCGTTTAAATCTCTAACTCTTTGTAAGCCTTCTTCAATTATATTCACTGACATTCTCATCAGGGAAACGGTGAGAGCGCCCGTTAAGGAGATGTATACAGCTTGTGGCGGCAGGTCAGGATCACAAAACATAGGAGCTTATGAAATATTTAGCTCTGCTAACTTTCATATATATTCAAAGTGCTGAGAAAAGCCTTGCTTTCATTTAGGGTGTTAATGTCACAAGAAGCAATTTCAATTCATCTCCAGCTACAACCAGAGAACCAAGAAATCATTAATAACTAAAATTGGTATGTTTCGATCACCCTGTTATTCGTCATATTAGATTCTTTGTCTTTGCTGTAAGTGCTTATGCTGAAACTTGAAGGACTGTTCGCGTCACAGTTACAAACGAAAACGATAAACCTTAACCGGCCGTCATTGTGTTGGTGAAAGCAAAGTTGACCAAAAGTATTTTCCTTACGCCATCTAGTGAGAAGTGATCGAAACCTGGCACTGAAAAAGCCTGCAGGGCAGAGTTCGACTGCACACCTGAACACGGCAGACAAGGCGGTTGATGGTAACGTCAATAATGACATCAACGCAGGGAGCTGTTCTCAGACCAGTAACCAGGAGCGAAATGCATACTGGTATGTTGATCTGGGAGGAATTTTCAGGATTAAATCCGTATCCCTCACCAATAGGAAAGGTTGTTGTGGTAAGTAGACAGGAAACTAATTTCAAATGTTAATACAAAGTCACGCTTATGTCGCGTGTCATGCTTATAACCAAGCCACGCTCATGTCGGAAATAAATGCTTATAAGCAAGTGACGTTCAGGTCGGATGTGAACACTTATAATACAAGAAGCACCAATATGCTGGATGTTTTAGTTCTTGCAGTAATTATAAACGTTCTGTTTTTTAGGACTCTGCTTCAGACAGCGGCGCTGATATCTGAAACTCCGTGGCCGATTTCTTGAGGAGCACAAACTCCTTCAAACCTTTATAATACTATACGAACGTTTTATTTCAGTTGAGGTCTTTATTTCGTATTGAACCTGCTTCCGTCGGTCTTATAAAATGTTTGGCACGGATTTTCATTTTAGTTCTCGGTTGTCCAGTCCTTCTTAGCTCGGTATCCATTTGAAAATATCTTTACCACGTGATTTTATATTGTTTACGCTGATGTGTGTTAGGTCCCTTGTAAGAAGAGCCTATGCGCTGAAAGTGCTAACTAGGATATCTATATCCAAAAATAGTTAAATGAATCACTCAAAAATACGGCTGGCCGTAGATTCAGACATACATAAACTGTTTTCAATTTTATAGCTCGTTTGACAAAGTTAAAGGTGCTTGACACAAAAGAACAAGATACCCCGACATCACTATCTATGTAAAGTAACGACTTCTATATTATATCGTGTCAGCTGCACAAAAAAAATAGAGCATTGGTAGTAGACCTTGGGATTTTATTCAATTGTCATATTCACCAACTAATCATAGTACAACGACAGTGTTTTCATTGGTGTTCTATGCTTATCAAAGCGGTTATGTCTGATTATTGATTTCACCACTGTGATAAATTATTTAAATTTTGTAATTTATAGTTAAAACTTTTGTAACGAATCACCCACAGTATGCAATGCGTAATTGTTGAAAGTTGGTCATATCACATATTGATACATTTGCTCTTATTGAAATATCACTTGGCGCTTTGGAATGTTTTAGACAGCAAACTGGAAAGAGCAACGGTATATGTCACACACAATTTGAAAACGCTGCCAGTAGCAACATCTTATAACTCCACAGAAAAGTGTCGTGATATTGGGGATACTGGTGGTGTTCCTCTAGGTAACACAAGTGTTATTGAATGTTTGGAGTCCGTTGATGGTCGCTACGTGTACATATTTAATTCTGGAGAGAGGGCTGTTGCTCTATGCGAGGTTAAAGTGTATGGTGAGTTATCTGCCAGACCTATTGTTATCTTTATGTCAAAACTTAAAAAAAAAAAAAAAAAAAAAGACATAAGACACTGATAGCCAAAACATTCCCTCTGAGGAGAGATGGGCTTTACGATTAAAAAGTCCAAACAATGTCTCTGCTGAGCATGGTCGGTAAGATGTGCTCTCTATTTGGGTCAAGGGTCCAAGGGGGCACGTGCCGGTGCGTGCCCATCTAAATCCTCCTGTGTAGATTGACTTGATGCCAGTGATCTACTGAGGAGTCTCTAATGGCTCATTAAATCAAGATATTTAAATATTTGATTCTGGTTACCCGTGGAACTTTACAAATCGAATCGGATTTTATAAAAATCATCTCTAGCCTAAACGTTTCTGTACTCACCTGTGCTGAAACTTTGTTCAACACTTAAAAACTTCTTGGAACCATACGACACAGAAAGAACTCATAAGGACACACACATGACGTAACAACACGGTAGACTTTCCGATCAAGCAAAAGTTGCCTTCCTTATATTGTCGTTATTTATCTTATTATCGCGTCACCCACAAATGCATCTGAAATTTTGTTTTAAATGTCGTGCTTTTCTTGTGTCCAGGTAATCCTATTTCAGCGGCGCCAGCAGGGGTTAGCAACAACAATACATCAAATATTACACCAGGTACAAACCATTACTTCTTGTTATGAAGATGTTCAGATTGGTACTAACTAACGTAACTCACAATATATTTCCTAAGATGATACAGCACTCGTGACGCTGAACGTTACATTTGCAAACATTAGCATCTTATCTTTATAGACGTGAATTATGATTACTAGCCCCTTGAAATGCGGTGCAACTCAATAATGCACAATTGCAGTGTGTAGACATTCTCCTGGGTTTCTAAATAAATTCAGTGAAGTAAACCGCGGGTATCTAAGTATAATCGCATGTTATGTTCATTTGGTGCCTTTTTCAGATATGTTGTTGGTTTGCTTCGTTGATGGTGTATAATGTGAAGTGTCGTATTAATTACTGTTAAAATAGCAGAAATTACAATCAGCAATTTCATGTCTATTCAGATTAATTAATAACCTATTAGAATATTCCTGGTCAAATAGGTTGTGCCGAACCCGATATGTTTTAGATCGCCCTGTGATAAGAAGGCATAAAATACTGTCTATTCTGACCATCTCTTCTTAACTTCTTAACTGTTACTGATATTTAAGCCATCCTCGCCGATCTCGAAAGCCAGTGATATAACTAGCTGAATCAAACAAATTCCGGACGAATTGAGAGGTTTGCTGCGGTATCCCGAATTTGAACTTATGTATACAGTATATCCATTTCATGTCTATTGGTGCAACAAGCACTTCACGATTTGGTTTGGGACAGCCAGCTATATACTATGGCTTACAATGTATAGAAAACATCTAATTACATGCAGCTGCAATAAATTAACAATTTGCAGTAATGAGGTCTAATATCGGTGCGGACACATCAAAATGTCTTTTGATCTGGTTGTGTTACACTTTTGGCCTCTACCAATCCACAGTCGCTTGTGGATATTGCCAATTCAACAAACAAGTTTTTTTTCATTCTCCGTACGTCAAGTATTTTAGATCTGTGTCCAGTGTTGTTGGTATCGCAGCCGTACCTTTGTGGCCACCAGTCAAACCACATGTGAGCGCCAATCTGCGGGCTTACGTGCTAATTTTTACCCGCCATTGTGTATATGAAATTATATGCCAAAACGTCCTGTGACTGATATATATATATATATTTTTTTTTTTTTTTTTTTTTTTTTTTTTCATCGACATCGGCAAGGCATTCGATCGTGTTTGGCATGCTGGTCTACTTTACAAATTGGAACGTAATGGGATATCTGGATCACTTTTAAACTGGATTCGAAATTATTTGTCTAACCGACAACAACGGGTAGTAATAAATGGTCTCTCATCTGAATGGGGAACCATAAACGCTGGTGTTCCCCAGGGCTCTGTTCAAGGGCTATTATTGTTCTTGATATTTATTAACGATATAGTAGACATTGTGCTGTCGAATATAAAACTTTTTGCGGATGATGCTTCTCTGTTCCTCTCGGTCGATAATCCAAATTTAACTGCAAATATGACTAATAGTGATCTCTTATCTATTGATTCTTAGTCTGATGACTGGATGGTGACATTTTATGCCCTGAAAACTGATGCTATGTTAATTTCTCGGAAAAAGGACCCGGTACATCACCCTCCGTTAGTATATAAAGATCACCAGCTGGAAAATATGGATCAACATAAGCATTTAGGGCTTGTATTTCGGAATGACTTAAGATGGAACGATCATATTAATACTATCGTGGCAAAAGTCACTAAACAATTCAATATTTTGGAAATAATCCAATTTCGTCTCGACAGGAAAACGTTATAAATAATCTACACCTCCTTTATTCGACCTTTAACGGAATATGGTAATGTTGTCTGGGATGACTGCACCCAATCAGATGCATTGAAACTGGAGAGTATTCAATTGGCTTTTGCACGTGTTATTTCTGGTGCCATGCACACCAGATCTAATGCTAAACTATATGAAGAAACTGGTCTTTCTACATTGGCAAAACGTAGGGAAGTTAATAAACTAATTTTAATATACAAAATTACTAATAATCTGGTTCCCGAATATCTTAGTAGTATAATTTCCAATGAACAAAATCTCAACAGAAGGTATATAACAAGACAGGCCCGAGACTTGCCTCAATTCAGAACCAGAACTGAATTATTTGATAATTCTTTCTTTCCTTCTACGATAAAACTATGGAACCAATTACCTTGATGTGAGAAACTCTGCTACTTTAAAAACAAAATGTCTTCAAATGTGTCTCGGTCACTCAAGCAAACAGAATTGTACTATGTCGGCAACAGAATTGCCGCAGTTTTGCATACAAGACTGCGTTTGGGCCGCAGCCAATTGAATGCCCCTGTATTTGATATTGGTGTTACTCAATCGCCAAATTGTCGTTGCGATCAAGGGATTGAAGACGTTTGGCATTTCTTCTTTGTTTGTCCTTATTATGCTGTTCCTCGTGATCGCCTTCATACGATATTAACAAACTATGCCCCTTTCGGCCTTGAAACCGTTTTATATGGCGTTTCCGAATGCACTCTCGAAATTAATAAGAAAATATTTCTGGCAGTCCAAGATTACATTCTAAAAACCAAACGTTTTCAAACCGGTGTTGTTACATGATGAATTGATTTACAATTAATCCTGCATTTGTATTATACAACTGCACTACATAATTATGAATCTTCAATGATATGGTCGTTAATTGGCAATTCCATTGCTTCTTTATAATGAATCGCCCCACTATCTGTCTTGTGACTTGTGGTGTCCTTCTTTACTTTGTTGATCCAGGGCGGAGCTCTTCCTCCTGGCGGTGTCTTTTAACTACCAGCAGTTTAGAGCTTCGCTCTGGATCCTAGCCGTCTCGTTTGTCCTGTGATACTGTCTTCTTCCGACAAGAGGGGTTAATATAGGGCCTTGCCATTCTCCCCAATTGTTTTCTTTGGAATATTATATATATATATATATATATACATACATATATATATATATATATATATATATATATATATATATATATATATATATATATATATATATACATATACATATACATATACGTATACATGTACGTAATTCGGGAAAGTCTCTGGTCTTGAGAGGAGGCCTAAATGGTATATTTGGTCTCAGGTTTACATGCAGCGATTACGGCGCCTCTGCACTGCAGCTAAATGTCGAATTGATATGTATATTTAACACCTGATGTATGCTCATTATTATTTGAATGTTTCACAGTCGTTGTTCCAGTAACATCTTTGTTGGTGATAATCATTGTGGCTGTACTTGTGGTAGTCTTTACAATCATCAAAAGGTAAGCACAATATATGCATATATATATATATATATATATATATATATATATATATATATATATATATATATATGTATATATATATATATATATATATATATATATATATATATATATATATATATATATATATATATATATATATATATATATATGGACGTGCGTGTGTAAGTGTAAGGGTCTATCTTGGCAACTTCAGATAATGAAGAAGACTTTGCGAAATATTCATCTTTTGCCATAAACATTACTTCCAGGAAATAAGCGCTAGTGAAATGTGTTTAGTTTGGGTTTGAAGGCTATCAAAATACATACTTTTCGGCAGCATTGGAGGTTCGGGACCTCTCATTTTCAAATTGTTTCATGTATGTCCAGATCCACAGCTTTCTCGGCCCGCTTTGCGTCTTAAACTCTGCAAGAAAGACTGTTTACTAGGTCCAAAATGTTTTACTGAAAGAGTTGAGTGTATCGGTGGCTCTAATTAACTTTTTTCCGTAAGCGGCTAATTTTATGGTATATTGGCAGTTGATTCTCAGGAAAAACTCAAGCTCAAGCAGTCCCTGTGTTATCTGCCAATAGATTTTGTTTGTGCTACCCTCGAACTTCAGATAGGAGATATGGCAAGGTTTTTATCAATTGGCTAAAAACTCTCCGCGAATTGCTGTGTTTTTCAACATCACAAAACCCCAGCCGTCAATCGGCTGTCACTCTTGCATTAAAGTGAAAAACGTTTCTTATCTCATAAAATATATATTTCACCACATTCTGTAAATAAAGTTGTTTCAGGTTTCTGTGCCTGTATATTGTATGCTAAAATCTCTGACACAAATTCTTTAATGTTGCTTGTAAGCTTGAAGGGTCATGCTGATAATGTTATAGAACCATGCGTGTTTGGACGATACATTACATGACAGTTCTCTGTCTCCTTTCCTTTCTGCCTGCGTTGCGTAATGACTTCAGAAAAAAAACAACACTCAAGGTCCGATGATGCTGAAATTCAGCTTTAATTTGAATCTATAATGCAAAATGTGCAGAATTGGGCATTTCCTACTAAGTTTGCATAAAGACTACTTGCAGTATAAAATACAATGTGTACTCATGAAAGCATTTTGAATTCTGACACCTTGCAGACGGAAGGCAAGAATGTTTGTCAAAGTAGACGATAAATCAGGTGTTGCTATGGATGAGCGACCTATCTGGGCGCCTAACCACGTGGGCGTCAGTGAAGGGCCACGGCAAAGCTGCTTCATATTACCAGAATTCCGAAACATCCTGATGACTACTTCAGCACATCGCAACAAAAGCTTACCCATGCCCGATACAATAGTTGGTGATCTTCTTACCAATGTTGGCGACAGTAAAACAAAGTGCTCGACAAGTCTGCCAAACACATATGCCACTCCTCTTAGAGACTTGCAAAGCGTAAAACGCAAAGCCGAGATATTCAAGCATAAAAGACAAAATCAAGGTTTCGAAATCGACACCTGTAAGCCATCGAAGTCGGCGTCGCCTCTTAAATTACCAGGTTGGCTGAAAAAGGTAAAAGGCAAGAATACAACTGATGTAGAAGAAAAAACCGTGGAAATGAGTAAATGCGCTGCAAAAGTTAGCACGGGTGTACAAGAGGTACAATGTGAGTTGGTATGGGCAAAGAATGACTGTCTGCCACCACAAAGTGAGAGTGCAGCATTATGGGGAGATGCCGAATTAGCAAGTCAGTCAACCGTGCCGCCATCTGCCGACTGCATTAATCTTTATGCCAATGTTGGCGAGGGTGAAGAAAAGGGGTTATCATGTGTACCAACTGCATGTACGGGCCGTGGTACAGGCTCTCAAACTCTAAAATATAAAGAAGATGCAGTCAACAGTAGAGGGCAAAATCAAGATATACATGCAGACATTATCAAACCAGCAAACCTGACTTTGCCTTTTAAATTACCATTCTGGCTGAAAAAGGCAAAGAGACAGAGTACAGATGAAACGAAAGAAAACGACATCAAATCAGGAGACTGTGCAGCAAAATTGGGCACCAGCATACAATATTCAGAATGTGAATTGGCCAAAATAAAGTATGAAAATTTACCCCCACGAAACTATATGATATCATCAGGGAAAAACAGTGGTATGTCAGATCACTCAACTATACCTGGTACCTGTGTTACAGATCTTCAAACCGCCAAAGGTAAAGCAAAGGCACTAAGTGGTAAGTGGCAAAATAAAGTTGCCAAAATGGGGACGTATAAGCTACAAAATTCTGCGTTGTCTCTGAAAATATCAAGTTGGCTTAAAGAAGTGAAAGGCAGACATAGAGCTAATGCAAAAGGAAAGGCTATCGTAGACTGCACTCAAACATTGAGCTCTGGGGTACAGTATGCAGACGTGAAAACTGTGAATAATCCGTCTGAAAATATGCCAACACAAAACAGGAAGGTGGTATCAGAAAATTATGTGAGACCACCTTCCCATACAGATTATGCTGTGCCTCAACCAAGTAAAAAAGCCGGGGGTTTTAGACATACATCTATTGGCAGGGCTTGTGACAAGGCTGTAAATTGTTGTGATGACAGGACAAGTAATATGTTAACAGATGAGGAGCATCCAGACAAAAATGTTGAAATTGACCAGGATAAACAAATGCCGGACACAATGTATAAAAATGACTATTACAATATTGGACCAAATTTGAAAAATACATGTGAAGGAGCGGCAGGGAAAATGCACACATATGCAAATATATGAAATCAGTTAAGAACTAACGGTCGTGATATTAATAGACAGGGTGTTTAACTAAGTAATTTATGTCAATTTATCACAGTAAACATCTGGGATACGCCCTTATATACAGACATATAAAATTGGTTATGGACTAACGGCAACTATTTTAATAGGCTTTTTAAAAACGATGTTAAAACAAGAATTTTCTGGTCAATTTGGCGCAGTAGATAGCTGAATCTAGCAACTCAAACTTCTGTTACCGATTGCAAATGTGTACATACTAAGGAACCTGATATGTCCATCTTCATGTGCTTTTCCTTGCGACCTTTTTGCTTTTAAAGTCGCAAACGTGAGGGGTATGCCATGGAATGGCCTGTAGATGTTTTATATTCTTATGTATTTCATTGTAAGTAGTGTGTTTTGGTTTCCTTTTCATGGGTCATGGGGTGTTATAATTGCAGCATAAGGCAAACTTCACATTTACGGCCTGAACTATGGGAAGCCTTGCTTGAAGGTTAATCTCTCAACTAATTATATAGGCATGCTCTGCTCGGTTTTACATAATGATAAAGGACCTATTGTGAGGTAATTGTACCTTGCACACTGAAGGTGTCTTATAACTGTTTATAATTATTATTTGAAATTCTGTTGTTACATCAGCCCAGTGCTGTCCATATTCCATGTTGGGTGTGATGTTTGGATTTTTAACACACACACATACACACATACTTACATACATACATACATACATACATACATACATACATACATACATACATACATACATACACACATACATACAGACAGACATACGTACATACATACGTACGTACGTTCATACAAGCATGTATTTTAACCATATTTAATATGAATTGTATTTGTTATGAATAGCAAATTATGCTCCAAGAATTCAATTTTTTTTTTTTTTTTTTTTTTTTTTTTGTCAATTCAAGAGTTCAATCTTACGCTTTTCACATGAATAGTATTTTGACTGGAAAGCTTTGAGCTAGCACATGACATGTGTTCATTGTATTCAGCATTGCACATGCAACATTTTCTGCTTAGGTGAACACGCTTTCTTCGGAAAAAAGTGGAATCCTCTGATACCTTAGTCGCGGATCACTGGTGCATAGGCAAATGTAAACAGGAGTGCTTTTGCATTTGACATATTTTCTATGAAGTACACATAGGTAAAAGCATTCATTTGTAAAAGGGTAATTTATACTTCTCAGGCACTGAAGAACTAAAAAGTTATTATGTAGCATTATTTTATCTAACTCTTTTGCAAGACAAACACCAGCCAGTGACTTAAAAGCTTGTCTTCTCCAAGCATTTGATTTAATATTACAATGCCCTAAATTAGTTTCTTTCCACATTTTAGGGATAACTTACCAGATAGCAGGCCGATAATCAGCAGTTCATTGAGGTTGGAGTTCCCGAGGAAAAAAAATGTTGAATCAGTCCAACAAAATAACCTTTCGAGGGTCACTGTCAAAGTCCTAAGATTTTCTCCTTTTCCATCCACATACACTCTTTGTACAAACTTTGTGTCTATGGAACTGGAACGAAACCTTTTAACCTGATGCCTCATATTCCTACCCAATACTGAACAGTCAAAAAAAGGTAATTGTTGTGCAGTCAAGGTTGCATGGGATAGGCAGGGGAGGTTTTTTTCATAAAATTAAGGTGTTTCAGTCACAGCCGGCAGGACATACAAACACACACACACACACACACACACACACACACACACAAACAAAAAACAAAAAACAGAAAAAGGTAGGTTGTCATGGTGCTTTCATGCGGTTCATCTCTACTCATGAAAACTCGCTCAACTAGAAATTCGCGCCATGAAGGAAAAAACAACTTTCTGATGGGTATGTGCATTTAAATTGAATATGATATGTCTGTGTGTTATGCTATGCATGTCTAAATTTACAACAACAACAACAACAACAAAAAACAAAAAAAAAAAACAAAAAAAAAAAAAAAAAAAAAAAAACAGCACTGCTAACCTACAGGTAATGTAGACAGAAAGGACTGCCTCACAAGGAAGTTTCTGACTGCTGACAAGATGAGGATTTATTTCCGGGTATCACTATACATATTGTGCCATTTTAATAGCTATACACTGGTTTTCTGAAACACGATAAATATGCCTCCGCCAAGAAGAAAGAGGAGGAAAAGATGGAGGCAGAAGAGGAGAAAGAGGAGGAAAAGATGGAGGCAGAAGAGGAGAAAGAGGAGGAAAAGATGGAGGCAGAAGAGGAGAAAGAGGAGGAAGACTATTCTAATAACGGCTCCTTTTTTCTATTGCTATGCGACAGTTCTTTTTAAAACAATTTACAATTTTACCTTGGATTTTTTTGTACATTTATCTATCATAGAATGCCGTTTACGGTAAACCGTTTGCTAAAAATATCATAAAGTGAGACAGGCATTACATTTCTTAAAGTAACCTCATGTGAAAATAATTTAAATTCATTTGTAGAGTGATATTTATGTCAGAGTATTTGCAAAGGAATCTGTGGATATTTTGTTAATTCACAAAATCATGTCAATCTAACTATCCTTTATATAAAAAGAGAACTAAGCCTGTGATTTTTTTCCACAGACGCAGTTTGAAACTCGAAAAGTGTCAAAAATGCTTAAATCCTAAAAAAAAAGTTATTTGTGTCAGAAAACGTTACCTTTAAACACTTGATGTAATTGATGTTTAGGTAGTATTCCACGAACTTCCTTGTTATGGAGTATAAACTTTTTGCTCAATATAATGTGTTTCATCAATAATGAATGTGTCACGAATATTTATATATACATATGAACAAGTGAAGCCAATGTGTTCAATATATTCATCTTTTATTAACAAATATACACGATAAGCAATATAACTCTGTATCTTGTATGTATTATGAAATGATTGATATTACTTACTTTGATATTGGTGAGCATAAGTCGTATATTACTACATGCTATATACTATGCTGACGGTCATTATTTAAATGATATTTAGAAATGATTATTTTACCAGGATCACTTACGATGTAATGATATGTGTGTGAATGGTGTATATGTAAGGCTAAAAACGAGAAGACTTTTCCCGCAATCTGTCTGTTGACGTTTAGTTGTTGTTGTTTCCATTATGTGCTTAACATAAATTTTAATTCATGACTGAATA
Source organism: Hermodice carunculata (assembly GCA_964020975.1). Lineage (NCBI taxonomy): Eukaryota > Metazoa > Annelida > Polychaeta > Eunicida > Amphinomidae > Hermodice > Hermodice carunculata. The sequence continues at coordinate 2,917,461 of OZ026627.1, forward strand.
CAACTTTGAACTCAATGAAGGGAGGGGGTGAGGGGTGTTACATGAAAAATCCCCAATTATGCCTCATAGGTTAATAGGTCAGATTATATAAATGTTGAGTGCCCTCCATGGCACAACAAACTAAAACTGATCGTGTTTACGACTATATATCACTAAGACAAATGCTTTTAATTAGACATGCTGTAAACTGGCATGTGTGGCGCCTGAGAAGTTTTATACCATATCCAAATGCCTTATATAGCCCATGTTTGGAGAGATCAAGAACAGGTCTTTTTCAAGAATTGTGATCAACGCAATCCCGTTTTCTGGGGGCAGACTTCAGACTCCTTATTAGGTCATGCAATAGCTTCAGTTTTAAGTTATTTGTCCTTAAGTGCTGTGTTGATTTACTTGTGCTGTGACATTGGTGTCCTGTCCACACTGATCCGGTCTATCAAAACAAAATGCCGCTAAGTTCATTTGATTTTTCAAGAAAAAAAATGCATAGACTGTTTTCTTTTCCCTGAACAAAGAGATATTGGTTAACAGGATCTAAACATCAAATCAAAATTTAATACTATAGATAATGCCGGCCACAGTTCTTAATTATACAAGAGCCTAAAATAGCGCAGCTTTTCTCGATATACAAAATATATTTTTTTACACAATATATGACCTCTAAATGTTATGTCTTTGCTAAATGAAATTTGTCTCTTGAAGCTTGGGGTTTGCCCCTTTTGCCCCTTTTGGAGAGTATAAAGAAAGGTTATTGCTGATATTCCTTGTGTAATGGTTATTTTTCTCGAATATATTTAATCCAATCAAATATACATTTCTACAGTCGAAAGTCAATTTCTAAAAGCTTCAACAACAGCGTGACTGTCTGAGACCAAATGTACACTTCAGTACGCAGTGCATCTGGTTTGCGAATATATGATCCAATTTTCAAAACTTTCTTAAAGTGTATTTTAAATGAAACCTTATTGAGCAATGCTTCTGTACAAGTGTTATAATTTGTTACATTTCTAACTTATTACATTTGGATACAAGTCATTCTTATTACAAATTGCACAATGAAACAATATACTATTTTTCCACAACATATTACAAATTTCAGCAGTTAGACCGATTTCTACCATTTTTATTGCCAAAAAAGAAATAAAGATAAAAAAAATAAGTACAATAAAAAAAATGTTAAAAATGCTAGATAACACACGTGGTTTTTGTAAGACCATATGAGTGTATGTTAATTACAAATATATGTCATAAGACATGGGCCACAAAAGTCCAAATGAATCAAATCGGGCTGATTACCCAAAAATAGTAAGAAACGAATAAAAAGCCATATTATTAAGAAGTATGTTCTAGAGCAAACACATATGTCAAAGTTAAATGTTATATCTCTTTTTTTCATGACAAGCTTCCTGTACTGACAAAACTCAGACAAAACAGACATTTTCGTCCGTGCTATATCCAAGAATCCCAGAACAGTGGGCAAGCAAAGCTTGTAAAACATGGGTGAGTAGTCTGTGTATGCATTATTCAAAGTCCCTTTTCCAAAAGGAATTTTCAAACATGGTGCTGTAATGGATACAAAATTACAAATTGTTATGGATATGAAGTTACATATTTGCATAGATGTTTCGTCCGTTTCCTGCACCCGCGGGGAAAATAGGTTTTTTGGGGTCAATGTTATAATACGCTGTCTCAGAGTCATCTGGCCCGTCCTCTGGCCGTTTACCATCAGCATTATCGGTATCAGAGTAATCGATTGCCCCTTTTCCTTTTTGTTTCTTCTTTTTCTTAGCTTTGTCAGGTATTGCGTATAGTTCAACAGTGTCCTGGTCATCTCCATTTGCCTCACTTAATACCTTGTTTGTTTTGTCTTTGTCAACAGTAGCATACCGTTCAGCTTGTTGTCCTTCTGACATCGGATTATAGCCGGTGCTCAATGACCAATTAGGACCGTGACCTACGCGTTGTGTACTCCAGTAGTCTGGCTGTATAACCTCTACCAAGCTGTTATCCCTGTTTTCACTCTCGTCACGATGCTTCGTCCCGGCATTCGTCAGCTTACCCTTTTCCCGCCTAACAAAGACAGGATAATTCCAGTCCAATAAACAATAATACTATCATACCATACACCCTCACTTGCGCAAGCTTGTTCGTGTTATCAAAATATCACCTCTCACTTGTGTATGCCGCGTAAGGAATTTTGTATCTGCTAACAAGTAACAAACGAAAATAACCGCTATTCTCTTTTACATGAACTGTTTATCAGTTTTTGACCCAAACATTGTACAAGAATGGTTTATTTTTGACTACAGAACAGCCCGATCTCGAACCAGCAACTTTTGGCGACAACCATCTTGTATTCACTCAATTTCTCTTCTGCAAGTCTTTGCTTATAATGAACGCTGGGCTGTTTTATTTCCCTTTGTTAATGCTCATGAACACCAACATTGCCTTTTCTGGGGCTCTCTTTTTTCTAATGTTGTTGGCTGCTGGTAACCGGGTACGAATTTCGTACCCAAGTACACGAAAAAAAAAAGACTGTTTTTCTAGTGGGTACTCCGTTTCCGGTCGATACACTGCTTCTTACCTCTTTATAAAGACATTTGATTTCAAAGTCAAAGTCAAATACTTTGATTTCATCATGGTAGCTTCCTTCAGTTGATATTGTTTTACAAATGAGCCCTAACATGAAGACTTACATATCACCATATACACGATACGCAACAATGATAATGTTTTTTTTTTTTTTTTTTTTTTTTTTTTTTTTTTTTTTTTTTACAATTTAGTAATGACAAGCTCGTAATAATGACATTTTGTCACATAAGAAAGACCTACTGTCTCGTGACCTTGTCATTCTATTCAGTTATAGCAATATTTATTTCGAAATAAAGATTTATGTATACACTGACGATACTTAATCTTATTATAATCCTCTTTTTTATCTCATATTATGAAAGTTGTATCCGGTAACAAACATTATTCTCGTAATAGTGGCATTTCCTCGCGTAATATCTGCATTTATCCCGTAATAACGATTTTGGTCTGGTTGCTTGTACAAAACCCCCATCATAACTAATTGAAAAAGAAAAAGTCGTCATAAGGACGTAAAAGGGTCTATTGTCAGACAAAGTGTTGCTACTACAAAATGAAAAATTGTCATAGCAAGGCACCAAATGATTTGGTTTTTTTTTCTTTTGGTTTCTTTTCTGATCAAACGTTCGGTGTACATGATAATTGGTGGTTATTGCGATGTAGGTCAATTATGAGCTATAAAGGTCGTTATTACGATACAACAGGTTCCTATTACAACACAAAAAGGTTAGACCAGGTTGCCACCGATGATAATTTTGTATAGATGACAATTAAAAAAAAAAAAAGACTAAAATAAGGGTTGCTGCACTTTCAAGTTTGATCGACATTATCATCAGGATAGATATACATTAATTTGACGCAGGTATATTTTGACGCCTGGCTCCTCAAAATGATAAATATGTTTAATTTCTAAAACCGCCCACGAAGAGATAGTTCGATATTCCGTGCAGAAAGATGCACCCATTCACAGTCTTAGTGGGTGGACTGGGGGCTCTTTCCACCGGAGGAATAGCCTGGACCCAAAATCAGGATGATTTTAAGTTTTGACTTTTACAGGGTGGGAAATGTCGATACCTCGGCTGATTCAGCTAGACCGGGTTTGTGCTGCCTACTGGAGGGTGCCGCGTTCCTTGTTTTCCACCTTGGTGTAAACAAACTTAAAACTGACTTTTTATTTTCAATTGACGACAACCAATAAGAAATGTACATCCAGACATCTGCAAAGTACTGGTTTGATGCCTTGAAGAAATATATTGACAGTCGAAGGAAAAATGGCCGCTACCATTTAGAGAAAAGGCTATAATCATAAGGCTACTATTATTGTTGTCGTTGTTGTTTGCTGATGTTGCTGTGATGATGCTGATGATGTATACGTAGGGGCCTATATGCCTATAAACTAATGATGCATAGCTTACCGTGTGACAGTATAAACTGCTATCAGTATAATTGTAGTAACGCCAACCAATACTCCCAGCACAGATATTACTGAAATGAGGACTGAAAAAAAAAATAAATAATGGAATGCCAAGTCTTACCGGGTTGCACCGACGCTTGCAAAATATGTCTGTTCCATCATTAAAATAGGCTTTGTAGCTTGGATGGTTCCTTCTTAACACACACAAACATATATCATTACAAGAACACATCCTTACCAAAACACATAAACATCTTTACCAAACCGATAGTGCTGTAATAGTCTTCAAGTGTAAGCATTGACGAGGAAGGTTGTTTTTTATGGGTAACCTGATGCATGTACATCCACGACTGTTGGCTGCATCCATATAACCCAAGCAGTTGGATCGTGCAGGCAGCAAAAATATTTAATTGCCAATTTTGGATAATGTCGAAGTGTTTTGAAGTTACGTTCATTGTATACAGGCCCCTTTATCAATCACCAGCATGATTTTACTGATAGTTGCAGAGAAGCTAAGGATTGTTAAGATCAACAGGTTTTCTCAGCGTGGCATGCTGGCATATGTTTCCCTCCGTAACTTGTAATGACACAGATTTTTTTTAAACTTAATACAATGTAAACGTGTGATGTAAAATCTTCGGAAATCGTTTCCAGCTGTATTTGTTTTAAACGGAGTCGTCTTCTTCTGATAGTGCGCGTTTAATGCCTCTAGTCTGTAAGGGCCGATAAAGCAGCTTGAACTCGTGTAAAGATAACTTTTGATGGCAATCTATACAATATTATCGTAATCACTCCTTTCACTTACTCTATTGATATTTCGGTCAGATAATTCTACTTTGTGTGGCAAAAATATGATACATACGCTATTTAAGCCACCGGAATTTAGTTGTTTTGGCCCGCCTTAGCAGGATTTCTTCTTCCTGCCCTCCCTTCTGTTGTCACACATCTTGCCGTTTTAAGATTTGAAAAGGGACACCTTATTAACACAGGCCGCGCTTGATCATGTTGATCTCATTGACCCCTGAAAGGTCATATTGTTGGAGTCAGTAGTTTGCTTCTGGGTGCCCTGGGCGCAAAAAGAGCAATGTGTGGCGAGGAAAGCTGTTGACTGTTGACATGCCATCATGCTAATGCTTCCCGGTTTATTCACTGATTTTTTTTTCTGCGAAAGAACAGTACCTCATACAGTCGGTGAAGCAGACGAATACGCTTTGAAATTACATGTACCCGTCGGGGCAGGACCGGGAAAAGTTTAACGGTATCTGGGAAATACATTATTCGCCGGTCAATGTTGCAGCAATGTTCACCTCATCGATGTATCTGGTTCAGGGAAGGTGCCGTTACGACGGTTGAGGTCTCTTGTTGTTTTCACGCTGTGTGCGTCATGTGTCAGGACCCTTTTGGGTCAGTGCCTACTATCTATTAAACGGTTTTTATGACGCGTTCAGGGAAACAATATTATCCGGGACAGCAGAAAGAAGTATTCTGCCAAGTGGAAGCTCATTTCTGTTGTCAAGAACAAACGTTTTTTTTTTTTTTTTTTTTATGAAGTTGACGTGTTTTCCCCAAACGAGACGACACAAAATTACTCTGCGTCTTATCGGGAAAAATGTCAAGCCCCACGGTACATGTTAAAAGCCAATTATAAGCACGATTTAATACTTGAGGTAGGTTAACAGAATTGGATCAAAGCTTTCACTGAAAACTTACTTAAGTATTATTTATACCAACCACATTTTGCTGGCCAGGCAAGGCATCAAATTGCCAAATGCAACAATAGGAATGTCGGAGAGAAAAAAGAAAAACAAAGAAACAAACACTAAGAAAACCGTTTTCGCACCGATTTGTGTCACATGTGCAAGGTAAGGCTTCGTTTTAAATTCTTCGCATATATACATAATCGTATGCGACATAAGCCCGTCTGACGTATGTACCACTTTCAGCTGGAAATAAAAATGTCTCACCTATGTCTAGATCGTTTGACGGCTCAATCGTTGATTTCCCAAGCCCGGGCCTGACTGAAACTGCGACAAACAATGCACACCACGTTTGAAAAAACACATGAGGCACACATTATACAATTCAATACAAGGTGATCACATGCGTAGAATAATTTAGGGAAAATATTTGTTAAATAGGAGGTATGCATATAAAGTTCCCGCCCCGATTGCATACCTGATTGCCTAGTCTCGCTTGGTGAGAAGTGGCGAGATACGGGTCGGTACCTGTGTGGACAAGCGGGATATTACTAATGTTTTGGAAATACAGCATCCTTATTAAAGGCATGTGGATTTTTTTTGTTATGTATGGCTTTGGAAGTACCAGAACACCAGTTTGGCGTTTGTAAACTTAAATTTCGCCAAAAAATGCTAATTTTGTGAGAAATGAGCATATGGTCTCTCTGTGACAGTGATGCGACCCGCACGTCTCCCGAGATCGCCAGGTGTCAAACCCGTGCTTTGTGGCCGGAAATTAATATCCATACTGCGTATTGGTATCGCATTTTAAGTATTTATTTTTGGCGGCTTGCATAATTGTAAATTGATATCTTCAGAACAACAGATTGGGAAGAAACTACCAAAAATACAAGAAGGAATAGATGAGGAAAGAAAAAAAACTGAATGGAGGGAAAGATGAAGAGTTAGGATTGGAAAAGACAAATACACAACCTTGCAAAGGATGCATATAATTATCGAAGATGGTTCAAGTGTTCTTTTCACGAAAGTATATAAATTAATATCACTTCTATCCAAAGATTTCGTATATAATAACATAAAGAAGGTAAGGTGCAGCGCTACATACCTGTGTCCTGTTCGCCTGCACCGGATGTTGCTGTCATATTGGTGTCTTCTGTATTGGGTGATACAGTCGTCTTTGATGCAACTACTTTAATTGTTGTATTCTTGTCATTTTGCATCACTGAAAAAAATATAAACAAAACAAAGGAAGATCATATCATCTTCTGACGAAAGTACACTGAAATGGGATCAAGTTGAAAAAGATCGTGAATCACTTTACGGAACAGCCAAACGTATAATGCCAAGGCAAAATTTCTATACATTCATATAGAGCCTCAACTATTGCTTCATAATACCCAGTACTCTAAAAATAGATATACAAACATATTATGTCATTTCAGTTGTCTCGAAATCGACTTCGTTATGGAAAGAATAGCCCAAAACCCTGCATATTTTGGATTCATTTCACATTGTCCATTCCTTTTGTAGACAAATAAAGAATGCAACACGACATTTCTGCTAATTATTTTGAAAAGGATATAAATTGAGAAGAGCATTTTACAAACATTGCCCACCCCGCCCTTATTATTTTTGAAAATTATATTCCATGCGGTACTTTAAAACAAAATGAATAAAACATCAGTACCTTCAATTTATTGACATTGGCCAATCAACAAAGTTCATTCCATGTTTCCTTGTTTGTGCGCCGTTTTCCGACATTAGATGCAATACTCTCTCTCTCTCTCTCTCTCTCTCTCTCTCTCTCTCTCTCTCTCTCTCTCTCTCTCTCTCTCTCTCTCATCTCTCTCTCTCTCTCTCTCTCTCTCTCACATCTCTCTCTCTCTCTCTCTCTCTCTCTCTCTCTCTCTCTCTCTCTCTCTCTCTCCTCTCTCTCTCTCTCTCTCTCTCTCTCTCTCTCTCTCTCTCTCTCTCTCTCCCCGAATGTATAATCAGCAATGGGAGGTCCATATACAGTTACGCCCGGCTAAAAGTTAACAGCCAAACGCCTTTTTCGCGTTTTGCTGGTGTTTGGCTTGTGTTTGGAAACGTTTGAAAACGTTTGGAATGTGTTTGGAAAGTGTTTGGAATGTGTTTGGAAAGCGTTTGGAAAGCGCTTGGGAAAAATCTCAAACACTTTTACAAAACGTTCGAACACTTTCACAATGCTACCGAACACTTTTCAAACGCGTTCAAACACTTGTTCAAACGCGTTGAACAATTCCCCCAACAATTTCAAACACATTCACAAACGCATTCAAACACTATGGATTTCAAACACTTCCATTTAAGTGATGAAGAATCTCCAACTTATTTTCAACAGGTCCAGCAATATATGATGTACCTACATGTAAGTGTGCACTTATCCAGCATTATAGGTTGTATATATTTATATAAAACACGATCCAAATACGTTTACCCAAGTGTCTAATTCAACTACAATTAATTAAAGACTTATTCTTCATTTAAGATGTCATGAATACTTCATCTTTCAAAAACTGTTTCGGAGTAAATCCATAGGCAATATTATGATCAGATCATGATTCATGATCTGATCATGATATTGCCTATAAATTTACTCCGAAATAGTTTCTAATTTTCAATTAAAATATATATAATTACCCCTAGGACCAATGCAGTATCGCCTGGCTTACTCCACTGGAGCTAATTCTATTGCTTGGCTTAGTAAGCCAAATAATACTTAAATTGAGCTGCTTCTGTATTTCCATTCGAAATTTTAAAAGTTAGCCTTTTTTCAAGAACTTCACTTTCAGAAAAAGTATGATAGCGACTGGGTATACTTGCAACTGAAAGATCTTTAACTTTATGATAAACGAAATGTTAAACCTGTTAATGTATAGGCATATTATTTGTTTTCTTCTACCTGTACTTATTTTCTTCCTTAATTAGGTATGACCATGCCATAATACTGTTGATTACCAGTAACAATATAAATATTAGCAGGTAAAGGTGACAAACACATGTCATTAGAATTAGATTACCAAGTGTACATGTACATGTATCATATACGTTTGGCGCAAAGTGTAAAGTGTTTCAAAGCGTTTGGAAAAGTGTTTGAAAACGTTCGGCTTTCACCAAACGCGTTCGGCAAAATGTTTGAAAGCGTTTGGAAAAGCGTTTGGAAAGTGTTTGCAAAGTGTTTGCTACGCGTTTGCAAAACGTTTGACTTTCACTGAAAGTGTTTGGGAAACATTCGGGAAACGTTCGTGCGTTTGGCGTTTGTTAACTTGAACGCGAGCGTAACTGTATACATAAAAAAACAGACGACTTCGGCAGACCGCAGGCTAAAGGAGACAAAACACTGGTCCCCCCAAGTCTGGTCATCTTTACGTTTATTTTTTATGTATATATGGTCATCCTATTACTGAACAAAATATGGTTACATATATCTGATGCTCAGTTGATGGGACATAAAATATGTTTGTTTTCAAGTTTATTTGTTAGGAGCAATAATATTGTGAAGCAATAATACTTAGGAACCACACAAGTACCTAGTATTATTGCTTAGGTGGCATTACACAAGTACCTAGTATGTTGATACATTCCTAACCATTTGATGTAAGTGGAAACATCTTTTGTGTCAAATTAAATGAGTATCAGATACGTAAGTGTATATTTTCAATATCAGGGTGACTATATGGTCTGACTAAGGGGACCAGCTCTTGGTTCTTTCAATTCTTCTGCCTGCCTAGGTCGTATATATGGAACCTGCATTGCTGATAATATATATAGATATATATGATTACATATCTGGTCTTTTCTTTTTAGACATACAGATATGAATCCCATTTGTTCTTCAGTAATCTGTTGCCGTCGGCGGACCATACATGGACTTTTTACCACAGCTTTTCCTCAATATAACACAAAATCGAATTTTTTTTGTGATCGAATTTTTTTTGTGTATTTACTTCAGAATATCAAATAGCTTACCGTGTGAACAATTTAATAATAATAATAATAATAATAATAATAATAATAATAATAATAATAATAATAATAATAATAATAATAATAATAACAATGACAATAATAATAATAATTATTATTGTTATTATTATTATTATCATTATTATTATTATTATTATTATTATTATTATTATTATTATTATTATTATTATTATTTGGTTCTTAATTTGTACAATTGAAGCAAATAGGCATATATGGTAATCGTTATTAAAACGAGTAAAGGAGGGCTGCGGTCATTATTGGTGAAAAATTGTGCGCCTGAATCAAATTTACGGTTTGCCCATGAAAAATCATTGCTTATGTTCACGTGCAATTGCCAATTTTGTCCAGGTGTCAAATTAACAATTTTACATAGGGATCTACTGAATACTTAGACCCTCACCCTAACCAAAGAAAAAATGATGCACAGTATGACTCAACAGATGACTGACATTCTCCAGTTGTTTCTGGAAATAGCGTCCTCATGACCTATAAAGTACCTTTACACTCAGAAGGCCTAAATATCAGGACAAATATAAACGATGTGACATGTCATATTGCATGCCAAGGTTCATTGGCACCATAGTGGAAATTTACTCAGTATAAACATGTTACCTTTGCCACCATACACCTCAACCTCGCACAGTGAAAGGCTTTGTTGTGCGTTTCCGTATGCCTGAATGTAGACGAATCGCCCAACCACTGATTTTGTACACAGAACATCTTTGCTGCCTCCATATGCAATAAGACCTGTCTTATTGCACTGCTCGGCATTGTTGTAAATTGGTGGATGATCTTTCTTTGCATTCGTAACATATATAATTGAGTTGTGGTCAATTCCATCATCTGAAGCAAACACAACAGGCCGTAAACTTCAGTACACGACTATGTTGACCTGTCTTGTATGTTATATATATATTACTTTTTGAAGTTATGTGGACTGTTACTCTAGTAAAGGATGACCATGAATATATCTTGCAAATACTTCAATATCGCCGTATCATAAGCAATGAAAATCTGAACAAACTGTACAAAGAAAGGAACTGATTAGGTTAATTACAAGGGATAGCTGTTTAATTATAAGCGATGGCTCTTTAATATTCCTCTCTCGTGTTGGGCACAAATCTACTTTTAAGTATAAAATGCCTTTGAAAGGGACTGCCGTGAACATAGCAGTCTGAATCTGTCATTCTCCAACCTCAAACTCTGGTTCAAATTTTAAAAAATCCCTACCTTTTATGTTTCATTTCATTCCTCTAATTAATCATTTCTTCATTCCTGTCATGTATCTTCCTATGCCGAACCCCGCCTTAGGAAAAATCTTTGATGCATTGATACAACATTAAACCTCCATATGACAGCCCAAATCTCACGAATCTATTTCTTCACATTGTCACCTGATTTTGTAATGTGACGAAACATGTTCACATTGTGATATTCATCTATCCATGGTATATTTTCAGAATGGGTTTCAAAAACACAGGAAAACAATAGGTTCGGAAACAATGAAGAAAACATAGTAAAAATTCGTGTACTGTGGCGGCTTTTGTCAATTGTCATTCAACACATGTTATAAAAGTGTGGCCCAGTTTTCTCTAATATAACGTTTGTAAATAGATATTTTCTGAGGTGAAAAACTTTAGCCACCTCACCTGTGCTCTCAGCACTTGTCGTAATACGAACTTTCGTGATCCTATAAAGGCTGCCCAGGTCTACAAAACCAGAAAGGGTTTCCCTTTCTTATGGACTGAAAACAGCTACCATCAAGAAGTCTGGTATTTTTGTTGCCGTCAACAGCTCGGTCAGCCGAGTTTCCTGATGTAGAATCACTTGGGCCACTTTTCATCCCGAGAGCAATATTTAAGTCGTCATCTGATGCGTAACAAAATAAACATGACACGTACTTGTTATGTACCTCAGATTTAGGCAACATTATTGTTACTACTCTGAAATATAAACGTAATATATATATATATATATATATATATATATATATATATATATATATATTATATATATTAATTTACAGATGACAGATTTTCTGACCAGTGATATAACACACACACAGCCACACACACACACACGCACACACACACACACACATATATATATATATATATATACATATACATATATATATGTGTGTGTGTGTATTTGTGTGTGTGTTTGTGTGTGTGTGTGTGTGTACGTGTGTTATATCACTGGTCAGAAAATCTGTCATCTGTAAATAGATAGCTCAATAGCTCAGAATAAGACAGCAAATGTCCCTCATGTCAAATACGCAGAAAAAAGACTCGCATGAAGAAGGGAAATTATTCTTGGCAACTGTAGTTCTCAGATAGGTATTATTCAGTGCTCTTCAGGTATTTTAAACAATTATTCTTTGTTCATTCATAATTGCAGCATGAAAGACTGTACTGTCACAATACTTAAGGACCAACCACTAGAATCAGGGAGGGGGCATGCTTCATGCTTTTTAAAAAATTTAATGATGTGCGTCCTCGAAATCAGTTTAAACAAAAATAATGTTCTGCCTCATTTACCTCTTAAAATCGGGTACTGCTCGCCAGGCGCGGTCGGGGGGGGGGGGTGGACGCGGGTGTCCAGAAATTTGAATGCGTCGCGCTGACCTGCACGTGCACCTACAGGAAAGCCGTTGGCGCAGCCTAATGTTAATCGGGGAGAGCTGGACTTGGGCATGTAAGTGACATTGAAGAGATATTCAATCAGAAAAAAAAAGCTTTTAGTGTAACTATGGCTGTGCACAATACTATATGAACAAGAACATATATGGTGAAACCGGATGTATATTAATAAGAGATTGCTACCAAAAATAACGGTAACGTGGCTTAAGCCGGCATTTCAGATTGGTACAAACTACAATGCACAACCTGAGGCTCACAGTTATTTTTTTGACTGTGTTGATACTTTTGCTATTGCAAACTGTAGGTCCATATGATTTGGGGCATGTGGAAAATGTATATTGGAAAAATATAGAATGACACCTTTGATCTGTGGCATGTTATTTTAAAAGATATCCTGCTGAAACACTAACCCATTACTGTAATTACTGTTGTTGTTGTTGTTGTTGTTGTTGTTGTTGTTGTTGTCCTTTGTCTTATTCTTCATCTTGCTGTTAGTGGTACTTTTATATAGAGTTATAAGTTGTTATTGCATTATGCCTTATATGTTATCTGGTTCGGAAGACAAATCCTGCATAGAGACATTACCAGTACCCACCTGCTGTATTGAATACTTGTACTTCACACAAATACAGCGACCTGACTGATTTCTTGACACGCACGCCGACGGATCGTCCCCTTAACGGGAACCGACATCGTATCAACATTGTAGATATATGCGTAGATTTTACAGTCGCCGTTCCACACATAACAAATGCTGATGAGTTGGACGAGTCATTACCCACAAATACGCTTGCTACATCCATATCTGCAAGATGAAAACATTAACACATAGTTAGTCTCATATGCAGTACTTATTTTTATCTGCCTAAATACTTCAAGCACTGGCACATACTATCCATACTAGGGGCATAAATGATCCGAAGATATCAGTATTCATGGACCAATGCTTTTATGCAAGATTTCAAAGACGAACGTCAATGTTTGTATAAATTACACGGAACAGTTTAGACTAAGGAAAGCTCAAAAACTCTTTTTTTTTTATTATTTCTTTTGTGATTCACCACACAAACATTGCAATTATGGTTTTGTCGATGTACAAGCTTTGACAGCTGCTTTTGCGATAAATAGTTTTTATTCTAGATTCTACCAACGGAATGATGTTTTTAAAAAGCAAATTCACCTAAGGCCTCTCATTTTGAATCGATTTAGTCATAGGTTGCGCAGCTATGGGTGTGCATGTGTCATGAGACTTTGGAAATGGGCTTCCAAAGTTTTTGTCATCTAAAAAAAACGGTATTTGTAGAGTTGAAGTGCCTATTAGAACTGTGAAGATACCTGGACTGCCATGGAAACAAATTTGCTGGCGTTTACCATCGTATTTATGTGAATACCGAGAGCATTTCTCCCGTGTTGGGCAGTGTGGCATGAACATTGGGGCCATGTTGAGCCATCATGCATGGTCTGTGCACGGCAGCTAGTGTGTGTGTAGAGGAGGCTGGGGCTTAGAGGCATCCATGTTGCTGAAGCAAGCCTCTCTTGATTACATTTGTATTCATGCAATCATTAAAGAGAAAAAGGCAGGGAAGAAGCACTTCTAGTAAAACAGCAGCATCCCAACAAGTACATTTCAATGTAATTTAGAAACTTTTATCACTTTATAGTAGTAAAAGTGAGAACGTAAGCAGTACTAGTGACCGTAGTTACAATGACCTGGGGCCGTATTCAAGAAAACCGACTTAAGCTTAAGTCCGAAAATGAACTCACCAAAATCACCTCGAAATGGCTATTCACGAAGTGACCTTAACTCAAACTTTGCCAAGTCGAAAATGTGAGCGCTATTTCGTGCGAGAGTGCTGTTTGTGACATCTTGGTTACATCGCAAACTATTTTAGCGCCATTTCTTGCGAACTTTGTGCAGTAAATGAAAGCAAAGATCGTCTGCTAACCACATGATTCGGGCGGGAAAAAAACACTGCAATTGACTTGCGAGCATGGATGGTAAAAAGCGAGGTAGTAACTGGTCCATCGAGGAACAATCCATGCTCAAAAAGGAAGTGAAAATACGCTTTCAAGACATGAGGGGAGAGATAAAGGGCAGTGAAGGGAAGGGAGGAATTAACAATTAAAGCAAAATGCGCGGATGGAGGTGGCACAAGTACTAAATGCATGCATGAATACCGCAAACGTCGGAGAACAGTAAGGCCTAATAGATGTGAAAAGGCTATATATTCGGCCTAGAATGCTTGAATCCTATGCATTACATGCAAAACATGTATATATATATATATATATATATATATATATATATATATATATATATATATATATATATATATATATATATATATATATATATATATATAAAATATTACCATCCGGTGTAAATACAGCCCTGGCTATCAATATTGTTCATTGATTTGAGTAGCATGATGTGGCTAAAATCAGCGCGGGAGGCTTTTTCCTTGTTTTACCAATTAGAAGTAAGCAGCCAAAAGTTCCTAGTTATAAATTCGTGAATATCACCCTCAAAATGGTTACCAGGCATTCAGTTTTTGTACAGCCAATCAGAGAACAGGATCCTCACACACCCCCAATTATAAATTCATAGATATCAACCTGAAGATTGCCACAAGGTTGATATTTGTGAATTTATAATTAGGGGGTATGTGAGAATACTGCTCTCTGATTGGCCGTACAGGAAGTGAATGTCCAGAACCAGAGGTGATAGGATTATGAGCCTGGATCTCTTTTGTCCGAATTTAAAAGTATTGGACGATATCTGGGTGAAGCTGGCTACCCTGGGACTGATGATCTGCGTTCCGTAGCCTAGGCCTATATACACCGAATGGAAATATAACGGTTATCACATGGTTGTACTGTATCACCCCTGTACGGTATCAGCCCCTCACATTTGGGGGTGGTACAGGGGGTGATACAGCTACAACCATGTAATAACCTATATATATATATATATATATATATATATATATATATATATATATATATATATATATATATATATACATATATATATATATATATGTATGTGTGTGTATATATATTTATATATATATATATATATATATATATATATATATATATATATATATATATATATATATATATATATACATGAAAATCGGAAACTCTGCACCATACTCGTTAGTTATTATGGGTGAAAGTTTTAAGTTAAAGCAGTGAAAGTTTGTTTCTATTCGATTGTTATAAATTTGTCAGTCTGGATATGTTCTATAACATGCAAATTTTGAATTAAATTAAATGTAAATATCTTGTAAGGTGGCAATGTTTTGTTTGTTGCCAAATTGTGTGGGTGTTTTATGTGCAATATTGTTTGCTTTCTCCCAGGCTTTGTGGCGGCGCCTGTTGTGAATCTGTAGGCTTGCCTCCCATTAATTATTTGTTCCTTACAAAGATTCTCGGGGCGTAAAGTCCCCTCGGCCTAATAATTGAGCTGTTTTTCTCACGCAACTCACATATGTTTAATATATGTGTGTTCTTTCTTCTTTCTTTCTTTTCTTCTTTCTTTCTTTCTTTCTCTCTTTCCTTCTTTTTCTTATTTTCTTTCTCTTTTTCTCTCTTTTTTCTCTCCATTTCTCTACCTTTCTCTCTTTCTTTTTCTTTCTCTCTCTTTCTGTGTCTCTTTCTTTCTGTCCCTCTTTCTTTCTTTATTGCATTCTTTCTGTCTCTCGTTTTCTCTTCCCTTGTTTGTTTCTCTCCTTCCTCACTTCTTTCCCTCCTTCCTTTCTCTCTCTCTCTCTCTCTCTCTCTCTCTCTCTCTCTCTCTCTCTCTCTCCTTCCTTCTCTGCTTCTTATTGCTAAATGAATACAGTACATTCCTATTGATTAGGCCTACGCTGTAAGTCAAAGGGGAATGCGATGGTAATTCACTTTGTTTCACATCTTCTTCAAATCCATCAGCAACATTCATTTCAAATTTGGTACGAATGTACCTTGTAGCGTTCTTCATTAAAATCCTAGCAATATTTATACAAGAAAGATGTTTGGATTTTTCAAGGTGTTTTTTTTGGGGGGGGGGGAGGGAGAGGGGGTGATTTTTGGGGCAAATTATAGTACTATCTTAAACGATTAATCACATTGGTTTTAAATTGAACAGGGACACTTTTGCGTATGATCGTAATGGAATTGCATTACATGGGTTACCTAACTTTATCCACAAGGTCACCAGTCTACTTGCATGAAATTTATTTTCCACTTGCTACACATTTTATTTTAACTTATTTGTATGTATTGTTGATCAGAAATTCTCTCGGGGGTTTGGGTTACACCAGACGCGTTTGTCAGAAGAAAAAAAATCAAAAGGAGGGGGGGGGGGTCCCAATACATCTATATCCATTTATATGCTTACATATGGCTGTACGCGTAGAGGTTTGTGGGCCATAAAACCACGGAATGGTTATCCCAATTTTTTTACTTCCCTCCCTCCCACCCCACCCCTAAACAAAAATTATGGTCAGCCCCCACATTCATCTAATATCAAAAAAAATAAAAGCTAAAAATTCAATAATCCCCGTTATTTTTATTGTGCGGCGAAGTAGAAAATTAAAATATTTCCATTTTAAGAGGGAAATGAAAAATAAAACATTTGTATTATATTTTTTAATGCAACACAGGACCTAAAATGTTGTATATACATTTTCATGATTAGTGGGGAAGAACAAATCTTATTGGACAGTTTAGTGGCCTTTAGTTCTTATTTTTCTTCATGGTCAAAATGGAAAAATTAAAACAAAACATTCATCTCCTCTGCCCTGCTCTTGTTAGCAGAAGACGCGAAATAGAAAAGGACATATCTATAAAAAAATATGTATTTTCAGTTAAAACAAGTACGGGCGTGTATTTATTTTCTATGTAAAATATCGTGAAAGATTATTATTACTCTGCAGGATGAAGTCGTCTGTCATTAGAGGGAAAAGTAACTAAAATCCACGGTTTCAAAACCTTAAAATGTGCAGCAAATAGGTACATCTTACATTACCTTATAAAAAGGCATACTTCGCAATTCCAACAAAATAATTCCATGATTATAAACATTAATTAGATACTGTAAACAAATCCAATAATTGGGAAATATATGATTGTAATCTTTACAAACGTGCATGACACGTTAACCAATTTGATCAAATCTATTAAATTTTACCAAGGGATGGCAGCAGCATATGACACAGGAAACATTTTCATGAGAAGTGGGGGGGGGGGGGGGGCAGTAATTGCTCCGAAAAGAAAAGTTTTAACAAAAATCCTAACAAACCTGTCTTCCTCCTCATAATATAATCAGTGGCCAATTTTATCTTTAATTTTGCGTTTACTACATGTAAGGGGATTATTAGGGGCACTCATACGTTGACTCGATTTTTTTTTTCTAATTTTTGTGTGTGTGTGTAAATGTGTACAGGGAGTGACTCCCCTGTGGATTCATTCTGCAATCGAGGTGTGTCGCAACAACAGCTCGTTAAAAGCGTGTCCCCGTTGACCAGATTTAGACAAGGAATCGTTTTGAATGAGGTCATCATATTATCATTTTCATATTATTACATTAACGTTTTGTGTAATCAGGGAGAAGGAGTTTACCATCAACGCACCTGACATTTGGAAGAATTCAAACTTAATTGCGTTGGCTTCATCACCGGTTGGAAAGTTTGGGCCTATATGATAGGTTTCCATCATGGATGCAAAAAAATAAAAAAATGTCACTGCCCGGGAAGTAGAACTTTGGGAAATGTGGAGGACCTGGACGATGAGGAACTGGAAAGATCTTGATGCAAAATACCCCAGGGTCAATAAAACTTGTAACGCAGGGGGTGGGGCATTTAATCTCTTTGTTTGATACGCCAAGGCATTGTCGACGTCGCCGACATTCTGTAGAATATTTCCCGGTCTGAACCGGTAGAACTGCCGGATGACCTCAACGGGTTTGTCCTATCTACGAGTGACCCTTCCACCGTAAGGTCTAGTTGTGGAGTCCTAGCATGACAGCCATTGTGTCTCCTCCAAATTCGTCTTAAGCAAGGTACCAAAGGGACTTGAAAATTGAACTCAAGAAACTCGACTTCAGGTGGAAATCGATTTTTAATTTCTTCGTGAATACCAACAAAACTGAACTTAAGGTCAAATCTAAACAAAAGGTGGCTTTTTCGAACTAAAATCAAATATTCATTCTTTATGAATACGGCCCCTGGAAGTAAACTCTGTGACAGAGCACACACCAAGGATTGGTGTAGACATGTCTAATGTGGAGTACCTGAGCAGGAAGATATTGAAGTCCATGTTCAATCCTTAGAATCTGGAACTCTTGGATGATTTGTAAAAAGCAAATTAATTAGAGTTTGGTGGTTGCCATGGAAGAATGACTGGTTAGTCTGGAGCGCAACAGTATGTTTTTACAATAGGAGCTTCAGAAGTAAAAAGGAAAATCAAAGGATTACATTATCATTGATTTTCACAATAATGTCCTTCTTCTGGAGGGAAAAAAAAGGCTCTGGCTCTGGCAACAGTCTATGAAGTCCAATATACATATTTTAGGGAAGAAAGCAGAGTTAATGATGATTGTTTATAAGCAGTGTTGCCGCTTTTTAACAGGCAATTGAAGGTGAATCTCAAGAAAGAGGAAAAACGACATCCCCACAAGTAAACTTCAAGACAATTTAGAAACTTTTATCACTTTCTGGTAGCACAGTAAACATATAAGCAGTGCCAGCGATAGTCGTTACAGTGACGTGGAAGTGAACTCTGTAGCAGAGCACACACCAAGGATTGGTGCAGTCATGTACAGTACAGAGGACCTGAGCAGAGTCCATATTAAATGTTTGAAGCTGGAACTCTGGATGACATTATATAGGCAATTGATCAGAGCTTGGTTGCCATGGAAGAATGGCTGGTTATTCTGGGCGCAAATGTGTGTCTCTACAAGAGGAACTTCAGAAGTAGAAAGGACAATCAATGGATTATATTACCAGTGATTTTCACAATAAAGTCCTTCTGCTGGAGAAAAAAGCCCTAGCTGTGGCAACAATATATGAAGTCCAATATACATATTTTCGGGGGGAAAGCAGAATTAATATGGATTCACGTAGTGTTGCAACGCTTTAACGGGCAATTGAAGGTGAATCTCAAGGAAGAGGATACTGATGAGGACCATCAAGTTGGGAGAAATTCCCAGAAGCTAGGAGTAATGATTGGGAAATTTATGAAGTGCAAACATAGATTTGTGGTGATGTGAACTATGAAAGCCTTGGGTACAACAATTGTTATAGTTAATTTTATCTCATCTTTGTCACTTTTTGTCGATTTCTGCAATGGCCTAGAACATTCTGAAGGTGGACATTGCAACATTAGGGCCATAATGTACGGAAGTGAAAGTGGATCCTTGTCGGTGTCCAGGCATTATTAATTATCTCGCTAAAAAGATAGGGATCTACTGTCACTAAAAAACCTAGAGACCAACATCATTGCTTAACGCAGACTATAAGATTATAGAAAATGTTTGGCTCAAAGAACGAGGAAAGTTTTACCTGATATCATTGAAAGTGACCAGACAGGTTTTTTGCAAAATTGATACATCGGTAAAAATATAATGCACATGCTATATATATGAGAATATATACAGAGAGTGAAGACATCCCTGCTTTGGTAGATTTTTTTTATTTTAAAAAAGCATTTGACAGGCTAGATTCGAAATTTATACAAATAACACTGTGTTGTTTTTTTTTTTTTTTTGTTTTTTTTTTTAAAGTTTGCCTCCAATTGCAGTATTGGCCAGATGGTATTGATGATAATAATACTAGCAGCCAGGTTATTTATAATGCGTGGGCCAAAACTCCATTTCACTTTGTCCCACAGAGTGCATTGAGTTTGTTCACTGTCTTCATATCCGTTTTTTATTGAAGTAGAGCTTTTGGGAATTATCATTACAGAAAGCAATAATATTGAAGGCATTTAGATGGAAGATGAGAAAAATATATATATTAAATTAGCCAATGTGCAGACAAAACGTGCATTACTATTAAGGCAAGGCAATATATTTAAGAAGACCTTCTTTATGTATTTTAAATATTTGAAAAAAAAAGGTGTTAAAGCTAACTATGATAAAACAGAAATAATACCAATAGGTAGTTTGAAACACTCATAGTTTAAGCTAAATACACATTGGACAGATGGACCAGTCAAGCTGTTATGAATTATGATAAGTTTAAGTACAACCAAACTGGCAAATTATTTGAAAAAAAGAACTATAATCCACTGCTACAAAAAATGAGAATCCGTTGAACATGCGGTGACAACCTACCTTTTTGTTATATGGTAAAATTATAGTGCTTAGACATTTGCTTTGTCCTCACTATGTTAAAACAGAACCCACCGGCTGGCAGTATACAGGATAATTTATTCAAAAAGGTAGAAAAACTTTTGATATACCTTTATTTGGGTAAGACCTGATACAGACAAAATGATACATCAGACTATTATGGATACATATGAACAAGGTGGTAAGAAATAGACATGTATCGGCTCACAAAACGAGGCTCTTAAACTAAGTTGGGCTAAAAGATAACTTCGCTAAGAGAGTGTAGGAAAATGGAAAAAAAAAACATATTTCGCACTGAATGCCATATTTTAGAGATATATGGAAGTGTGATATTCATTTTAAAGATATGGATATATTCAACACATTAAAGTGCCTGTTATGGAACGAAGTTATAAAATTCCGTGCTATGTAAACTATTTTCAGCCAAATTAAAATCAAAAGGAGGTTGCTGAGCAATATTTGTGGTGCAACTCATAGATTCACTTTGATTATAAAACAAGCTTCCATGCAAATTAGAACAGAGAAGGCATTGACATTGTGATAGATATAATTCATACTAATAGTAATTGTATGACTCGTGCTGCTCCCTGTAGGCAATGCCCTAAATTACAAACCAATATTTGTACTTATGAAGGTTAAATTGCAGTTAAACCATGACAATGGAAGTAGATAATACATGTGTTTCATACTGAAAATTAAGAACCATGTGAATATTTGGTAAAAAAAAATAAACCCTGAAAAAGCGTCACGATTCTTCTATTCTTTGTTCATTGAAAAGATTTATACCACCGACAAATGTATTTAATAAGTGGAATGTGAACTCAAGCAGCGTAATTGATGAAGAGTATCGGGGTAGCTGTTTGACACAAATATATATAAGTACAATCTATGCTACAGTAAGAGCTTCCAAGACTTTTGTTTCTACACAGAATTATATATACAAACCCAAAATGGTTAAACCTGGAGATGGCTGTATGTTCTTTACGTATTGGAGAAGAGGAAAAAATTTTCCATCATTTTTACGAATATGAAGCCTCACAGCAATTTTGGCGCCGGGAAGGGGGGGGGGGGGAGTAAATTGGGTTAAAGTGCAAATGAAAAGTACTGCCTGCAACAAACTTAGACAGCATAACTCAACATGGATATTTCTGTCTCAGTAACATATCAACAAACAACAATCAATACTAAATTAAATCTGTACTAATTACAGTACAGGTTTAACAGACTGTGACAATATCACTATAATTGTAGAAGTCAATATGCCGGATACCATACATTTTGTCTGCTTGTTTGTTTGTTTGTTTTTCTTTCTACATTCGTTGGTTTGTTGTTGTTGTTGTTGTTGTGTGTGTAAACATATTTTATTTTAATCAGACTGATTGATTGTACTATATTTGTTATACAGTACCCAAAACGGTATGAGGCAAGACTTTTCTATTCGCTGGATTGATTAGGATATATACACAATGCAGACAGGGTTGACATTGACATTTGGGATAAGGTTTTTGCTCCCGAGTTGTGCGAAACACACACAAAAAAAAAACATAGCTAGAGATCTGGACGCTATCCCCAATCCACAGCTCACAGTCGTTTTTTATTTCTCACTCTCATACCTACACCTATCAGAGGTCTAGGATTCTTATTCCAAGGTGACAAAAGTGCATTCGAAATTGATGCCACCTTGTCTTTTGTGCAAACATTGAATAACCTTTATGCCCAGTTTCTACGTCTCAAAAGTTTCATTTTAAGAGCAATCCAAGGTTTACCTTTAAGGACAGGTAACCCCCCTCCCCCCCCAAAAAAAAATTGAGTTTGGATAATAAATCACATATGTGTCTGATCGTCAGACTCCATTATATATCCTGCAAATGATGAGCCCCATTAATGTCGATACTCATTAAGTTACTCATTATTTGTGATGAATTATAGTTACACTTGCACCTTAATCATGATCATACATAGTAGGAGCTGGACAGGCAAAAAGGAAGAAAGACATGAAGCTTTAAAGGAGCATTGATAAGTAGTTGATGATTTACAATGGGGTCAGGGAACAATGCAGGGCGTCAAGCAGAACACACAAAGGATCAATTGGGTCTGCCGAATCAGAAGTGTTGAAGTTAAAATGGCAGTTGTGATTATGCAAAACTCCAGGACCAGATAATATCTTGACGGATCTCATGAAGAGAGAGCCAGAGAAAAAATGAAGATAGTTTACAATTGCTTTCCAATGGGGTTATTGAGAGTTATTACCAAGCACAAGTATCTCTGTGCTCCCCCGTCTGTAAGGTAGCTTCTACTGCTCATGATCTCTTTGTAGACTTTTGTTACAGATATATCCAGCATACTTTCTTGTGTCTTGGTTCGCTTGTTACATGCCTGGTGTCTCAAAATAAATCACCTCTGAGGGCATCTTTCTCTCACTATAAACTGTTTGCAGATCTTAAACGTAAATATATAATGATGTTGATAGCCTGTAAAGTCTTAATTTAGTGGGCATTTTATGAATCCATAGGGTGACGAGTACATGCTATTTAACCCGTTATATACAATTAATATACATACATACATATATATATATATATATATATATATATATATATATTTATATACTGATTTCTTGTGCTACCTCCTCTTAATTGTGCATATTACTCTTTAGATAAATTGCCACCAGAGTGATATCTCTTACTTTAGTAAGTACTTTAGAATTCAGTAAGGGTCCGAGTAAAGTCATGACTCTTTGGAAGAAGTCAGATGAGAATAAGAAATGGAGATTTGAACAATTTCAAATTCAAGAAGGTAGAGAATACTTGGTCGAAATTTGGAGCTCATTGGATACCTAGGCGCTCAGATAAAGGCAACACGTAAAGGAATATTCAGGTATCAGGTGGAGACAACAAAACAGAAAATTAATCCTAGGAACAAAATGACGAAAACATCGACACTGAACAGTTTCAACAGAGCAAACACAGCGAGGGCATTATGGGATAAAGTTGCAGTAAAAGGAATGATGTATGGCTTAGATGTGATTTCAATAAGTGAGAGAGAGATTCAGGGAATAGAAAAAAAAACACAAGTTGAGATGGGAAAATGAATTCTGGGAGCACCACTGTGTACAGCAACAACAGAAGCAGTCCTAGGAGAGTTGGGGTAAAACCACTGACAGGATTGCCAAAGCAAAATTGAAGTACTGTGGGCAAGGCTATTACAAGCAATGAGTGAAGACATGTGGTGCAAAAAACTTTATATTTAGGTAGTCAAGGAACACACAAGATGGATAAAAGATATTGATGAGTTAGCAGAGATATACGAATTGAAAGGATATGATGAGGTTGATGATTGGAAAGTGTATGTAAGTAGGGTTGTTACAGAGGGCTGAAAGGAAGCCTGGGAAAGAGGAGTCAGGGAAAACAGGACATGAAAAGCATAGAAGGTTGCAGAAAAACCAAGGAAGAGTGTGTGTTAGGCTTAAAGAAAAGATCCAGGTTTCTTTTTCAAAGTAGGACAGGAGTAATCAATCTAGAAAAGAGGAAACAGAAGAGGACAGGTGGTAACGGAAAATGTAAACTGTGTAAACATGCGGCAGATGATTCAATAGATTATTGGCCGCTGTGGTGTGATGCATATAGAACGATAAGGGAAGAACTTTTCAAAAAGTGGTACAGGAAAGATTATATTTGCAGGGGTTTAGAAGAGGTTTGATGTTTAGAGGCAGAGGAACGTGTAGCATGGGTTTTCGGTTGTAAGGGTGGCTTTCTGAGAGGCAGGAAAAGTATTATAAAAGTGTACAGGCCTACCTAGTGAATACTGGGAGCAAAGAAATGAAATGATAGAGCTTGACAGCAACAGGGTAAATTAAAAGTCCAGAGTACAGGGTAAAAATGAATGGTGGTAGCCTTTATAAGGGCTGGCAAGAGAATTACCTGAGCCTTAGAGAAGGGGATAGCATGTATGAGAGAAGGTCTTTTTTTCGGGGGGGGGGGGGGGGGGGCAAAAGCGAAAAGTGTTGGAGGATATAACCGGGACCAAGAGAAAGGGACTAGGAAAACATAACAGTACAAGCTGATGAGAATTATAGTTGTTTCCTCTGCCTCATCATTTCAGTATTTTTTTTTCTCCTAAGCCACCTGTCTCACACAGGACCATGGCAGATAAGCAGAGAGCCACAGAAATATTATCATTATTACATATTGGTAACATAACGCGAACCTGAGATTTTTTATGTTTTGCTTAGTTTATGGTTACCGATCCTGAAAGTGAAACATTTCAATTTCTCCAAAGAATTCCAGGAAGTTCATTTTCTATATCTCATGGAAAAATAACGAAGCAAACGTTTGAAAGTCGCTGAATTAATCTTTTCCTGCCATTAATACATTAAAAAATTAAAAGGCCACTTTTCGGAATTTATTTTGCAGAGCCGTCTTGGAATAACCTTTGCTAGGTAGTGTTTTCATTCTGTTATCCTTTCTGAGAAAACGAGCTTCCAAGGGTTCTGATGTTGATCATCTGATCCTAAAACAATACTGTTTGCTGAAGTTGAGCTGACATTTGTACAAAACGGAGTAAACATCGTCCCTAAATATTTGGTAAGCTTGTCAGTCAATCGCATGAACAAGGGAGCCTTTGAAGCTCAGACAACCTTCTTCAGCGATCTGTCAAATGGCGACAGCAACAATCTGGTTTAAAGTGTGACTTTATGGAGACCGGCCTTCGGGGCCCCGTGACCTCAAGACTGGCATCAAGTTGACAATAAGCTTGGTTTGTGAACAGATCAAAGATGGCTCATGTCCTGTCACTGATGTATTTTTTTCGACAACTATGGCATTGTGAATGGTTTGTTCACTTTATGCAGGATATATCGACCTCTTACGTTAAGATTCAATTGAGAATCATATGGACTATGTCGTTTCACAAGGACACAGATTTGTCTCTGTGTCCATGGCTTAATTGATCGTTGTTTTAATTTTAGTGTTTGTCATATGGACCGGAGAAGTATGTTAACCAACCTGCTTTTTACTTAAGAGACGGCAGTAATTGAAATTGTAAATAATATCAATAGTCTTGGGATTATTATACCCGATGATATTTCAGCTAAATCCCACCTATAAGTTCGCATTACCAATTTCAGGCATTTTATAATTTTTCAGCATGTTGGTATAGAATTTCATGGGCTCATCCCAATGAGTATATCTTATTTATGGAAAATTATCAGTGCTCCCACATTTGTGTACAGTTCTGACGTACTGCTAATTCAGGGTACTCAGCTTGAGGAACTAGAATCTTCTCCGGGTGGCACATTAAAACAATGCTAAGGTTTTGATAAAAAAAACTCCCGCCAATCTAGGTTACTCCATGCAAAGAATATGCAACAAGTTTCACATGTTCTAGGGCAACGGAAAATTTGTTGTTTTCACGCATTTTTAATCTTGGTGGTGCTATCCTCCACCTTTCTTCTCATTTTATAGCTGCACATTTGAATGAAGACTATGTTCAACATGTACATGCTGTGTCTTCTAGCTTTTCCACTTTAGATGTCATCTTTTATCACACCAAACAATTTTATGCTGTACCTGAAAACAATAGAGTGGATTTTATTTGGGCCTTACTCTGTCATGAGAATTGTCTTAAAGCTTATTGCGACGAACACTTCCTGGTGTCAATGCATATTTGCGCTGTTTACAGTCACTCACACATCCTGATAATGAGTCTACACTTACTGTGAACATCCTCGGTATCAAAGTGTATCCATACTGAGCCAGCCAATCAGCATCCAGAAAAATCCAATATGGCGGAAAAAAGTCAACATATGCATCTTTCATGTCCCAGTCTTTTATGTTTGTATATAATCCGTAATTTACCAAATGAAAGCATAAATTGTGAATGTCGGATGCTTTTTGAGAGTTGATATGTTCATTTCATCCACAAAATATTCATAGAGTCAGCCCATAGGCCCAATGAGAGGCAGCTGAAACATTCACGTTTAAGGGGTACCCCCTAAAAATTCCACTGTGCCCTACTTTCAAATTAGCCAAACTTGCTGGAGTCTAACCCTAATCCCTTAAAGATTTAGAGACCTAGATATATACTGTGCCCATAAATAACATCCCCTTTGCACTAAGTCCACTTGTTAGCTTGATGAGCAAGAGAGTCTGAGATTACCTTATTTTCCCATATTTCTAAAAAGGGGTGGTCACTTTCTGGGGACATACACCCCTCATAGATCTTGATATGGAATCACTAAGTATGGTATTTCTGTACTGGAGGACAAGTCTACTTTCATAAAATTGGGGTTAAAGGCCATTTTGGCCCACCCCTAAGGGGAGGCAACAAGAAATCCGACCCCCACCCCCATTTCAACAGGGGACAGCGAAAATTAGCTAAAATCATAGGAAGACTGAAAAAAAATGGCTCAGAAATATCTTAAAACATGGACCACAATCACATCTAACATATACATAAGAGTCACTTGAGTGCGCTAACTCCAATTAAAGAAATTCGAGTTTAACCTGCCCCCCTCCCCAACAGAAAATCTGGAAATTAAACTCTCCCTCATTAATCATCTTCCATGCCTATCCTTCTGGGTCCCATGGCCCAATGATGCACATTTGTGGTCACTAATTACATCCAGATGTGTAACTGACTCCCCAGCCACAGTCATGTTTCCATCCTAAACGAAAATCACACTGCAGACAGGCTTCCATGGGTCAGATTTTAGCATTACCCTTTGTTGAGGCCCAACTTTTTTGCGGTAATCTTTACCTGTTAATGTCTGTAATCCTCAAAATCATATATCATCAACTCTTACCCTTAGATGAGAGCAATACAAGCAAAGAAATAATTGGTTTGCAGCAGAAATTAACAACAAAATATGTGATATAAAAGTTGAAGGGGGGACGGTCACGTGACCAAAATCGGGCAATCTGATTGGCTTACATGGGCAACTGGTTCTATGTGTCATGGATACTAGTAAACAGATGCCATCGTGCTGATGGTTCTTCATGGAATTTATGTGAGTGTTTTGATAATTTAATTGAGAAAACATTGGTTCGCTGGGCACAAAGCATCATGATATAAATCACCACATACCAACAGAGAAAAACCACCAAAAAGGTGTTGTCTGGTAAATCACCTTACACAAGCAAAAAGAAAAAGAAAGAAAAAACAAGAAAAGAAAAGAAAATAAAAAAAGTAAAAAATCCTTGCATGTCTGTACATCTGTAGGTGTCCAAGCTTCTTTTGATTACACTATAACTCAATAAAACCAAGATATACCCCACCCCATACAAATACATTGGTTCCCTGCCTTGAGAGACCACCTTCTTTGAAAGACCACATTTTCAATATACTTTGCTCAGTACATTTCTTGTTATTTTTTCCTCCTATGAGAGACCACCTGTCTTGAGACACCAGAATTGGTCATCCCTAGGAGTGGTCTTACAAGAGAGGTTTCAAATGTGTTTCATTTCAATTTAGTAACAAGCGAAATATGATATTCAGTGGCTTCCTGTATATCTCGTTTCAGTCTTAAACTAAACAAATCCTTCAGTGGTTGGAGTTCATCCGTTTGCCCACACAACATTAATCTCCTCACGCTTGAGACATTGCCCTAGTAGTATGTTAATTAATAACCCATGTGCGAGTATACAAGAACAATGGCTTAAGTGGCCTGTCAATAGCTGAATACACAAGTCACGTCCCAATGGTCTTGCCCGATGTCCTGCAAGAGTGTGGGTGTTTTACAAAGAAATACACTAGGCATATGTACATCTTCCCAAAAAAAATGCCCACAGAAACCAAAGACACACTTTGAATTAAAAATGCTAAAGAGAATTTTTTTCACTCACACTTGGTGCTATACATAATTAAATTATGAAATGCCAAGTCAATGGTGTAAAACATACTTTATTCAAATTTATCAAAGTTTGCAGGACTTTCTATTGTTCTTTATGTTCACTCATGCATTTCACGCACATACAATATTGGCATACCATACTATTAGTTGGGCCCACATGCTTGTGTATGGTCACATGGGCACTCCCGATGCCAAACCGAGGCCCTGGTAAGAGCCCCTAAGACTAGATTGACCCAGAAACACGCATGTGTGCCTGACTGTTAAGCAGCCCGTAAGGATCTTGGCAGACGCACAGCTGTTCGGGTTGGGTGCGTTGGGCTGGCTACGTCACCCGTCTATTGGCTGTGGCTGGCCGGGTGTTGCCTTGTTCTGGTTGGTCCACTTGTGGCCGGTGGACGGGGGGGGGGGGGGGAGAGGCCGATCCGGTCCTCCGCCCCCTCCCACACACACTTCTTCATTCCGTTTTAAGAGAGAGTGTATGCACTCCTGTCTGTATACTTTATTTCAATAGTAAACTTGCCATCAGTGGGCAATGAATTTTATTTCTCTTCCAGTTTTATATGTTTATTTTGCAGCGGTGTGGCCGACTGTTTCGTATTTTTGACGTGTGACATTGTTCCGGTAGGCGGATGAAAACCAAAAGAGTCATATATGAATGTTCAGATGTCCACATGCCTGTGTGTTTTTTTCGTTTTACTTGTATTTTACTTTGGTGGCGAGCTTGAAATTTTGCCAACTTATAGAAAGGACATTTATCTTGTAAAAGTCGGTACAATATCAAAATTATCCATACCAAGAATTATGGCGGCTTACCTGTCCTTAAGCCTTACCAAGATAGCGCGGTATGCGATAGCTTGCTTGCCAGAAGTGTGTACAAAATACCAAATACGATATTGGTGATAATATACTAGAATTGATGAACACAAGGTTCAGCAGACTTTCAGCAAAAACATTCACACGGTGGGTCCAGTGCTTCGCTGGTAAAAGCTGTTTTGAGGGTTACAAGCTAGCCAAACAACACCTAGTGGTCTTGACCACCATAGAAAAATAACACTTGGGCTTCCTCAGTATGTTCTAATATGTCACCAAATACTTGCAAACGAATAATTCAACAAAAAAAATGAAGTAGAAAATGATGGCTAACAGAGAGAACCATTATAGCATGACTCATTGGGCATGAGGTAGATACACACATTTTCTGGTCGAAGATAATTCTCGGGGGGGGGGGGGGGCAATAGATATCTTATGAATCGTGGCTGTTTTAGAGTTCTTTTATTTACAGAGCTGTGTAATCAGAAAAAAATGTCTGAAAGATCTTGTGCTGTGAAAAAATATTTCCGACAGCGTGTTGGTTTGCTGCGTATTGCCACTTTCTTGGCGGTATGAATAGTTGATGCGAGTATATTGTGATTTTGTTCTGTCTTCCAATTGATAAATCGAAAACCGAGATTGCAATTATCCTTATTTATATTTCAGCAACGTTAAGGTTTCCATGAAATGTATGTCATTACTTTCGATTTCACATTTTGGATAACGGGAAAAATATCTTTGCCTTCCAAACCGAAGTCCCCTTTCAAGTGCCAACATAACCAAACATTTGTGCCGTATGAACGTAAATACAAACCTGTATGTAGAGATGACATGTTGACTGTTAAAGTGATGAGATCAATTAGCGTCCTTGTGCCACCAATCCTTATAAGCAACCAGGAATACCCTTGCCAGAGAGTCCCGTTGATATCATGAGGCTCGAGTTGGGTACAGCTTTGAAAGTCAGTCTTCATTATTCCGTCCACCACAGTCTTAGCTTTTACATTTGTGACATCCTGGTTTGTATTCCATGAATGGAAAGTCTCCTTATTACGGGCAAGGTTGTTCAGGCCTAATACTGAAAAACAATTACATTTTAGGTTATGAAGCAACAAAAACTGATGACCTTCAACCAATAACACAAAATCACCACATTGCATCAACATCGTATCAGGTGTTATCAATGTTTACTGATACAGTTCTTCATACATTGTATGGAAACCTCATATGCGAGTCATATGAGGTTACCGAATAGGTCTACATCCATCGTCCGTCGTGTGAGTACAATCATATTTTCGACATCTTTAGAACGTCTACCTTGAGCGAATCTGTACCATATATTTTTACCAGGTCTGTTCCGGTGATTTTTTTTACGATTATTATATTCATCAGTTTTCGACCAAATCTTCAAAAAATGAAAAATCTGCTCGGATAACAATTGGCTAATTGCTTCGAAATTAATTCCTGTGGACCATAAATCTGAATTTGCTCAAACAATGGGGCTGCGACCTTTTGGTATTATGTTTATCTTTTTACTATGTTTTACTTCTCCAAACAGCAGTCATATCAAGCTGATACACGGTGCAAGTGTAGTTTTTACATAGGTCAGCAAGGCTTTTCCTGTAGTGGTGTGCATCCCTGATATATATATATATATATATATATATATATATATATATATATATATATATATATATATATATATATATATATATATATATATATATATATATATTTGACTTCGTGGTTAATTTATCATATAAACGCTATGCCAGGGCAACGTATATATCCATGTAAATTTGTGCAGAGTGCTTGTTGTGACGTTGTGCCAGCATTCATTGTGACGTATAAATGCTGTATCAGAGCCGATGTGTATGTCAATCAAATCTTGTCTCTTGCTTTTTGGGCGGTGCTATGAGACTTTACAGGTTGTCTGTGACAAGTTGAACATAGTAATAGTGATATAACTGATAATGATTTGTACATACATTCAAAATTTATGATCTAACAAAAAATAGTGGATATATAATGTCATATTTTTCATACACACACTTTGATATCATTATAGCAATAATTCAATAGAATTGAAACTAATTTCCAGACATAATAGACACACCTCACAATCTGTGTGATGTGTTTTGGCAATAAAATATGTCTTGCTATCCTGCTAAGATAGTTTACATGAGATTTTGCGCTGTACATCTGCTGATTTCAGCGGTGAGAATTTTGTTTGATCATTTCAGGTTTGTACCTTAATTTCATTTTAAATACTATCATTGCTTCCAAAAAAGGCAAATATGGCAGGTTTAGGATGCGGTGCACACTTATGTGTCTCAGCGGCCTAGATCGTGTCAGGTGTTTTTTTTTATTTGATATCGCACCTGAAACACGTTAATAAACAACATGGAACTAACTTAAATTTTCAAAGTTACCAGGGGGCACAGATGTCCCTACCGTCATTGTTTTATAGTCATTTAGGAAAATAAATAAACTACTCATGAAAATTAAAAAAAAAAAAACTAGCAGCCAGTCGGTGACCGCAAACCCTTTGGTCAGGACCGACAGACAGATATACAGACAGACAGATGGAACGACGCGTAGGTGACGACTGTGGTAGGTCAAGGTTACTTCTGTTTGACCTAATGGCAAAACTTTGGTGCAAATGCAATGAGCAGAGATATCATGGCAAGGCCATTTTTCTTTAATGCAGCACTGTCACCTAAATATGTGACCCAGTGACCTAGTTTTCACTAGGTATTTGAGGCATCCTTTGGACCAACTGTCATAAATAACTGGTGCAGCTACAATGAGTAAAATAATATTTGAAGATATCGCGGTACGGCCGAATTTTCTTCAATGCAGCACTTGACCTAAATATGTGACCTAGTGACCTCTTTTACAATAGGACCCTGAGGCATCCTTAGGAGCAACTGTCATAAATAATGAATGAAGCTACATTCAATATTTTTTTAGATGTTGCCTTAACGCTGTTTTTTTTTTTTTTTTTATTTATTTATTTTATTTTATTTGTGAAATGTAGTACTGTGACCTAAAAAGGAGGCCTAGTGACCTTCTTTTCAGTAGGCACATGAAGCACCTCAATGACCCCCTGTGATAAAAATTTGATCATGTAAAGTGAGTTTGTATGAAGATATGGCGTTCACAAAGCATGGGCGGACGGATGGACGTGTAGGTGACGACAATATCCCTTCGGCCTTTTGAGCCGAGGGGTAAAAATTACAATGTAAGTGGGGATATGGAATTAAAGTCTTCTCAAAACTAACTCTGACTTGCACCAAGGCATGGTGGCTTCGAATGCATTGATCTGGTTGTTTTCGTCATAAACTGTCACTTGTCTTTAGATGTTTTCATATTTGTTTGTTTATATTTGCAAATTTTAAACTGGCTCCGTGTGTTGATATTTCTCCAATAAAAGCCATTGAGCGTTGATATCTGATATCTAATCAGGGTGCAAACTAGGTACATGCGGTGCATCGCCAAATTGATAAACTATATAAACGTTTTCATATGGTCATTAGTTTTTCGTTGGTATGAAAAGTACTTTGTAATATGTCAAGAGTCTTTGGAATTTTGTGTATATGCATCCAAAGATATATATACATCTGATCGAAAGTGCGGAAAAAATAAAAGAAAATCACCAAAAGTTTAAATGGAATTATACTTGCTTAGTATAACGACCACCTGAAACGCCTTGTTCCAGGACATCGCTGCGGCTTTGTTGAAGAATGAATTAACTAATAAGTAATACAACATTAAATCTAATGTGACATAAACTAGAGCTAAATCCGGCTTTCCTTTGTCTATTTACCGACACAAATCGCGTGATGGTAACAGAGACTCTGCTTCTAAGTTGATATTAATTTCAACACCAAAGATGATTGAAATCGTTCATGAGACCTATGAAGAAAACATGTTCAAGGTCAACAGCTTTTCCTTCTTTTTCAAGCAGCCCACGCATTGGAAACCTCCTGACTACGAGTTAAACTCGGTTTTTATTCAAAGTGGAAATAGGTAAAGCTTTGCTGATAACAAATTCATCAAGAGTCACACAAAGCTGAATTATGTGCGTTCGTAAACGCCGCCAGAAAATCGAGCGTTTTCTGTATTTACCTTGCGTTCGGGACATTCGTAAGCCAATTACCCGTTATGCTGGCCAAAACAGACTGTTGATCACATGTCGTTTGCTTCAAAATTTGTATCTAATTTCAACAGTAATGAAAAATAATTTGAAGGAGAATTACCGATTAGAGCTACCAAGATAACAGGAGCGAATCAACCGTTTTTCCTGATTCGGGTTTGGACACTCAGAGCTGTTGACTCGGTTTTAAATCAAGGGAAATGGGTTAATTAGCCCATGAATCGGCAAACATCTGCAAACAACCGGGGTTCCTATTTTGCTATTAAATACGCATCAAAACTTCCATTATTGAGACACTAGACAATTTTTCCCATTATTGAGACTCTGGTCAATTCAATATTTTTTTTTTCAAATTTTATTGTCTTTATACAGCATGATGTCCTTGTTTAACGTATTCATATCATATTTAGGTGTGGTTGCACTCACTGGCCCTCATGGGTAGGACAAACTCATGGCTCTCATTGTGCGGGGCGCAAAGGAGGTCAGGCTATCTGCACGCCCCAGTGCTGTGTGTAAAGTCGCTTCCCAGAAATAAAGGGCTTGAAGGTTATCATTGTTAAGCTGGGTTTCCATGTGCGCGTATTGCGTACTGCGTACTGCGTAGTGCGTAATAGTTGATTGACTTAAAATTAACTACCCCATTTCCATGTATGCGTAGTGCGTAGTGGGTACTGCGTGTTGCCTGGTATTTTCCCACCACGTGGGGGGGGGGGGGGGGGGGAGGGGATTCCGCATACCAGAAGTAAAACCTACCAAAGTAAACATTTTATACGTACAGTATACGCCTGGTTTGCGGACATAAATGGAAAATGGTATACGCAGTACGCAATACGCACCCCAACAACGCAATACTTTGTACGCAATACGCGCACATGGAAACCTAGCTTTCAGGTCACAAGCGAAGGTTTATCAAAAATATACACCTGGGCCCGTATGCATAAAATTAGTTTAGCTGTGGTTCACCTTATTCCAGGGAACAACCATGGTGTAAAGTCTAATCCGTATGCATAAAGGTGTTGCAAAGTTCCCCTGGTGTAAAGTTGCACCAGGTTTAAGAATCCGTATGCAAGAAGGAAGTATAGCTTAATCCATGGTGTAAATGGCCTTAAACTACACTAGATCTCTAAACCTGCCAGGGGGATAGTTTAACGGAGGTGTAAGTCCCAGTGGAAGTCTATTTCCTTGTATTCGAGGGACCTGTTATGATATGTAACGTAAATAATCATAACACTGTACATTAGGTGAATGTTCATATATGGTAAAATGTCAAACAGTGACACGAACATTACGAAACATCAGCTCCATTTCACATACATTGTGCTGTTACCACGAATAAACAAAATTGTACTGTGTGTAGATCAGTCAAACATGCCAAGAAATGTACGCACTATCTGAATATTAAATGTGTTTGCCCTACTGCAAATCGACACATGAAAATACTGTAATTACAGAAATCCACACTGTATCCATTACTAATATGAAAAACAATGGCAGTTTGCTTGAAACTAAATATTTTATTGCTTGCAAAGCAGACTAAGTTCGGTCCTACTACACGTGGGAACCATGTATGTCTTAATCAAATGCATAGAAAAATAAATGTCAATAAATGTTTCCCTTTATTGGTCAATGTAGCCGCCCAGGAAAAAGCAGAGATAAAACTTTTAGAATTATATTATTTGGCCTAAAACTCTGGGAACCTGTGTTTGGCGCATGTAACGTTAACCTTAGAAGCGAGATGCCGAACTCCATCTCAAATAATAATAATAATAATAATAATAATAATAATAATAATAATAATAATAATAATAATAATAATAATAATAATAATAATAATAATAATAATAATAATAATAATGTGATTTTTGAGGGCGTTGTGCTTTTTTGTTGGCCCGACATCAATGTTCAGCAGCCCAACATAGTGATTAGTGCCCGAGGCTTGCCGAGGGCACTAATCACTATGGCGGGCTGCTGATCATTGATGAAGGGCCAATAAAAAACACGACGCCCGAAAATATCACATTATTACTATTATTACTAGATTAATTATTTCTTCCTCGCACAATTCAGAAGAAGTTTGCGAATCCCCTGACCCCTCCATTTCAAACGAGTTCTCCGTTTCTTTTGACATCCCAATCGAGTACGTAATATTTAATGTCACACCTGTCACAGTGTGACGCCTTCGAATCCCCGCCAATATTTCAGCCCGGAATACCAGACAGAGCTCCTTGCAGGAGGGTTGACTGTTCCGTTTGGGGACTTTTCCCTTGGCTTCTTGTCGTCTGCAAAAACCGTGACGTCAAACGATTGCTCAGAGGTCACAGGTCATAGAAGCAGGCACTATAGAAATTAGTTACGTATTTCAGGTCACTAATTGCATTAGTGACTGGCCTGATGACCTTTGACCAAAGTTGATCAATGCAGGGCGATGTGAAGTTTAAGAGTACACGGAAAGTAATATTATCCTATTGGTAATTCCTTTTTACCTATTAAGAAGAAGAAGAAGAAGAAGAAGAAGAAGAAGAAGAAGAAGAAGAAGAAGAAGAAGAAGAAGAAGAGGAAGAAGAAGAAGAAGAAGAAGAAGAAGAAGAAGGTGAAGAAGAAGAACAACAACAATAACAATAACAATAATAATAAATAAAATAAATAAATAAACAAAACTCATTGCAGAAACTTCATTTAAAATTGAAATCGTTAATAAATTCCGAGTGTATACATGTACATTAAAAGTCCGACCTAGAGTGACTTAATACCTCCATTCCAACCGTACAGAAAAAAACCCAAACCACGTGACCATGCTCCGCACCCCCTCTAATTACTTCACCCCTTTTCCGTCACGTAGGCTACTTTATTGCGTAACACATTCCCGCTTTATTACATAATCCAAGGCCGTTTCGCTGCTGTATATTTCACGGGATAGGCCTGTGTCATGCACTAAAAATTGGGTCACTATGACCTTAAACCTTTGACCCCTCATATGATTTTACCTTGACCAGGCCTAACATTCTACACCCTTGCCCCAAGTTAGCCAGAGCTTGGTCTGCTTTCCAGACAATAAAATATTTAGTGACTGGTCAGGTATTTTAACAGTGAGATGATATTTATAATGACATCCACTTGTTAAATCAGGCTAAGTTAAAATCTTAGTTTGATTCTGTTTCCATATAAAAAAAATTTAAATGAAAGTAAAAGAATTGTGATTTCTTGTGTGCCTTGATAAGCGCAAGAACAAGTTTTCAATAAAATATTTTGCATCCAAATCAGGCCCAGGCTGCGTATTTTGTTTTCTCCAATAGTTTAAACAAATACATATAAACATACATTAAAAGTTGTGTTCGAAAGAGGTGAGGTTTGTTTCGGATAAGTTAAATGCTTTTCGTATATTGCATGTCAAAAGTTAATTTTTATAAACAAGTCCAAGATGAAGGTTTTCTGGCAAGATTTTGTTGACAAATAAATTTACTGGAATGTTCAATCATTTTTGATTAAAATCTGCCCGCTACCTAGTTTCTCTGTCCGGCTAAATGTAATTTGATTGTTAAGTTGTGCGTTACATGTCTTTTAAGTATAGTCAAGAAATATGGCTTGCACAAGCCGAAACTTCTTGTGGGGTGAAAGATCGAGAAATAGATCACAGTGACCAAATTTTGGCACATGACACTCTGCTATTCAAGGAAGTGTCTACACGCAAAATTAGGTTAGTGTGATCCCAAGTGTATATGAAATATGGTACAGACTAGGCCCTACGCAGGGACGGACAGACGAACAGACCGGTCTGACTAAGTTACATACGGTTCATGCAACATATTAAACACATATTATATCTTCACTCATATAAATGATCAAAGCAAACTGTTTGGCAAAATGAATTTCAAATACTTGGACCATAAAATGACCTTGCCCTTGATATATTCTAAAAGTTGGCATACTATTCCTTCTTTAACAATGTTTTTGATATCATTGCGAAATGTGTGACATTTCCTCAAATCTTTTGCAATAATGTTAGAATCTTTGCTGTAGAATGAAAAACATTTTTAACATTAGAGTCTACAGTCTACACATTCAACAAACACAGAGAAAAACTAGACATCTTCAATACGAAAAAATGACTGATGGGTCCCCATTAATAAGGCTGTCATTTGCTTCAGGCGGTCTTGTTAAGCCACAGTATTTTAATTTTTTTCTGGCATAATCAGTGCAAATATCTATTTTCCGGCTCCATAAAGTAAAAATAGCGTTCAGAGAACGGTTTACTCTCGGCGCCCACAATTTTTTTCCTCAATTGTGCATATTTTTTTAGACTTCGCAGAAGAATAATTTACATTCAATTTCCATATTATTGTCTGTGAAATGAAGGAGCACTTTTGAATGTTCTTGGGGCAAGTTCTGGTGACATAGACCACTGCACTGTGCGTCACCCAGTCTGCCATCAAATAAACACTTCAAAAGTTTCACAACAAGTATAAAAATAAGAATAAGAAGTTGGTTTTCAATAGAAATGTGGTCTATTATGATGGGCATCTGTGAAAAAAAAATGGGTAAGCTGCGTTGGATCCTTCTTGAGATATCATGATAACGTCGTCCCCTTGTGCACCACGGCTTAAAAGATAAATGCTTTAAAGTTTCATAAGAAGTTTATAAATACAAAGAGGAAGCTAGTTTTGAATTGGAACCTGGTCCACCCTAAGATGCATCTCTGACAAAAATTTGGGAAAGTTGTGGTCAATAGTTTTTAGATATCGCGGTAACGTTGTCAGGACGGACGGATGGACGACGCAACTGACGACAATACTCTCCGGTACTTTATTTGCCGAGGGTAAAGAGTGCGCATACAAAACATATGCAAAGTATACATTTGATGAAAGGTCACTCACAGAAGTGTATTTTCTGATCAAATGAACTGTTGTTAATGAGACAATTAATAGCAGGATCAAAATTTTTTGCCTTTTCCACAATCATCACTGACCATTACTTGTTTAAAAATGTATACATTGCATATATTTATTTGAATACTTTTTACAATATGCAGCTAACAAAAGGATAGCAGTGGGGCATAGCTACACAACGTTCTTTTTTCTCATGTTGTCATTCCCCTTCCTCCTCTTTTTGGCTTTGCTGTCCAGGCCTTGTGCAGCCATGGTTGTTTTGGCTGGACTTGGAAAAAGGGGGTTATATGGGGAAGATAGAAATTTTGATGTTCTATCGAAGCTCCAGTGATCACTTACATCATCATGATATGGATATACAGACATATTTTCAGGTTTATTGTTTATCATGCACAGATATAAAATCAGTAATATTTCCATTATTGACCACTCTGAGTACACTCAATTTCATTTTGACAAACATAAATCTGAAGTCCCTTGCCCCCCTCCTCACGTAATGCAATTTGTCAATAAAAAGGGACAGCAGTCACACGACTGTCCTCACTGTGCTCACCTAGGACAGGTCAGCTGGCCAGTGTCAGGAAAGGGGGTTAAAACTTGTATCAAGGTCTCAAGTTAAACAGTGGCGTAACTGCCCCATGGATTAGTTACCCCGGTTATAACTACACCAGCCTTTATGCATACCAATTTTCTTGCACCATGAACTGAGGGGTAACTAAAACTGTTTTAAGTTATGCCATGGGTAAGTTACAACTCCTTTATGCATACGGGCCCTGATGCCTAGATGTAATTTCGTAAAAAGATATTCCAATAAAGTTACAGCTAAGTAAAAGAAAATCGAAAAGAAAAAATGCACACAGAGATATGCCCCTGGAATACGAATGTGACGAAAGACATGTGACTTCTTCTTTTTCCCTTTTCTGGCAATTATGACACACATACATGTTAAGTGCCATAAGTTGGTACAATGTAAATAGGGAAGTGCACACAACGTTTACCATTGCAACTAACTATAATGACCTTGGTGCATGAGGTTTGTTTCATGTCCGCACATTAATCCACATGACATTTTCGGTAAATGTTACAGTAACGCACCTAAGTACTCCCCAGGTATGGAAAAGATAATTTAAAAAAAACTGTCCTAGATCTGCAGGCTTTCCTTACTACAATGAGACATTCCCCACATGAGCTTCCATCACGTCACTTTACTTTGATAACGCACAACGTCGTCCATAATGTGATCTCTCTCTCTCTCTCTCTCTCTCTCTCTCTCTCTCTCTCTCTCTCTCTCTCTCTTTTTTTCTCTCTCTCTCTCTCTCTCTCTCTCTCTCTAGATATATATATATATACGAACACTTACCCACCTAAATGTATGTATGTATGTATGTGTGTATGTATGTATGTGTGTGTATGTATGTATGTATGTACGAATGCGTATGTACGCACGTACGTATGTGTGTATGTGTGTATGTATATGTATATGTCTGTTTGCAGAAACTATACATTTATATATTACGAAAGGGCAAATGACTTACAACAATTTCATGTCATCAGTTGCAAAAATCCGCGTGAGTTAACGGTCATATGTGTTTATACGTGTACAGTACACGTTATAGTGAAATAGGTTCCCTGTTGTGAACAATGAGAACACAATTTTTCACCATATTGATGACATTCGCTTCCGTATCCACACCAGGCTTCCTTGGGTTAGATAATTACTCCAATTAAGAAACTCTATAATTAGTTTATAAGTTGGCACATATTAGTGAAACACAAGTTGCGAAAATCCGTTCACAGAGAGGACTAATGGACCAAATTAATTTTTTTTTCGATACGCCTACAATATACACTAATACACTTCATATTCAAATGCAGGTTTACGACAGGCGCAATCAGCTGTGTACGTCAATTGCTTTACGTTACTGCCGCTTTTAAAACCAGATATTATTTAACACTTTCCGCGGATAGTCATTTTACAGCGACAGGTCTTTCTATCGGTCATCTATCTATCTTGTCACTTTGTAGTTGCAATGTGAGATATGAATGAAATTATGAATGGGAGTCTTTCAGGTTGATATGCCCCTAGAAAACACCGTGACAAAGCGTCCTCTGGGTTCTGGACAGATATTGCGGGAGATCCGGTGGCTCAGTCTTTTAAATATGACTGTGTAATGGTGAACCGTGGAAAAATAGTGATTACCTTCCAAAACACAGACTGTCAAAAGTATAAGCAAATGGCACATGGTATTTCTTTTTCCGAATGCCGCATCCATGTTACGTTCACCTGAAACAAAATACACAACTTAACATGCAATAAGCCAGCTTGGTAATTTTCAGTCAATGTAATTACGTATGGCACAGGTGCTATATTTGGAAAAATTCAAACCCCATCAGAAGGATATAGCTGTAGATGCAACTTCATTGAGTAGATGTTGGATTTTATCTGAAGCTTTTTAGTGAAGGTTTGACATAATTAAGCATCTATTGTTTCCTTATTCATTTTGCTTTGGAAGCAACATACGTAATCCGTTTTTGCAGTCTCTCTCTCTCTCTCTCTCTCTCTCTCTCTCTCTCTCTCTCTCTCTCTCTCTCTCTCTCTCTCTCTCTCTCTCTCTCTCTCTCTCTCTCTCTCTCTCTCTCTCTCTCTCTCTCTCTCTCTCTCTCTCTCTCTCTCTCCTGCATATCACTTTTTTCCATGCCTACCCCTATTGTTTCTCTGTCTCAGTACCCATGGTACCATATCTTTGTTTGCTTGTTTTTTTTTTTTTTCATTTGTCATAACATTTATACCAGTGTTTTGACCAAAATTTCTCGAAGAGCATATCACAAAGAAACACGACATTTGACACGACCCTAGCCCAATACTTAGTTTTTGTGTTTATCTCCAAAAGCTTGATGAACATTGAATATTTACATATGCTTTGAGGGTTGTAAGTGCATTATTCAACATGTTCGTGTGGATGTTTCCACTTGCAATGAGATGGAAAAATAATCATCTTTCATGGGGTATCCTTGTAATTTAAAAGTACAAAGGGCGGCATTCAGAGTTGCTCGATAGGAAAGTGATTCATTATACTTTATTTCACATCTGGAGATCCCGCCCCGCATACATAACGGGGTTGGTATACATTTTATGATAGAGTGTGGTAGTTGTGACAAAGGATAGGACGCTGGGGGGGGGGGGGGGGGTACTATGGAAGCAGAGAAAAAAGCTTTTTTTTTGAAAATATTACTGAAACTGGATAAAAAGAAAAATGAAACTAGAAAATAAAAGATTTGCTTCAAAGCAAATCTCAAAGCCTTCAAAAGTTATAAATATTAAATGCTACAACTTTT
This sequence comes from Hermodice carunculata, assembly GCA_964020975.1. Taxonomy (NCBI): domain Eukaryota; kingdom Metazoa; phylum Annelida; class Polychaeta; order Eunicida; family Amphinomidae; genus Hermodice; species Hermodice carunculata. The sequence goes on from OZ026627.1 coordinate 2,959,183, forward strand.
CTCCTTTGGTACTTCGCATTAAGACTGGATGCAAATTTTAAAGTCCAAATGATCTTGACCTTTGACCTTTACAGGTCACATGTAAATGGCGCCGTGTTACAATACCCAGAATGTAAGGCCAATATGAACCAAATCGGTTGAAAATGGACCAAGTTATGGCAAGATGAAACTTTAAAAGGGCCAAATGATCTTGCCCTTTGCCCTTTTGAGGTTACATGTTCTTATAAAAATGTGCAGTGTTGCAATACCTATAATGTGAATCAAACATGATTAGAATTGGATGGAAATTGGCCAAGTTATGACTGGACGAAACTTTCAAAGGTACAAATGACCTTGACTTTTGACCGTTTGAGGTCACATTGAGTGTGGCAAATGTGCAGTGTTACAATAGCTACAATTTGAGCCCAACATGATCAAAATTGGATAAACATTGACCGAGTTATGGCTAGAAGAAAGCCACCATCGAAAGTGGCCTTTGACCTTGAAATGACCTTTGACCTTGACATGACCTCTATTTGAAGTGACCCATAACCCAAAATGACATTTTGTCTTAAAATTGACCTTTGAGCTTGACCTGACCTTTGACCTTGACGTGATCTTCGACCTTGACATGACCTTGACATTTGAGATGGCCTTTACCTTGCTATGATCGAACTCCTATACAGCCGGAACCACATCTGCTATAGTATATAAGATATTGAAGATTTAAAACTTTAATTCGCCCTCTTTTGCATAATGTTGAAAAGCATGACATCTCATTAAAAAAAAGGTCAGACTGTATCTATAGAAGTATATTTGTGCCAAAGTTGGAGTTTCTACATGAAATACTTTTCAAATGAAATGTCGGACAAATTTGCCTGTAAAGAAAAAAAAGAAAGACAAACAGAAAGAAAGAAAGAAAGAAAAGAAGAAAGCAAGAAAGAAAGAAAGAAATAAAGAAAGAAAGAAAGAAAGAAAGAATTCCTAGAAAAACAATATGTGTGTCTAGGCACACAGACATAATTATACAGAAGGAATCAAGAGAATCAGGTCAACGTGGGAGGGGGTCATTGGCTTGTAAAGCACTGTACCCGGACAGTCACCAGCTTGCACCCTGTTGGCTTATACGTAAACATAATCTTACAGTAACAACTTGATTTATGTCTCTTCATATAGTTTGTACTGTGCAGTGTCGAAATCTTAACATCTTAAGACATGGCCTTTTACCTGTGCCGCCTTTAATATAATAAAAGGCATGTAACAAACGTTCGCTTCCATACCATCTTGGGCAAAAGTTTTCCTTGCCGCAAGCCATACGATGTCGTTGTTTTGCGGGATACAATATTTTTATAACATGACGTAAGTTATCCTTTTGACATAACAAAAGCTATCCTTGTAACGCGACATAATATATCCTTGTATTTTGACATTTATAGACAAATTTACTAACCTCCCACTAAAAAACAAAAAAACAAAAAAAACAAACAAACAAACAAACGAAACAAAAAAAAAAAAACAAAAAACAAACAAACAAACAAACAAAAACAAAAAAGAAACAAAACAAAAAACAAATAAATTAAAAATAAATTTAACAAACCCAACAAAATAAAAAACAATAAAACCTGCCTAATATTGCACGTACATGAATACATCTTATGGTAGTCTTGCTTTGTCTCTCATGATAGTTTATACGCAAATCAACATCTTGCCGATCCCCGGGCGAATAAAGTCTACTTTAGTTGACATCTAAACATGAACTTTCCATGGTTTGCTTGGCATTACTTTCATTTAAGGTAATTAACACAGGTAATTCCAGTTTACAGAAGGTGGTGCAATTGGCTCTGCCGTTGTTGCATTCTGTCACTTGGAACCATCGGAGAGGTGTACGTATTTCTACCTCTTCATTTCTTGCCCCGAAATCGCATAATTAGAGAATCGCATCATTTTCTTGTGTCAATCGTGAAAAATCATTCACCTCAAGTGTACTTTTCACAGTTTTACATATGCGTTTGAAGACAGATCAAATTTTAGATGCTAAATATATTGTCAAAATTGCAAAGCGTAACCATACTGTCAGAATGAAGACTTACAGTTTTCTTTCACACATATACGGATTTGTTGCAAATTAAAGCTTTGCTTCTAGTTTTGATTTATATACCTTTGGCAATTTCTGTTCCAGTACCGTGTGATGCTTTTAATTTTTAGCTTCAGATAAATCATTTATATCATGAAACCTTTAGCTACTCTTTTTGTGGACGCGTTGACGCGTGAAGTAACTAAATGTGCTTTGTACGTCTGCGTGGTGAATATATAAAATGACCGTCTTTACGCCCCACATATCTGGTAACGCATTCAGACGCTTTCATCTTATCCGAGGAGAGACCCATATGTCCGATGATGCATGAACGAGTTTAATGTGAAATACCCAGTCATCTCACAACTAGAACATACTTTAGCCTTGGTTCTTCAAGGCTGCCCAATGAAAAAATGACTTATTCTCACCTGGGCAATGAAATCGTGGCCAAAGAAACGATTATTTGTCAATTTAGTACCAGGTAAAAGAGTATTACTGAAACGGGCAGACATCATAATGAACGTTTAATCCCTGTACGAGTTATGGTAAATAAGTTAATGTGGTCTGCCATTAGGTATAAACAAGCCTTGTGACCTGTTTCAGGTGTTGAGGAAATAGAACACGCACACATCACTGCCTTTTGTGTGCAAAAATGGTGTAGTGACTGGTAATGGACCCACGTTTGTAACAGGAAAACACTATGTATAAACTAGAATTTTAAAACATTGACCACGTCAAAGTTATACAAAAAAAGCTCCCATAGATGCCTAATACTTCTTTGCTACCGGCACAACAGCAAAGGGAAATCGCGTCTAAACAGCGTGGGGCGATATCGCTTTGATTTGAAAATTAATTCGGATATTGTCAATGATTGTTTGACTATGAATTTTGTCCGTCGAAAGATATACCGGTGAGTGTGGGTTTTTGATCTTGTCGTATTCTTTATATATTTTGCATTAACTCACGCACTCACTCGGTCACACATTTACAAACGTATTGAATTACGAACTTAAATATTAGCTGCTTAACTTACAAGGTACCTGCTTTGGGATCAAGTCAGCAAAACATATTTAGAGAAAGAAGTTGCCAATTCCAACCGCACGCGTTTGGCAAAAATCCAGATCCTTCAAATAAAAAAAAATCTGCAAAGTTAATAGTCTGTCTGACGTACATAGAATATGCCTGGATGACAAGAATAAGTAAAAATAACTATTTACCTAAGGCGTCGGGTGATATAAGTCCAGGTGTCCGACTTAAATGAGCACACATGAGTTACACTGAGACAAACATTTTACCTCAATTCTCTCTGCTGCTACTTTTCCTGATATGTTTAGCACGCGCGACTCCGATGTCAATTAAAAGGCAACTTCCTGGTTGGGCTTGCTATAAGTAGAGCATGGATATTTCACTAGCTGAGTTTTACATGTGGGCAGACTTGGACCGTTTCGTGAGCACACTATCCATTTTCTATGGATTCCAATCATTCCTACAAAAGGAGAGAGAGGCTAACAATTTCAGTTTTCGGCGGTGTGTCTGTTTGTGCCTCCTTCGTGACGCGAGATCGATCACAAATTTACATCTAGTTGATTTTGTGTGGGACTATTGGTTTATTAAAGGTTGATCTTTTATCGGGGGAAATATTGATACCTTATTCATTATATATTATTGCATAAATAAACCAACCCTTCAGTACTAAGTTAGTGAATCAACAAATGTCCAAGGTGTGCTTTGGCTGGATGCATCCGAAGCATTCCGGGAGACTCTATGAACTCGAGACATTTGCCAGATTACAGGATGCGTAGATTTGTTGGCACGTAAATGAAAGCTGTTTTCACGAGACAAAAAATGCAATTTGTAGCATTCACATTAATTCAGATGGGTACAACCTCCCTTTAATTAACACTGAAAATCCTAAGATATTTTCAAGCATGGATTATGGCTGCACGAATTATATTGCATTGACTTTCATACACTTGCATTAATCTAGTGACTTATACAGTGTCAGGCATTGTACTCTAATGTATCCTCATATAGACAGGCGCATGCTAGTGAAGTCAATCAACTATATCTAGTGTCTGCGCTACAGATTCTCACAATGAGAAAAGGTGCAACAAAGAAAAAAATGTAGAGAAGAGAATAAACATATCAGAAAAGAACTAATAAGCTATCAATTGGGCATTATCTGCTTTAAAAAAACAATTAGCAAAACAATTACAAAGTGAAAAGCTCAAATATAGCTGATGCAAAAAAGCCACAGAAAAGTCAGTTAAAGATGTATATACATGCCTTAAAATGGCCCAAAAATGGTATGAGCTGATTTGAGTGATATCCTAAAAACTGGCCGTAAATTCAGTTGAAGTAGATAATTTTGGTTTAGTTCGACATTGCAATTACCTGTCTTTACCAATTTGAATATAATTTGGTCATTGCAAAAGAGAGGTTATAACCTTTGATATACTTTAAAACAAGTTTAATGCTACAAATGACTCTGTGTGATGCATTCAAAATGACACGCACCATTCATATAAAATATGAATTTGGAGGTATTGGTTTTTACTTACTCATTCCAGTGGGTTTTTATCGTATGAACTCATGAAAGTGTAATTTGAATATTGTCACCCGCAACACATTGGTTATGGATCACTGCTGTATCAGAAAATTCGAATGTAAGGATTGTACATCCAACAGAGAAAAATACTTGATTGACGGGAAAAGAGAGAAAAACATAACTCCGCCCGTAAAATGCTAATTTATCTTTCATGGTGACTGGAGAAGCTGAAAAGTATATACATAACGCATTGTTAATACATTTAAGATTCTCAATTCTGACTGACTAGGTTATACATCTCGGGAATAATCTTTACCGTAGGTTATTATTTGTGCAAGCGCACACCTGAAACCTCGACGAAAAGCTGGTATCAGATAATGCATGCAGCAGGTTAAAATGGAAGAGACTAAAAAGTATTCTTTGTAGGATTTTTAGTATCTACGAACGCAGTCTTCTTCCTGCTTTATATCTGAGAATGAAAGCGTTGCTATAAGATCATGTATGTATGTATGTATGTTTGTATGTATGTATGTATGTATGTATGTATGTATGTATGTATGTATGTATGTATGTTTGTATGTATGTATGTGTGCATGTATATATATATATATATATATATATATATATATATATATATATATAATGTGAAAGATCCCTACTTTATATCTCAGAATGAAAGCGCTGCTATAAGATCATGTATGTATGTATGTATGTATGTATGTATATATATACATATATATATATATATATATATATATATATATATATATATATATATATATATATATATATATATATATATATATGATGTGATAGAGGAATGTTGCCATAACCATGTAAGCCTGTACCTAATACAACAAAAATCATTCAAACCATAAACGAGCAAGGACTTTTGTTAGTGACAAATGACGAGACCCCGTTTCTTTACACCAGTGTGAATATGGCCCCATGCAAGAAGTTATTTGGTTAAAACATATCTATGTATTTTGAACAGTGCAATAGTACAATAGTAGACTGGCTCAACCGGTTCTCCAAACATGGAGAGACAGAAATGTATGTACAAACTGCACTGGAGAGTACAACCTACATTTCTAAATTTGACGCTAACAGTTACAAAAATGCAGTTTGCTTTGTGGTATTAGACACCATCAAGACAAGACTGGAACTTAAGTGCAGACAAATGACATGGAAAAACAAAACAAGGAAGTTAATACAAGGCCACATACTGTACATCTGAGCCCCCCCCCCCCCAAAAAAAAAAAAAAAAGAAAAGAAACAAATATAGGACAAAAGAAGAAAAGGAGTATAAGGAAAATCGTTTAGTTACGGCAATGTGATTTTACAGAGCCTTGAAAATTTCAGTAATTCATGCCTCAGTAAGATCGTCATTGCCGAAGAGGGAAATATAGGCCAATCTGTCCCCCTGGATTATAAAATTTGGGGTGAGCTGTGGACGATGTTTTATAGAGGGATGTGTCTAACAGTTATTTCCCCGGCTACAAAAACTTTGGGCAAAAGACTATGTAATTCGAAGAAAAACAGCATGCACATCTAGGCCTAGGAATAATGAATTTAAAAAGATCGTAGTTGATCCTACAGAATCCCTTTTGCATCTGTATGTCTGTATATTTCAGAAACGGTCGCCAATCAAGTATCAGGATGGGGCTTTGATTATTGCCAGTAGGGTGGCAATAGTTAAAGTTTGAAGACTTGAAGAAAAGTAATAGAGGGAATCTGAACGTAAGAAGGTTTTTTTTAGAAAGGTATCCACAGAGGGTATTAAAGGCTAATCATTCCAAAACTTTGGAAACATTACAGAACAGGGAGATTGGGCGGCAATAACATTAAAGCTGTCTATAAGATCTTTTGAAAACAGGGCACATATTAGATCTGTCCCGACATTTGGAACAATGGTACCGACTTACAGAAAGATAAGAGATTTGAGCAAGTGGTTTGCAGATAAAGGGTACATAATACGAGACACGCATAACAATTTCCTGCCACAAAGCACATGGCTCACGCCTGTCAATCACAAAAGACACACGGGCATACCTTTGTCACAGACAGGGCTACATACCCCTTACTCAAAAGAACTAGTGTCTTTCAGGGAACTTCAAGTTTACAAATACCAAAATCATATTAACTTAGAGCTTCCTAAATTCATTACAAGAATACATTTCTATATCTGTCTGTACAAAGTATTCTTTGTTTCCAAAATCTTAGATATATGCCGGTTCCCTGCACAGACACCGGGCCCGTATTTCGCCAAGTGAGAACATGGTTAACTCAGCTAGCCAGGTATGCAATTGTATCGGGAAATTCATTTGCATGCCTCCTATTATTAAGTAGTGTGTTATTTATCTTGTTGGAGCTGGAAGCAGAAGTAAGTCTTTAGGATGAAAGTACTTTACGGACACTATTTTCGACAAAAGTGATATCTTGCAGTTGTGTATCAGTCCGAAACGTGAACTTCGGCAATGGTGGGGCGTCTACATTAGATAGGCTTGTGCATTGGCTAACAAAATATTTATTAAACAAATGACACTCATCGGGGTTCCTATCGGGAAATCATCTTGCCGCTTTCTATGATAGAGGGTATTTTTCGGTGTTTTTACAACCTAAATAAAACTTGGGGATGTTTCACCACCGTTTGTCCCTCACCATTGCGTTGCTGTCGTCATTCAAAGACGTATCCGAGGATTGAAGTGTGCTCTGTTAAGGCACTTCTAATACAATTGGTAGAGCTTTTCAATCTTGGTATAAACATCATAATTGAAAGTTCATGGTTGGTTTGAAATGCACTAAAAGCATTTCCAACCACGATCCTGGGGCCGTATGCCTTATAGTAATGTCAATAGTAATTCAGGGCTTGTATCCTAGGCGCACGGTAACTGCCTTCAACAGGATAAAATGTCTGGCTGTAGTGAGAAACAGATGAGACCAGTCTGCTACTATGCCATCAACTGAATCAAATGTTTCATAGGCAGAGTGCCGGGAGGCCCGGGAAAGGCGTCCATTCAGATCACAATAATTACCTCTCTTGAAGTTCAATACGGGGCTTTTAAATGATTTATCTTAAAAAAGACACACAGAATGAGCAAAAGAGAGAATAGTGTTCTGAATTTGTAATCGAAGTCAAAACACCGCAATCTAAAACAAGTCCCAGTGAGTCTCTGTCCAGAAGGTCAGTACACTGAGAGAGCATATGCTCATTCTAGTAGGTTTTTCCATGAGCTGGGGGAGGTTGTGTTGAGATGAAATACTGGTAACAGACAGGCCAAGTCCAGTTTCTGAATGGAAAGAATTCCAATCAACACGCCTCCCGTTAATGTCCCCCGTTACAATTAAAACATATTGGTTTCTTCCTATGGAAGCGCTAAGTCATGTCAGCATAGAGTCAAGGAAATTGTTATGGTTAATGCTCTGCCAGCTGCTCAGGTGGATGATAGTAGTTGCCTTCTAACACGTTTCCCTGTTCTGTAGATATTTCGATCCAGATACACTCATAATTTGGTTGTTCGAAGTCAGAATGTCTTAGGCAAGGGGAAGATAAATCAACAAGAGTTAACAGCCCACCGCCTTTACCTGTAAGTCGATCTCTACGGAAAGGCGGTTGGAAATAATCGAGGAGTAATAGTTGGTCAAGGAAACTCTCATTAAGCCAAGTTTCAGTCTGGGTTATGATGTTAACATTTTGGACTCGGTTTACAGTCCAATTTCCTCGACTTTACCAGGCGGCATCAGCCTGCAAACATTTGGGGAAATATTATATGTAGGTCAGTGATTCGGATGAACATCGATTGCAGGTATTGGGGATAATGAAATAGCTTAGAGACATGTTGTACAAAAAAAATCCATAAAATGTATTAACAGTGAAGAGTAATCCCGGAGGACATTAAAAGTTTTTAATCTGAAGATGAACATTCGGGCTAGATCTAAAACAGATCAAGAAAGAAATGTATTTGTTGATAAAGACACTATATATTGGATGACCAGAATAACCGCCAGTAAAGTTCAAGAAAGAAGTGAAGTCTGGAGATGGGACATCGGAGGTAACATAGTGAGAGAAGAAAAAAAAGACCAGTTGAAATGAAAAAAGTATGAAGAGACGATGCATCGTGGATAAATCGAGAAAAACTAAAGAGGAGACGAAGAGCATTTAGGTTGAGTAAACCACAGCAACTATGAAAAGGAAGCCGTGCAAATGAGCGAACACCAAATAGTGAAGTAACTCGTCCGAGCAGAAATGAGTACTGTTGGCAATAAGAATCAGACATGACATGATTCTATTTAATAACAAAAAAAAAAACAAAAAAAAAAAACAAACAAACAAACAAACAAAAAGGAAAAAACAAAACAAAACAAAACACAAAAACAAAACAAAAAAAGTGCTAGCCGTTTTGAAGCATTCTGAATGGAGAAAGCATATTTGAAATTAAGATTTGAAGAAAAATTATTAAAGTAAAACTTACATGGCTACAAAGTTATAGTGGCCAGTGGAATCAACTAATACTAACAGATTAAGCAGACATCAACAACATAGTTCCTAGGCATAAATCAAGTTCATGCGATGGCTGAGGAATTTACACTAGCCACACACTGCGTGTGGAACTATCAATGTTATCAACAGAAGTAATAAACTCGAGTAGTCAAAGTAAACATTACTATATATATATATATATATATATATATATATATATATATATATATATATAGCTGAACACCAACATTAACATTTCACAAGATGCAAGTTGTTTGCAACGCTGCAAGAACAAATATTGCTACCACGTCGCATTAAAGCTTTATATGACGACAGATCAACAACAAAGGTTCCTGTAAAAAATTAGCATGATAAATAGGTAAAAACATCGAGATAAAAAATCTAATAAAGGACGTGAATCATGGCACTTTCCATCAGGATTTTCAACCCCACCAACAAACTACGGAATAAACAAATTCCAAATGTTCTAGGGTAAGGATGTGTAGTCACTATGCAACGCTTGCAAGTGGACAATTAAGCAGTGCTTTGTTACATATTTTCACTTAAATGGAGCAAAGCTCAGGGTACACTAGAAAAAAATGATGTGTTTAAAGCAACCAATGAAAGCAGGAATTCACATTAGACTATTTTGAGGCAGTGTCAGACACAAATCGCGTGCAAAGTAACTGCAATTGACAACTATTTATAAGCACGTGACGTGTTTTTCTATGATTATTATTATTATTATTATTATAATTATTATTATTATAATTATTATTATTATTATTATTATTATTATTATTATTATTATTATCATCATTATTATTATTATTATTATTATTATTATTATTATTATTATTATTATTTTATTTTTTTATTATTATTATTATTATTATTATTATTATTATTATTATTATTATTATTATTATTATTATTGTTATTGTTGTTATTATTGTTATTGTTATTATTATTATTATTATTATCATTATTATTATTATTATTATTATTATTATTATTATTATTATTATGTCCAGTTCTTAATTTGAAACAACTCTCCATTGCCAGCAGTATCCCAACGCAGCTCAATTGCACAAAAAACTCATATCCATCGTTATCTAGATATCAGCCACCTTGTCGACCTCCCCATGTCCCTCTTGGTGGAAAATTAAAAACCGTACCTTCCTATTCGTGTTGACGAGCACCCGCAGCCTTGGCATCGAGACGTACTTAGAGGCAAGCCAGTATCTCGGATGTTCTGCTATATCTATGATACTATTACAAGACTAACATATATATATCCTATGACCGACTATTTCCTTATTTTGATAATTTCTTAAAAATGACAGAATCAGTTATTAATAAAAATGAACCAAAATATCACCAAGTATTGAACAGATCTGGCGGAGGCCAAGTCCAGGTACAATTCCAAGAAGTGTAAAGAACATTCATCTTTAATATTGAAGGGAAAGAGGTCAAAAATCTGTAGAGCCTCACCCAAAGTATATCAACTTTAAGGTCAACCTGATTATCGCCCCATAGTGAGAAACTTCCTTTTAAACCTTCCCACGAGCTACATTTCAAGGGTTTGCAGAATTGACCCTATGCAATTTCGAAGCTATTGGCTCAGCCAGTGCTGGGTAACAGATTTTTTTGTTTTTGTTTTTTTTTCTACAAAAAATAGCAAACCAAAAATCATAAAAAATATGAAAAATTACTTTAGCATGACCATTTGCACAAGCCTGTGAGGGACCTAGCAAAGGCAGGTGCTCTATATTCAAGTGTGCCTGACGAATAGGTTTGGAGACAAATATGAATTTTGGATATATGGCCGGGCAGACATAGGAATGACCATGAATAAACCTAGCTGAATCACAGCTGTTTTAAAGTAGGATAAAATTTTCGAAATAAACCTAATTCAATCACAGTACATTCTTGACAAATGTCTATTACCAATTACACGAATATAATGCACAAACAAAAAATATTCGGCTTTATCACCTTCTTCAAACTTTAAATGCAGTACTAGTCAATACCTGATCTGCCAAATATATCTTATTTTTAATCTATCTATCTGTCTATTTATCTATCTATCTATCTATCTATCTATCTATCTATCTATCTATGTATCTATCTATCTATCTATCTATCTATCTATCTATCTATCTATCTATCTATCTATCTATCTTTCTATCTATCTATCTATCTATCCATGCATGCATGCATGGATGTAGTCGTTTTTAATGAATTCTCCAACTATGTGAACTGACAAATGATACATTTTTAGTTTATAATCAACATGAGAAAAAGGTGAGGGTATTCCTTTGGATGGCTTCATGCCTTTATGACAGATGTCAATAGTCTGATACACAGATTGCTCATCTATCTGGACAACTACAAACTATAAACAGTGCAGGGATCTGAATCTGTGCTTTAATCTGCGCTATTACCCACATATTGCTGAATTCTAATGCAAATATCATGGTGGCATATTCGTGTTCATGGACTCCAAGCTTGCGTGTATTATGTACAGAATGGACAATTGCATTGTGTGCTCACTTTTCTTCTTTGAAAGGACGTACAAATTGACCATTATACACAAGTTTTAATTGCAAATAGATAAAAGGCAAATACTTCCTCAAAACGTACTAAAATAAAAAGAATTTTGAAGCTTTTTAACATCGTATATGTTTGGAAGGTGAATATACATGCAGTAGTGTTCACCTTGAACACGAAAGATTTTGGCATGGCATTCTGAACAATTAGGCTCTTATCTCAATATTTTGTTTATAGTTTGTACACTGCATTCTGTTATGTGGTGATAAGTTAAAATACATAAGGGTTAATTTGGTGTATAAAATGTATATTGTGGCTGCAGAATTAAGCTGCAGTGCAAGCACATTTTGAACTTGACACAGTTAAAATGCCAAGTTTCAGCATGCCAGGAAGTGTTGAGTGATCGCCGATCTTGCTTGGTTTTGATAGGTGGAGAAAGATCTACTGATGGGTTCAGTTAGTGAAAAGCAATCACAGTGGGGACAGGATTAGGCTTTCTCTTCCAAATAAAAACGGCTGTGTACTGCTGTTTGCAGTCAAACATCCGAAATGTCTGACCCGTGCATATAGTGAACGGGGTGCACGTTAAAATATTGGTAGTGTTCCTGCTGCGGCCAGGCGTTCAACATGAGTATTGGTTAGTTGAGCGCTTGTGTATGCTCCAAGATATATTGTATTTTTGTGGATCTTGTGTAATCCATCATTTAAAATCATGTAGGCTTGTGGTTAAGCCATTTGTGAGCACTTGTATGCTCCAATATTGTATTTGTGAATCTCGTGCGGTTCACCAATTAAATGATGTAGGCTTTGAAATAGCCAGTTTTGACGAGGAAACCAGTGTAAATATATTTTTTAGGGCTTTGTTAGCTCTCCAATGTGGCGTTTTGTGTGGTATTTGGCAAGTGTTTGTCTTTAGATTGCACAGCAAATCCTGTAAATTAATACCTCTTATTTTTGGTGATTGATAAGACCAGAAAATTGGAAGAAACTAAACCACCGTTTGGGTCTGACAATTTAAAACGGGTGTTTACAAAATTACAAGATAATGTTCTAGGTTTTATTTTATTTTTCTGATACTGCCCTTTGATTCTGAGTTGCAGCCTGGAGGTCGATTGGACAAGAAAGGACACCGGACCTGGCCAACCACTTTGTGTAAAGCCTATCAAACAAGTGTACGGACATTGTAGACGAACTGCCAGTTTCGCCGTGCTCTGCTTTTTGTGTAAAATGTGAGTCAATATATTTGAACAAAAAGCTTTGTCTTTGTGTTCTATTCATGGCAGTAAAAGCGTAGCGTTTCTATTCTTCCTTTCTGTTATTGAGGGCCAGGTTGGCACAAGACGTGCTAGGTAAAGCCACCTCGTAACAATACCTTGATATTTATTATCATATACCTTTTGCTACCAACAGTGGTTACGTTCGTAACATTCTATGTTATACCATCTATATTCTGTACATTCGAATGATAATTTTGAATGACATATATTTTACTTGTCTGAGTATAACTAGCAAATACCCCACTATACCTGCAGTATATTTTACAGGTTAATAATATCCCAGCGGTGTACAAATATTATCCAAATTAGACAGTGTCATTACCATATCCAAACCGTAGTCCTAACAAAACATATCCAAGTCAATTCCGACCAAAGGCAATGTTCCTTGGTATGTATAGCTGGAAAATATGAATTTATAGTTCGTATTTACCCAAAAGAGACCAAAACGTAAGTGCAAAGGTCCATCGGGGGAAAAAAACTTTATCTAGTTTTCACATGACAGAATGCAAACAGTTTTGTTTGAAATTATAGGCCTATTTCAGTAAATTGGCTTGAACATTTGCATCATTCATGCATATACAGGACCATACAATTTATGAAAAGGGACCAAAATTTGGAGCACATCAGAGAATTTGTAAGTGGAGGTTCTTAACTTGTTGAAAGTGTCAATAAAATTCAGTATTTAAAAAGGTACTACTTGCAACCACCATCTCAACAAAATGGGTCATATGAATTTCTCCGTTCCTATAAAAGGGTCAAATTACCTTCGTGAGAAGCGATCATACTTACGCTTTGCTGTGATTCATGTAATGGAAACATATTAATCTGCAAAGTTTCATTTACAGTATTCAGTGATATTTCATGGTGCTATTTTTTGCCTTTTGATATAGACCACCCATGTGGTTCAGGGATCACTGCAGGCGCATAAATGGATGAAGGATTGCCACTGACGAGAAGGCAATCTTAGGTCTGTCCACGTCCCTATAGTGACTCCTGGACGAGCAGTAGGGTATCTTCTGTTATGTTTTAAGGTAAGTTCTGCTACGCAAACCATATGCTGATATACACAATTAAAAAAAAGTTATTGATAAAATTCGATGTTGTGGACATCTCACAACGAAATGAGTCTTTATATCGGATTGGCGAATGAGAACTAATGGAACATAATGGAATATTCTTCAACATGCCTAGACTGAAAGTTTAAGTTACCATCCACGTTATTGGCTTACATCTATCACATTTATTTTTGAGACTAAAAAACTTTTATATACGTCACAAAAATGCAAGAGGTAGAATAAGTCAATACAAATCATGATGTCCTCTTCCACCTTAACTGAATGGTAAACCTCAGACGAAAGGGTAAATATTTGTCATTGTTGTCGATAAACTGCGGGACACCAAATTGATAATGTATACAGAAAGCCGGGTAGCTAGTTTTAAAGGAATTTTTGACAAGGAACAATTTTTTAATAATCTTAAAATACCTGAAAGCTTTCTATGATTAAATTCCCCATAGAAAGTTCCTTTCCAGTGCGCACAGTTAGTCTAGTGCAATGAATACATTTGTTCTGTACCTTTTCCAGAATCTCAAGTTTGTTTCTTGCGTTACGCCATTTCGTATTGCATTCTACATTCCTTTTTGAACTGGCCTCCTTGAATTCATCTACATTATATATGTATTTTGTGTACTCAAATTGCTATTTTGATTCGCATGGTACACAAGATTACATTTTTATTATTCTTGTACTCTGCTGTCCCCATGTTGTATTCATTTAGGTTCTTTTATCTATGTCAATTCGCATTCAAGGTACGTTCGTTTTCTTTGTAACTTTTCCTTGGCTGTTTCTTGTTTATGCTTTAAACATTCGTGGCTTACAAACGATCATCTGAGAGCACCCATCAGTTGCTATTGTAAATGCTTTTTTGACGATTTTTCATACAGGTACCGCACATGGTTTGCTGTGCGTACTTGGCTGTAAACTTATGCTAGCAAGCAATACTTAAGAAAACAGTGCTGATACTCCACCCAGTTAATAACAGATTTAGTGTTTATTCCTACTTTGAATCTCCTTTATTTACCATCGAACAAAGTCCAATATAAATATATATATATATATATATATATATATATATATATATATATATATATATATATATATATGTATGTATATATACATATATATAAGTGTGTGTGTGTGTGTGTGTGTGTGTGTGTGTGTGTGTGTTGCAGTACTTGTTAGGATTTCCCGTGGTTTGTAGAGGTGGTCTAGCTACAACTGTCTTTTTTTCTACAATCACTGGGACTGAATGTAAGGCCCCAGTTGTTTCTACTTGAGTTATACACTGGCATATGGTTTAACTAGGATAATCTATCCAGGTAGAAAAGATACATACAGGTTTAGGGGTAAGTCAAATTGTTCTTATCTGAACCTGTACTATACAAATTCAGTAATTATGTTGTGCTTGTGCGGTTTTATTTTTACATAATGAAGCTTTGCATTTATAAGCAAAATTTCACGTATTTAGCAAATTCATTCTTTGCCACGTTCATATTTATTCATCATTATGTTAGTTGTCTTTGTTGAATATTTAGCTTAGACAAGGAACTGCTACTCAGAGAGACATGTACGGGTACAGGCTCCGAAACATGGTCTGAGTAGTAACCCGATGAAGATCCTTTATTTCATTTCGGCTAATACAGCCTATGTCACAATTCTACAGAAGAACGTGTGCCATATCGACAAAAGTATTTCAATATTTATGTATAGGTTAGAGAGTTACAGGCTAGCTTATGGACAGTAGAGAGTTCAGACCGCGGAATAGGGTAATGACTACCAGGGTGTGGAGCCTCAGGAAGCTGTTGTTCATCCTTGTAATCATATATGGTCCATGAGCCAGACTGGAAATTGGTACCATCTGAGGGCACCAAACGAAACCTTTATACCTGCGTTTGTACACCTTAGGGGATAACAAAGGTGCATGATGGACTTTCCGGAAGTCCAGCTGGAGCCCGTTATTGCAATTTCCAGATTGTATACCCAGACGGCCCAACAATCCTGTATATGGTGAATCCTGTTTTGTTATAATTGGCCACTATATTATAATTATACTTGAAATATAGATATTATGTTTGTATTCAGTTAACAGCTGGCACAATAAACTTCATGCGACCTATAAATACTAAATGAATCCACACGGGTAAGAAAAAAGCCATTATTATACCCATATTGATTGGATTTTTTTAGGGTGGACGGGTTGCTGCGCTCTGCTTGTAGATCAAGTATTACATTTTTGCAATCTCAATACCTCATGAATACATGGTCCAAATCTCTTGAAAAATGGAGCAAACGTGCCTCTGGGTAATCCTTTGATCCCTGGATTTTTTTTTGTCCTTGACCCTATTTTTAAGTTCACATCCTTGTGGGGGATATAACTGGTAGGCCCGTGGATATTGTTCCTCCATTGTAAGGCACATATATAACCTGGTGAAATTTCACATTCTTTGCAAGTATAATCACACTTTGCTTTATTTAACTATTTGGGGGGTGATCATATACTGATCATGATGACTAAATTTTGGTGACCTTGACACTACTCTGAAGGTCACACACTTGTGGTTAGGTACATTTAAGATTTTGTCATATAAAATTATTTGAAAGGAGACAAAATCTATTTTAAGCACAGTTATCCACGGCTTTTATTTCTATTTTTTTTTACCAGTCCTCTATTAGGTATGGTGACATATATATATATATATATATATATATATTTTACTCAAACAGTCCATTTCTGTTCTAATTTGAAAGTTTGGTAGCTTTCCTGTTGTGTCCAGCGAAATTATGTCAGTAACTATAGTGTTTACACAACTCTTACAACAAGGAAGCTCCTGCCTTGACTGTCCCTTGATTCAAAGTTTGCTCTCGTAAGAATTTGTTGTAAATTACGAGGCTGTCTTTGGCTTGAAATAAAATTCAGATTTTTAAATATTTCTCCAAGTGACGGATCCATTTCCAAGATTTTAAGGGTTTCGCGTATTTGTGGTATCATCACTGGATTGTTAGGATTGTATCTTGTGATCATGACCAGATTTTTGTCGTTCCCCTTGTGATTTTTGCGGTCCTTTCTTAACGATTCTTGTGTTACACTTAAGGCCCGCTGAATACCCATTGGATTGCGTGAATCTGGGTAGTCCCTGGCTTTTAGAAAATTTCCCAGTTCATCCAGATGCGTTGCTTTTGTATTTGTATTTTCTACAATTGTACAGATCTTTCTTGCCTCATTATATGGGATATGCGTCTTAGTGTGCCGTGGGTGACATGAATTGAATGGCACATACTGATGAGTATCTGTATTCTTGTCGTGTATATCCAATTAAATCTTTCCATCATTTTGAAGAACTTTCAAGTCTAAAAATTCAAATTCACCTTGACTATATTTCATTTCATATTGAATACTTGGTTCAAGCTGATTTGAAAGTTGGTGAAAATCGTGCAAATCTGACAGCAACTTTGTCCTCATTATAAAACG
This sequence comes from Hermodice carunculata, assembly GCA_964020975.1. NCBI lineage: Eukaryota > Metazoa > Annelida > Polychaeta > Eunicida > Amphinomidae > Hermodice > Hermodice carunculata. The sequence continues at coordinate 2,976,621 of OZ026627.1, forward strand.
GTCATCTAGATAACGTTTCCAGTTTCTTTCAAGAATATGGCGAAGGATTTGGATGTATTTCTAAGTTTTTCGTAATATAAAACTTTTAGATATCCAAGAGTAAGCGTTGCATAAGTTGGTGCACATTTAGTTCCCATCACACACCCTTTTTTCTGTATGTAGTATTCTCCATCAAATCTGAACTCATTATTTTCTGATGTTAGTGAAAGACCTTCCACCACAAATTATCTTGTGAAACGTTGATCTTTTGTGTCAGGATACTTTTTCAGCCAGTATTCAATCGCACGCTTTCCTACCTTATGAGGTATGTTACTATATAAATTAATGACATCAACACTGACTAAATACCGATCCTTGACTTGCTCTCGTGATATTTCATTGATGAAGTCGATATTGTCACGCACCTAGCTGTCGACGTGTAATAAGTACGGTTTTAAAATTTCGTTTATGAGTTCACTAAGCCTAATCGCATTGCATACAGGTCCTGCAACGATTGGTCGGAATTTAAATCTGTTGGTCGAATAATATGTACATATATAGCATCTTGTTCATTTAAAGCTTTTTTGATAATATCAGACTTATGAACTTTCGGTAAGCCGTATAAATTACTTGTTCTTGACTGTAAACCATCAAGACAATGTTTTTCTTTCGTTGTAAAGCTGTTACGATATTTGTCAAAAATTTTTCTTAATTTATCACTCACTTTATATTCTCTGTCTGGTTCGCATCTCTCATAAAATTGTTCATCATTAAGTAATGATTTGATCTTTTAAGCATTATAATTGGTGTCCATAATGACAACTGCTCCACCCTTGTCTGCTTCGTTTATTATGATAGAATTGTCAGTTTGCAAATTCATCCATAGCTTGTAGCTCCTCTTTAGTTAAATTATTTTTGTTGGTGGGTGAAGGTACTTTGTGGAAAGAGTGCGCAATTTCTTTCAGTCTGTCAATAAATTTTTCTGTCTCATTTTGACTTTTAGGAGGGGTGAAAGAACTTTTTCTTTTGAACAGCGATTCATCCCATTCTTTATCAGTATTGTGGACAAATTCTTTCAGACGTAATGTACGACAAAATTTTAAAATATCACACACTTGTTCTTCTGTGTCTTTTCTTGGTGTCGGTGTGAATTTCAATCCCTTTTTAAGCAATTGTTTGCTTGATTAGTTTATAATTTTAACAATAGATGTATTTGAAGTTAATATCTTCTTGGCTCCTGCTGTTGGGGGTATTGTTGCGCTCTTTCTCTCCATCTGCTGTATCTTTGCTCTTTTTGGTATGTGTCTCTTGCTTCTCCTGATTGTCTCTGGTTTGTTTGTGGTCTTTGTCCCGTTTGATTTGTGTAGCTTCTTTGCTCTTGTAGAGGGCGCCATTGTGTATTTTGACGTGGTCTTTGTAAAAAAGGAAACTCTTCTTCATTTTCTACATTTAGGCCTAGTTCATATCTCTGACCTTGGCTTTGACTGTCCAATAGTTCTGTGTCATGTCTAGGTTGAAATACCTGAAATCTATTGTATATAGGGAGGTCTACGTTTCTTCTGTTTTCATTCCTAGCTACCACTGCAAAAGTTCATTGTCTGTTGTTTCTAAAGGGTTCCATACATTGGTTAAACATTGACAAATGTTATTTGTCCTTTAATTCTGATGTCATGACCATACAATGAACCTACAGCTATTGTACATAATATTGTAGTTTTGTAATATTTACAATCAAGAGTAATCTACATTCATTTCAACAACCTGCATCAAATTGATTTTTATGTTCAATTTATAATTCAATTTGGCCAAAAGGTGGTATCTATTGTGATATGCTAATATGTGTTATGTAAATTAGATATATACTGACAGTAAAAAACAATATACGTACATCGCGGTATGCATTTTCTGGCATATGGGTAACCCTAGCTTGTCTATGGGTTCTAACTTCTCCAAACAGGGAGACTGTCTTATTGATTGGCACTTTCCTTACCATGAATAAATATTTATTAGCATTGTTTAGCAGTGAATGAAAGTTCCTCAAAGTTGATTAGCAGTTGTTTAGATGAGGCATATACTGACCTGTTCAAGTTACCTTATTCTACAATGTTTAGCACTTTCACTATTATAAATCTATATTGATTAGCAATGATTAGCAGTCTTTGCACATTTATTAAAATTGATTACCACCTCCATTTCCTCAAGTTTCCATTTCAATTACCAAACTGTGATTCAAATCTTGCTACCTTTTGCCTTGTGACATGTATACTCATCAAACGGATCACTTTGCAATTTTTTTTACCTTTTATGCAAAGTAGCATACATCTATTAAATTGCGTATACTGAGTAAAAGCTGTGCCGCAGAAAAGTCCATCATGCTGTTTTGACTTCCTGAGACATACACCAATCAAAAAGCATTGTTAAGTTTGGTGCCCTCATATGGTACCAATTGGTCAAAATTGGGCCCTCAGCTCATGGACTTATATGCTGATGTGCCGTCTAGATCAAATCATTCAATTCCTGTTGGTTTCTAACATTCAAAAGTATTTTGAAGCGACAAATTTCTGGTGTTCTTGAAATTTGTGGTTATTACTTGCTTATTTGGTTATTACTATATGTCGTTTACGCACGCCTATACCCAGATTAATTTTGCTGGTTAATGATACTGTGGATCCAGCAATCCAAGTAGCGAAACCTGTTGTCAAGTTGAAATAAGTTCCAGAGTAATTTATAATATACAGTGAGATTAGGTGTATTGTTTTGTTTTTGTTTTTGCTGTTATTGTTGTTGTTGTTGTTCTTTTTTGTTTAGGGTGTGCGTTACATTTGGCATTTTGTTTTCCTTCATGTGTTTTATGTGTGTCTTCTGCAGCTCTTGTGTGATTCAATATATTGTCAAGATGCTGCGGCTTCAGAGCAATACAGGTTGTAATGTAGAAACAAACCCAGAATAATATCAAAACTTCTTATGCGGATATCAAGTCTCCTACATGACCACAAATTTAACAAGGTATCTCCTTTAGCTAAGACTGAACGTTTCATTTCATAAACAGATAGTAATTACCGTGCAAAAATACTCATGGCAGAATGTTTTTTAATGTCCTGTCCGCAAGAATAGACAGCAGATCATGGGGGAGCAAGAATTCTTGTAAGTGTTTATTATTGCTAGGCTGACCAAACTGCCAAACTATTTTATTCTTTCCTTTTTCAAGTTCAATTCCCTTTCATCATAGAAAAATCTTCTTTCCTTAATAATTAGTAGTTATTCCAATGACATGCAAAAGTAATAAAATTCTAATTAGGGCAACACTGAACTGGGAGTCATCTAACTAAATTCTATTTCACAAAACTATGCCCTAGAGATCATAAAAGTATTTGCCAGAACAAATAAGTTCTCTCAAAGGTTCCTAGATCCATTAATCACCGACTCTGTCGGTTTTATGGCAAAATGTGGTGTACATCCACCGCCTTCCAAACAAGATCACCTGTAATCCACTTACTTAACCGTTATTAGCTTTACGGAATTGGTTCTTAGGGGACAAAATTAAGGAGTATTGCGGGATCCATGGGATACTGCTTTGGACGTCCTTGAGGACATTAATGACATGTTAGCTCACTGAAAGACATAACTTCCAAAAACTTTGATATAAGACTCAGCAAGGATGTCCTTCTGGTTTAACTTAATGCAAATACGTAAGGGGACATGAAAATGGTTCAAGCATACTTTACTTAAGGTAGCGGAGGGGATTGAGCTATAACGGCAAAATCGCGACCCGACAGAAAATGAGTTTTTTTTTCCATTTCCGTAAAGTTTAGCACTTTAACTTTCTTGTCACCAAACATGAATACTAGAAACGCAAAATTTATGTGATAAAAAAGGGAAAAAACATGACCATGTTTTAGCTGACTGCAGCATGAGCATGTCTGTTTACAAATGTATGCTAATTTGTCCGCCAAAGTTTGGATAGCAGTCGGCTGCTTTCCACAATCCAGGACCGTAGCAACGACAAGCTACCAACTGTGACATTTTGAGGTGCGCTGCTACCAATTCCTCTATAAACTGCTTGACAAGATTAGGGCTGATTAATTGGTTTGTTGTGGTGATCAAATGGCCACGTAGATGATTAAATCGATGGGCTCATGTCTTCCTTATCAGAGTGTGATAAAAAAAAATAAAAAATAAGGGACGATGAAAGGTGGTGATTGTCAAAACGGCACCTTGCGATGGACGTGAGCCTCAGTGTGTTTTCAATGAAGGCGATTTCAGCCTATGCGTAAATCATTACTCAGAATCATGGCATTGTATACATTATAAAGGCTTACAACCCTTTCTACAGTCTTGCCCTATTCAAGACCAATTTGCTTTTAATGTTTACTGGCAAAAAATACACATGACGATCGAGGAATCCTAACAGTGGACCACTTGGCTACAAATATGCCGCAATTTATACAAGCGGGGATTCGATTCAGGGTAAATAATTATACTTGCCTTCAATAATTATATGTGCCTTTACCTGAATGTGAAACGGTGAATAGCATTAAATGTTAACCTTGAAGTAAATCTATATGAAGCACACGCCTCCACTAAAACTGGTATCGTCTGAAGCACACGCCTCCACTAAAACTGGTATATGAGTAGAGCAAGCTGTGAAACTGCAACCCGTTTGTTCAAGCGGCGCCATATGCAAACAATGTTGCTAGGGTCAAGGTGATGGCACCTTCAGGTCACGTGGCTAATCCGCTTTCAAATCCCCCTTTGAAGCCGTCCCATTCGCGTGGAAACCCGACTGACAAGCTTTCGCGTGTGGCTGCATTTGATGTGATTCGGGTAAATAACTGCTTTTTTTAGCCAATAAACATCATTGTATGTTGGAAACTATACACCAAAGATGTTGATTGACCTTTCTTCGATGTACTGAGACCGAAACGGGCCGAATTTGGAAAGCTGTATTGTCATTATGACCAACAATGTGCGTAAAAAGGGCCTCAAATCTTTCAACGCCGATTTCTCGGAATGAAATTTTCTGCTTATGAATCAATTTTGTGGACAGCGCCAATAAAAAGCTAATTGATCGATCTGCTTCAAATAATCGTCTTTTGAAAGATAAATATATTATCTGGGAACCGTTTTGTTTTTGTTTTTCCGTCAGATGTCCCCATCCGAGACTTTTGTAGCTCACAAATGAAGTAACTGTTGATGTTTAAAATGATGATCAAATAATTCGATAATTCTGTTTTTATGTATTTTATTTGTAAACAAAAAATATGGTTCCTGCATATTGGTCTATACTTTAATTTTACATAGGTAATACACTTTTGCATCGATTATTTTTAAAGAAATGCTGACAAAATGTCAAATCTGATACCCTCTTGTAAACGGGCGTATAAAACGCTTGAAAATTATCGTATCGATATGAAACTTCTTTCTAACAAATCTAAGTGTCTGAACAATGAATAAAATGTATGGTTTTGTGGGTGAAATGTGAAACATAGTGCATCTATGCAACGTCAAAGTCGCGGGACCGCTGCGCGCGGCTCGATCCCCTCCGCTACCTTAATGCCCACTTTAAATTCAGCACAAAGCAGTGGAACCTTCCAGCTGACATTTGGTATTCGATCACACTATAGAAAGTAGCGTCACAAGCTCGAAAGCATCATAAATGAACTATGGTGGTGTTTGGCAAAGTATGTTCTTGACAGCAAACAGTTTGTTCCTATTGCAATCCCTCTGGGAAGGACTTGGTTGCGTCCAAAAAGTTAAAACTTTCCGCGTTAATTTTTGAAACCAAGGTGGGCTGACTCGTGACTTTAATTACAGTCCAATGCCCGTTTTTGAAAGGAAAACCAAAGAAAGACTCAGAATGTTCCATATAAAGTAAAACAATGGCATAAGGATAGTTACAGCAGTTTTGTAACTCTGTGCAAACCATGACTGGAAGTTATTATGTGACTTATACAACAGCAGCAATTTGTACATGTGCAACCAAGATTTTAATTTCTCGCTTAAAACCTTTGTATTTCGCAACAAAAGGGAGAGATCAAATGTTTATCCTGAATTTAAAAAGTCTGCAGACAAAAAAAAATCAAATTACCAGCCCATTTCGATACTCTTGATATTTAATCATTTTGTGAAGAACTTGTGGGGAATTCATAGCTTACTAAACAAAAATCTTAAGTCACTTAAAAAAAAAAAAAAAAAAAAAAAAAAAATACATACCCAGTATTTTTCAAAAACGTTACTTCATGTTGCCTCCTTGCAGCAACAAAAGTTAGCCAATGAACCATATGAGGTCTTTCATTATTCTAACTTTTCAGTGATGACTTGGTGGAAGAAGTTTCCCATGGTCTTAGCAGTTTAACTGATGATATTAGTGTTCTAAAGATAATCTTTTATCCAGCGCTCTTCGGCAGGAGTATGAAACATGATTTTATACCATTCACAAGGGTAGAAAACTTCAGTGTGTTTTATTTATGCATGTATCCGTCCTTTCACGCCCATATTTTGCAAAACACAAGAGCAAATTATCACACTCCGCAACTTTATGGTGAAGATATAATTTCCTAAAACGTCTTTTCACATTCATTTGGGTACTTTCGATTTATGGCTTGAAATCAAGTATTGAATGCGTGATGACAAAGGCAAAAAGGCGTTTGTTGTTATTCTGAAGTTAAAAGTAAAACGACCAAGAAGTAACCATACGAAATTATATCCATGCACGATTATGCAAATAATGGAGCATGGAAGCACTGGTTTGGATAATTGGGGTCTTACCCTGTCAAATGCCCTAGGAACAGCATTATTGTAAGCAGCCATAATATTTACTGTCAATTTCCAATGCTCGTTCAAGAACTGGCATGGCATAAGTTGGCTACCAGCCTAAGGTGTCAATACTTCAAAATTGTTATCATTCATATCCTTGCTTACTGGGACATAAAGGCACCACAATTCAGCCTGTGTCCATGCTCTTTTAGCTCTCTAAAGCATTTCGTAGAAATTGAGAAAGGACTTGCTGACCATTTTAATAGCTGCGCAGACAAGGAGTGGAGAGTAACTACCAACGTCACGTATTGTGATTAATGTAAATGCACATGCTGCCTGTTGTTCAAAAGACTGACATACTGCCCCCACTTGCTTGAGCTTTCCATTGTCTTCTGCATTTGTCTCTCCTTGCAGGCGTTTGAATAATTTGGGTAGTTTTGCCTTTTGGCCTTTTCCCCCTGTATTAAAATGAACACATTTCCTCATGTCGCAGATTTGTAAAAATCACATGCTGGCACAGCGAAGTCAGTCCTGCCTCTTTCAACATATTTCCAATGATAACAGGGCAAAGGTGAAGTAAACAAATTTAATGATTAAACTAAGGATGTGCAAGAAAACTGTATGACTATTAACCTTTCATTTATGCTGGAACTTTTTAGAAAAAAAATGCAAGGATGTGTCTATGACACTAATTCCTTTAAGATTTAATTGGAGATTACATTTTAATTTGCCTCCACAGGATTCCCCTAGATGGCTATATGTTTCTGATGTGCTCTCATCGGGGTCTCCCATTCTTCGGATGGGCAAGCTACCCAGCGTGCGATGGTGCACGCAGATCCTATTGGTCAAACAGTGCGGATGCACAATAGCACGCTGGGAAGTGAAGCTAATTGCGCAACATCTGCATCTATGTGATAAAGCATTCAGGGAGACAGTGAGGCGAGGTGTAATCATGGGATTTGTGTATTCAAGATTTTTCACAGTACTTAGCAGTAAATCATTTGCGAGAATGCAGAGCGGAACGTTTCATTCTTATGCTAATCTGATCCTGTATTTGGTGTTGGGTTTTTTTGGGGGGGGGGTTATCATATATCCTTATTCTTTGCTAGCATTTTTAATTCGAATCAACTGTACGTCATTCACATTTTTGACACAGATGATTTGAATGGTACATATCCTTAGACACACCGAGCAGAAATTCCAGTCATGATCCAAGATGCTTACTATCTCTCCTTCGTCATGAAGTCGTAGGAAAAATTATGCTACTGATATTGTCACGTTTTCTGCATTATATTTTTCTTGTCCACTTGTCAACTCCTAAAGCAGTCCAACTGGTCACAAGATGCAGTCAAGTGTCATCAGCAGAAACCACAAATCAGTGTGGTGAAGTCAGAGCTAAAGTTTTGTACATCTTAGTTTTTTGTCCAAGCTTAAGCCGGAAGCAGTGTGTTAAGCGTATGCTTTTTTGTTTGTTTGTATTTTTCATAGTAAATCTGATTTCATTACTTTTTTCCAACCACAGTGAACCATTATATGTCATACAAAAAAGTGTAAAAGTACCGAGACACAATTTTCAAAGGTGGACTTGCAAGGTGCTTCAGTAAGCTATGTTGTAGATGTAACAAATCTCTGTTTTCCAGTTCAGATGACTAGTTTTGTGACTCGTACAGGCAAATTGTTCAAGGCTGCATCAACAGAGACAATTTTTGCAGTTGTTCAATTGCTCTTAAGCAGTGTTCTTGCATTAAATGTGGTAAGCAAGGTATAGAATGTATCCGGTGCCACGGACCTTTACCGACTATATACTTTGGCTCTTAACACAATATATACAAGACTTGTAAGTAGAAGATTTTTTTCTTTTTCAAAGCAACAACAGTCACAAGTTTAGTGATACAGATTTTAAGATGACCATTTTGTATGAAGTTGTACACCATCTAAGAGAACAATTACAGAAAACAAGAGCCCCTGAGTTTCATTTGATCTTACGGACGATACTAATTGAACAGAATCTAATATATGGGAAGAAAATGGAAACAATCCCAGCATTCCATAGTGCAACAGTGACTGTGCTAGCTTCTGAAAATATTGACACTTGGTGAGAGAGGCATACAGTCATTTGTTTTGCAATGTAGATGCGTTTGTTCGTGAGGGCTCCACGTGGCGTCTGGAAAGAGTACTTTAATTAATAATTAAAATGGGAACATTTTGTTCAAGTAAGGTTCATAATAATCATGTTCCCACTCTTAGGGGGATTTTCTAACACCCAGTCAGTAATAAATGATAGGAATTGGGATGAACAAATGTTTTATGTGGTCTGCTTTGTCAGCATTGCATCTAGCATGAAATCATGCAGAAAGAATAAGGAATTACATTGCCTATTGGAAATAAACTGAACTTTGCAAACATTTCATTCCTGGTCAAACAGACATTGCCAAGTTTGGAACAAAGTGTACGTCAGCATTAGCCTACATGCAAAACATTTGGTATAAAGATAACCAGATGATAAAACCAGGCAGTACCTGTACATTCCAGAATAAAAGAAACATACTGCCTGTCCATTTGTCATTTATTTTGACTTCAAGTCTGTCATTGTTCCACTCAATGTGCACCAAGGCACACACACAGTGTACATGCAAAATCTGGAGGAGATGACCTGTCAAGATGTCTTCACCAGTACATGAAACATGTGAAAAGAGTGCACTGAGCAGAAAGTCTGAGTTACATCTCTTTATGATCCCACTTAGCCAGACTAGGGTAGAAATATGGTCATGGAATCCCATCATATCACCTTCTGGGATGATGGTACTCCCATACAATTTGAAATCAATGGATCTTGAGTAAAATACACACTTAAACAATACCAGTTTGCTGCTGTGTGTGAAAATTATCAAATAGGATGGCACACACCTTGATGATCCCTTGGATATTGAACCAGTGAACAACTGGATGCACAAATATATCATTTCAAAGACATTTTGCTCACATGGTGATTAGTAAATCATAAATTGAAGTTCATATTTCATGTAAAACAATGTTTGACAGATGCATGGCAATTTGTGATAAGGACAACCAAGAAAGACAAATGAACTATGTGAAACTACTTTTCAAACAAAATGGGTACAACAAGACTCAGATTAATCATTCCTTACAGAAAGCCTGTAGAAAGGGGCTCATAAAAAAGAGAAAAAAATGAAGCATATCTCAATCCCATATGTGAGAGGTTTGAGTGAAAAAAAGGAAAATATTTATCAAAGTATGACATAAAAGTTACTTCTAAATATTCCATGATGATTAAATCTATTCTATGCAACGGGAAAGATAAAATACCAGAATGTGAAAGAAAAGGAGCCGTTTTTTTTAATTGATTGTGAATGTGGAAAGTCATATATTAGTGAAACGGGGTTCCCCCTAACGGCAAGAATTTCTGTGCACAGGGGAAGCAGTAACACAAGCTGAAGTTAACCAGTCAGCGATAGCAGAACACTGTCTTGACTGTGGGAAACAAATATGCTGGAAAGAATGCAAACCTTTAACATTTGAGCCCAATTATTGGGAAAGAAAAAAATACATGAATCTATAAAATCTAAAATGTATAATTAAAACTGACAAGTCTAACTCTCAAATAACATCTTGACTTCCATTGAGAAAACTGGGCACATCACCAGCGAAAAATCTTGATATGAGAAATATTATCGCATGGATCAAAAGTCCAATATGAACTTTAATTTATGGTTAACTTGATGCACAGTTTATTCAAGAGTGTAGCTGACGAGTTGAATAATGTGAGTATAACCATCATGTTACATAATGCCTTCTAAAGCATATCTCGAAAATTTTCTCACCTATAAGGGACAAAAACAGTTGACCGCAGAGCGTGATGTGTTCTGTTGATACTAATAGACATATGGATGACTCAAAGCTGGTCACTTTCACAACCCCTGCCGAGAAAATAGACTTTGACAAACGAAATTAGCAAGCAAAGGTCACCAAGATAGGAGAACTCATGGGACCACTGACTATCACATTCAATCAAGAAAGGTTGCTATCGAATGGTGTAGATAGTAGAATCAAACATCAGAGGTCATCAGCATCATTTCATTTGCTGTCTTCAACCACTGGGCAGCCTAGCAACATCACATCTGAAGATGTACAAGATCTGCTCAAAGAAGGATCATCATCAGATTTATGGACAGTGATGCCTATAATAGGTCACTCGCCAAAATACCATTTCATTTCCAGCACTGCGATTTACAAATTTGTCGTTTAAAGTTGGTGGAGACACACTGGAACCATTCAGACCCGACTTCGCTGGAGGCATCTAAATGAGAGAATTTGTCGGCAAGCTGAAGGAAGATTGTGGCAAGGAGATCACACCAGCAACATTTGCCAAACATTATACTTTCGTTGCCTTTGATTAGACACCAGACGTCTCCTGCAACTCCATCACTAACAGCTGGTGAAGAAGGGAAGTGTATGTCTGGATCTTGCATTCACTAATGCTCTTAAGTCAGCAGTGTGCATGATCATCTATGCAGAATATGACAATGTGATAGAGATCAACATAGCAGGGAATGGAATCAAGGACTTCTATTATGGACACCTACACTATGACACACATCTTGGGAAGACAAGAGCGAGCAACAAGATTTTGATTTGCTGGCGAGTTTATCAGTGACAGTCTTTCCAGTTCACCATGGTGTGGGACATTGAATGGCATAAACATATGGCACCATCAACAAAAAGGAGAACAATTGGGAAGCAGTATATGTAGAGTATTACAACCCTCTTGGATTGGAGAAAGCATTGAAAGTTTGCGTTAGCATGGCCACATGACTAAGTTCAGAAACAAGAAAGTTCAAAGTTGGCATTACAAAATGTAGTTCCTTTCTTGTAGTTAGCTGAGGAAAGTCCAAAATTGTTTCCTTTTTTTGCTGTTTTTGGCAATACTGTTCCATTACCCACTTTATAGCCCAGGCATGTCACTTCAGATTGACCAAGTTCACTTTTGTTTAAGTTCACTCTCAGACCAGAGGAATGCAATCTATCAAGATGTTCAGCTAATTTTTTTTAGAAAATACAGGTATCATCAATGTATGTTACACATTCTTCTTAACCAGCTGTCATCCAGCTCATTAACTGGGTGAATGTTGCAGGTGCGGTTTTTCATTCCAAATGGCATTTTCATTGAAAGAAGCCATCAGGTGTTACAAGAGGTGATATTTGTTTTGCTTTTTATGTGAATGGCACCTGCCAATAACCTTAAAATATATCGTATTTGCATACAAAACACACATTCCCTATCTTCCACTGTAGGGATGGGATAGGAGTCTCATTTTGTCACATTATTCACCTTTCTATAATCATTGTAAAATCGCATTATACTATCATGTTTTGGAACCAATACAATAGAACAACTACAGCTACTATGGCTTGGTTCTATAATATTATTTTCCAGCATTTAATTTATTTTTTCTCGAACTGAAGCCAATCTCAGAGGATTCATGAGATAAGGTTGCTGCTTTATTGGACCAGCATCATCCACATCTACATCCGGACATATTGATGTGCCAACACGCCAGTCTGATAAATCTATTAAGGTCGCTGTGAGTGTTGATATGATCAGGGTAAATAGAGGTAACTGGACAAAAAAGATAAGCCCTTGCCTAGGCTCCAAATGACTGACTAATCTTGCTATCAAGCTTATGAATAATGTCAGAGTTTTGCATTTTTACACGGGAAATAGAACTCAAGTCTTCATTGAAAATGAATCATTCTTATTCTCGTCATTGTGGGTTTCTCACAGTTGTCCATGTATCAGTTCAAATGGACTGAACCCCAGTGACTCATTGGGTAAATATCTGTTGGCAAATAAAAAAAATGTGCATCTTTATGCCTCTAGTGTTTCTGGGTGGTAAGCTGTATAACTAATCTGTTTGATGCATAACTGATGGTTAACTGCAACCTAGAAAACTGCATATATGAAATTTGAACCCAAGTGACTTTGTACCTGTAAGGGCAGCCCCAATCTAGTGGAAAAAAATCATTAAAGCATGAATGGTAGTAGGAGCTTTTATATTTTTAATAGGATGGCCTCAGGATACCTGGTGGCAGAATCCATGACAGTAAGCAGAAACCTTTTTCTCACTTTGGTTTCTGTAGTGGCCCGACACAGTATGTAATAACCCTGCTAAATGGTTCTTCTAGAACAGGGATACTAATCAAAGGAGCTGATTTGATTCTTTGGATGAGTTTTCCAACCACTTGATATGTATGACATGTCTTACACAATTTTTGCCACATACAGATGTTATCTAGGCCAACAGAAATCTTATAATATTTTATCTTGAGTTTTTCTAATACCCAAGTGACCCACCATAGCCAAGTCATGCACTGTTTTTAGTACTTCTGTTCTATATGCTGGAGGAACCACTATTTGATGAACAATTCTCCTTTCTTCATCAGTGGAAGTATCGTGAGGTCTCCATTTCCTCATCCACACTCCTGACTAAATACAATAACAGACCAGGTCTTTTTGTGCCTCTTCTTCAGTTAGAGCTGTACTCACTAATTTTCTTATCTGGGCGTCAGCATTTTGCTCCCTTCAGAAGAAATTTCTGCTCAGGATGCTCTGTGTCCTCTCTCATGACTGGCTCATCAATCAAATATGGTACCAGTTTACCTGCCAAAATTCCCCTGCTATTTCATGCCCAAGAAGGAAGGTCACACCCTCTATCCAGAGACTAGGTGCAACACCTACTATCAACTAATCCAATTTTGAAATTAGACATCAGGTAAACCTTGTGAAGCATGACTGTTATATAATTTCCCTCAGGATCCTAAAGTAATACACTGGCTTTTTGATAAGTTTCATCCTACAAAGGAATTAAATCTTCCAACAGTAAAGACTGGACAGCGCCAGTGTCCCTTAGGATCACGACTGCCTTCTGGTCAACGGCATTTGCTTTCTGTGACACCAGCCCTTCCGATTTGAAACTTTCATAGCCATTCAATATGGGCTCAGCTACCCCAACATGTGTGTTTTCAAATTTAGCATAGAGATTATCAGAATTCCCATCAGACATATTTAGAGGTGGGTATCCATTAATGCTGGATAAACCATTTGGTTTCCCAGTATTATTGATTCTTCTCCGGAGGGAAAACACTCACATGAGCCCTTTTTTGGCAGTATCTGTATGTGGATGAACAAAAGAACTTCTGCCCTGTTTTCTGATATGCAGGTTTATCAGATTGAAGAGAACTATTGAGCTATTGTTCTTTTGAATATTTTTTTGGGGGGTGGGGTGGGCCCTGATTGCTCTGGTTTTTTTCCAAATTCAGATCTGAAATGACCCAGTTTGGGTTTTCCAAAAAAGCTTTTATGTGCTATTTCATAATCATCATCCAAAACTGTGGCTTCATATAACTTATCTGCCTTTTGTTCATCCAGGCAGGTCTTTATTTCTGTTCCAATTTCAACATTTAAAATCCTTTTCCAAAATAAGTTTCTTTAATTCGTTAAAATTATTTTCTATTTTCCTGAAGCCACACCATCTGTTAAAACAGATCCTTTTTCTATCCCACAAATTGCACAAAGGTTTCATCTGGTTCCTTTTGCCTCTCCCTGAATATTTTGTCTGTAAGCCTCAGGTACTTACTCTTATGCCTTCAGAACAGCAGCTTTCAACACATCATACTCTGAGTTTTGTTCTATGGAGAGAGGCGAAAAAACGTCTTGTTCATTTCAAATAAATCCAATTTGCAAAAGAAAAGACCACACCCTTCTGGGCCATTCTAGACTTTTTGCTATATTTTCAACCGACAGAAAGAATTTTGATATTTCTTTTGCTTCAGAATTTCATACTAAACATGCATTCTTTGCTACAGCAAAAGGTCATGACTGTGATGAGTTATCTGATTTAGAATGGCTAAGTTCAAGCTCTCTTAGCATTATCTCATGTTCTCTAGCCTCTCTTTCTTTCTGTGCTGCTTCTGTTGCAGCCTGTGCTTTTATTTCATCAGCCTCTTTTGCTACCTGTGCTGCTTCTCTTTCACACTGAAGTTTTAATTTAGCTAGTTCCAACTGAATTGCCAAAGTTTTCTCCTCTGATCCCTCGTCCTCAAGGAAACTGCTTCAACCAAATGGGAAATAATCTCTTGTTTTACAGGTAGTTTCTTTACACCTGATGGTACCTCTAATTTTAAGTTTTTGGCCACATTTTCAATGTCTCCCTTTAACAATTTATCAAGTTAATTGACCTAAAAGTCCTCAATAGCCAGAAACATGCTTGGATCTACTGACATGTATTTTGACCTAAAACTATGTTTATAAATACCAGATATCCTTTGTTGAGTTCAAACTGTAAGATTCTTTTTTTAGAAACTTCCACACTTTTCCAAATAATTCAACTGTTGTCTTCTTATTGCAATATAACTCAGTGTTTTGTCTTCAATTTGATCCCATTTCTCTTGGATTTGATCCCGAAGCTCCACAATTCGATGCCTACCTCCTAAATATTCTATATTGCAACGGAATTCAACAAAGAATGACAACAATGATATAACCTTAACAATAACAATACATTACCATTAAAAAATCAGCAAAATGTAGCTAAAATGAACGTATACACTTAGGTCGATATTCCAATAGTAAAACAGTCTGTAGGTAAATCCTAACCCTGATGAGAAATTATCCACAGGTGCTGTCCCACAGTTCCAAGTCCTATGGAAGGTGCCAAGTAGTCTGGTACAAACCCCGCAAAGGTACGGTTTGGTTCCAGTGTGTTACTCAAAGGCTGGTGCTCATCCACATCCCACAGAGGTGCAGTTTGGTTCCAATGTGCTACAATTAACACCAAATAGACCAGTCCACTCAAATACACTGTCCACACTGCACAGGAACAATATATAAATGAGTATCTCCTTGGCAATAACAATGGTTGAATGGCTCCCACTGGCTTGAAGTCAGACAGGTCCTGTCAGATCCCAGAATTCTCACCTCTCCAATCAGGAAAAGAGCCGTTTTTTATATCTTGGCTGAGAATTCTCACCAGTATTCTGCAATTTGCGAATTAGTCACTTAGCCCAATTCACTGAGAATTGTGTAGGATTTTCCCATATGCATGCAAGTCACCATTCTAGCTTATTGTAACTGTTTACAAAATCTTAAAAGTCACCCCAACTAAGCAAGTAAACTCCGTGACTCTGCACACACTCAATGAGTACAGTGACATCTCCAAATCAAAACAAGCAATCATTTTCACCTCCATAATATATATCAAGGTGAGTCTGAAACAATACTGAAATATATGTATGTCACAATATAACTGAGGTAGATGCGAGGAGTAGAAGTCATCAATATTTTATAAGGACAACTGATCATAGTACCAAAACAGTCAAGTTTTAAGACTTGTAATTTACAACTTTGTATTTGGTTATGTACGTAAGTCTTCAAACACGTCAAAAATGAAGTCCCCAGAATATGCAACGGATTCTAACCCTTTTTGTGACCCTGCATAATGTGCTGGGCACATCAAAAACCCAGGTAAATTCCCTCTCCAACAGAAAACAAATAAAACCTTGCATGTCTGGGTTGGTATTACAGTGGATTTTTTTCTTCTTTTTTCTCGCTGTCTTCCTTGTTGATGTGGAAAATCGCGTTTGAGCTACACTCGTTCGTGATTTGCCACGTCAAGAAGGACCATTTGTGAGAATAAAAATAAAAATACAGTAACACCCTTTTGACCATGCAAGATTATCTATGTGCTCTATGTTGGCTCAACCACCTACCCTGTGTACCAACAAACCTTTTCTCCCACCATGTGCCTGCAACTTGTTTTGTGATTGTTCCTCAGCAAAAAGTGACACCCACGCTCTAATTTGTTTTCAAATTTAAAATTGTGGTCACATGTGTTGTTATTATTGTGAGACAGGAAATGACTTGGACAGTTTTATGTCCTATTACTGTTTACCTGTGAATTACCATGGTACTTAATGTTAGGTACTATTTAATTCAAATAAAATAAAAATAAAAAAAAGAACAAACTTTATGCAAAGTGATAATAAGGTCTTTAATGGGTTTATGATATTGATATACAAGCATCTGTTGTAATTTAGATAAATGTATAGTTACATTGTGTTTAGTTCAAAGTATCATTTTCATGGTATATTCTGCATAAAAATGAAACAAAAAAACAAACAATAAAAAATCCTCAATGGTATATGACGATGTGACTTGGAATCAGATAGAAAGTTAAGCTTCTAATATCAAGGAAATGCATTCGTGCAATTGCATACACTTGAATTTAGAGGTCTAACATTGAAATATGATAGAACACATGAATTTTATGCCTTTATACTCCAAACCAGATAAGAGGATTGAACTATTATATATTGACAAGCTACGACTATCCAGATGGAATTACTATAATGTAGCTTTTTATCTAAATACTTGTTGATATAATGACATATAATTATTTACACAAATGATATGTGAACACATAAATAAAGCATGCACCCTTATCTGTGGTGCTGCATACAGATATTTCAACGATTAAAGAAAAATGGAGGCCCCATGTGGTGGACTTGGGGCTAGGCCATAGCACATTAATTTTTATATCGGCCCGTATCCAAGTGCTAAATGTGGCTCTGGAAAATTTGCACTGTGCAAAGGAAAAATGCCCAAAAAGATTTACTTGCACACGAACGTATATGAGACTATTTTTTATTAATTTATTTTATGTTTTTTAATTTATTTATTTTTAATCTTCTTTTTCCACCCTATGGCCACGTTGCTACTCTCGTCCAATGAAGAGGCCAGAACATTTGTGCGTAGGGGCTGGTCACGTGTCCGTTTTTGACCCATCATAATCCAGGGTTTCAGGGTCATCAATTGAAAAGTACATCAAAACTCTTTACTCCACAGTATTATTATCTAAATTAATAGCAGTACGATCCAAATCTAATAATATGAATGAACTAGTGCAATGACTCTAATTTCAACCATATAGATGTAAGCAACACAGGTAATATACCAGCGTTGTTGATACAACTAGGTTCCAAATATGTTCGATGCCGATAGGTCCTGTCTGGACTTCAAATATAAGCTCTATTTCAGCCTTTGGCTATGGCAGGTCTTCTCTGACACCAAACATTGGGTCTCAAGGTACATCTTTTGATGTTGAATAATTATAAACAAATTTGATCGATCTGCTCTGTTTTCTCTAGAAATAGCAGTTCCTTGATTGGCCGGACAACATCATACCACAACTACATTGTTTCCCTGCATTATTATTGTTAATCTAGGTCTTACCCAATATTACACCGAAATGAAAATGATACACGTTTTGATATGTAGCCACTGTTTTCAACCCCTGCAATACCTGCCAATACTAAGGACCCTTATTAGGGTATTGCACACTGGTGTTGTAATGATCATTCATTTTCAAAAGAAATCTCAACATATTTCTATACATTATCTACTCAGTCACATTACCCGACATTGCTGTTATTTTGTGTCAACATATCAATATAATTATCATAGGACCACGGCACGGCTGAGTTTGGAATCGCTAACCAAGGGCACATGTTGCCTGGCTGAAAATAATATCACTCTTCTGGCTGACTCCTTCTCAGGATTATGCATAACACGGATGGTACATATTTGTCTTTTTTATTTTTGTATAGTCGCAGCATTTTTCACTGGATACAGTATTGCTGGTCTGCGGATTTAGACATCCTCAGACTATATTAGCTGTGGTTTCTGAAAACATGCTACGTGAAAAATATTTTTAAAATATAAAAATGAAATATCAAACATTGAAATAGTCAATGCATAATGTATCAAATGCAAAAATTACCACTTAAATTTCCTTTGATATCGAATACTGTTCACAGCCCAGCACTTATACTCCACCATGATACTGTAATTATGTTCATAATGATGTACTCATTAACAGATGCTATTGATGAGCTTCCGTTAACAAATATCTCCCTGTAGGGCTTGTCCGCATTCTTGAAGTCAGGATAATGATGGTCATATTGCAACGTTATTGGTTTTCATGTCAACGAGGAAAACTGTAATTCATCATACTTATTTTCGTTTTCATATGGGCGCCCACTTGCCAATGTCGGCCGCTCAGTATTGTCATGTGACAGCTCCAATTGTTGGTAAGTATGCCCAGTATTTTCCATGCTATCTGAAGCACTCTCTTCGAAGTTTGCGTATATGTGTGAAGAAACTGGTTCGCCTTTTGTTGAATTTTCATAATCATCAGGAAATCCTTTTTTCCTGTACTCACTCTCGTTTTTCACAGCTGTCACACTGTCAGAGGTTCTCTGCTTGGCCCTTGATATTCTCCTGCATATATATTGATCAATCATGAAACATTCACCCAGATTAACTTATACTCTTATAACATCATATCAGCATCAGATGCAATAGGTTTTTTGGATAAAGCATTCAAATCACGCTAATTGAACAAGTTATGTTCTTTATTTGAAGGCATCACAAGTTGTGAGCTTTTGTCTTATAGAATATTCACTGGTGTTTTCCTGTCATTAGCGAAATTCCGTGTGGCGTCTTCGTGTTCTGGGTTGGAGGTTTCTATTACTTAAATTTTGTCATACCTCCTGGGTGATTTCAACAATTTTACCAAGCATAACAAAAACGGGATGATAATTATAAAAATGTGCATATTAAAATAGTTAAACCGGTTTAAAAAAATATCTTTATAACTGTACACTTTACTGCTTATATCATAGATATCACATAGGAACAACATTCACACAGAACAGAGAGGGACCACAAATGTATTTCGACGCCAACACATGAGGTAGCATGGGTACATGTACATACTCGGCATGGCGGGGGATTGGTAGCTTAGAAAATGACTCAATCATGTTGGTGCCACATACATTTGATTGAACTGTGGCGTATTTTAATTTGTATGGAAGCTAATAAGTTGTTTTTTAAACTTAGCTAACTTACTTTAATAGTATCTTTTGTGGTTAATCACTCACCATTGATGTATATGAAAACCGGACGATATAGCCACAATTATCACTAGAACCACAATTACCGCTGACAACACGGGGACAACTATCCAAAAATGAAAACGAAAAATACTGTTTAAAAGCAGTACTTGTACATAATGGCAAAAACAATCGTTAAATGCATGCTTGATGTTCGTGAACATACATGAATGTTATATATAGTACAATCTCTCTACAGGGCTAAGCATAAAAGCCTGTATATGTTTTGTTCGTATACCCACTGGAAATTAAAAACAAAAAGTCTTACACCAGTGCGCTTGCATACCACATTCCAAACGCTGTAACTCCAGTTTGAATCCTTTAAGATCACTACAAAAAAAGATGTGCTTTCTAGACTAATGTTTGACCAAGATAATTTTTTTTATCCAAATGTCACTCGTTCGATCTTAGGATTCCGCTTGCAGGCCCATTTTTTGAAGTTTCAATTCTTAGCTCGAGTGGATTGATTTTGCAGCACTAGTGGCCTTTCCGTCATGTCGTGGCACAAGTCAGCAACAAACTGCATTTGTCTTGATTAAATTGGCTGAGACTGATCTTTTCTAGCTGCTTGAGTCTGTGAATAATGCATGTATATGTATTAAATGTATTTGTAACTTGGTCGTTTCTCTCAGAAACTTGAGTTTTTTCGGGAATTGTATATAAGGCTGGAAACTGTGAATATGGGTCCTGTGATAGACTTAAACTATTAAGACGAACTTATCCTCTAAGAAGCGTTGTATTCAATAAAGAACTTCATCAAGATTAGGAAAAATGCCCATTGTTTTCTCTTTGTCCAATAACATCTAAACTTGGTAAGTCTTTTTTTAACACGGTATTACGTTAAATCTGTTGCAAATAAATCATGATTATGGTTTTGCTTCGCAGCACTGAAGAAGAGATCTACAGAGTAAACTTTGGATTCATCTTTCATGTTACATGGATGGACAGCAGATGCAGTATAAATTTCTCTTAAAAATCTCCCGGAGAAATTTTTCAAAAACAGAAAACATCTAACTATTTTTTCTTCAGTATTTCTTTTACATTTCTTTGCTATCTTCTCAATGTTTGTGTTGCCTAAATTTAGACACCGTGTGACCAGAAAAATAACATCATGGTTACAGCATATACATTGAAGATTTGCATTTTCTTTTCTTCAGAATTGTATAGACGTTTACAATTCTGTATATTAAGGCCATTGAAAATTGCAATTTGTTTCGGCTTCCAGACTTTATATTTTGAGGCGTCATACTACTTTGAATTTAAATATTTCTTGCTGGAAGAGCATCCAATTAACAGTACCTGAACATCATTTTTAGCAGTGATAACTTTGGCTCAGGCACTCAACTGAAATGTTGAAAAATAATCATTATATTTCAAATTAACATAGCTTAAGGTCCTCTTGCAACTAGAATTTATATATTTGTGCTATACCCATGTGTAGTGAATAGTTACTGAAAATTGTGACATATCTATTTGGGCCAATTTAATCAATTTCACAAAATACAAAAGTTGAATGATAATAATTGTTTTCAAAATTATTGTACATAGAGTTTCCATTTACCTTTAAGCTACTGTAGGCCAAATCATAAATTTAAAAGCTTGAATACCTGATTACCAGCAAATGGAACAGGTTTTTATAGCTAAATAAATTTACATTTTTGTGCCAGACATAAACAAATGTACTATTAAAGCGATGTTATGAACAATTTTTCTGGTACACATAAACACAGCCTTTTTTTACTCAAGCAAATCTTTGTCTTCTGATTCCTTTCTGTGTTTCTTTCTTATTTTCTACATCCAAGTTTTGCATCATCTTACACTCAGAGACAGCTGAGCCACAAACGTAAAATTCTGCATTGCTAAAGCACAGAAGCTATTTTATTCATAACAAAATATCCAGCACGTCAAAATTTCTCGAAATTAGGTTTACTTACTGATCAAAAGCATCTGGCTCCCAAATGCTCAACTTACTTAAAACTTGTAATTAAAAAATAGTGGTTCTTGTGTAGTTTCAACTGAAATCCAAGTGCAGTAGCCCTTTCTAATAGAAGAGCAACAAACAAGCCCAAAAATCCTTTAAAACAGCAGATTAGCATACCCCCGAGAGGTTAAAAATTGAAATATACCTCATTTTGCTGATAATTTTTCTTCTTTAATAGTGTACCTGTTGTAAGGTCCAAAGTGGTAGAATTTAGTTACTTGGTTTTCATGGTAACCCTGCCATAATCTCAAAATACCTTGAAAATGCCAAAACGGCATTTGCTAGAGATTTTATCTTAAACTTATTTATATTGTAAGCTATAGTTTAACTCACAATGTCTACCCATTCTGGGCATTATTCTGGTAGTTTAACAGATATATTCAAGGTCAAAGGCAATGTCAAAGCCACACGTTAAAGCAAAGTTCATACAATGAAATTTTCATTTCATGAAGAGTTAATTGCACAGGGTACAATAATAATATCACTGATTAGACCATTTTACTTCTATGAGTTATATGTTTATTAATTTTAAAAGTCATTCAATGCTCTTTAAAAATGTTTATTTGTGTTTATTGTGTCACATGAATTAATCAATGCCAGGTATGATGAAAATAAATGTCTATCTCAAAAGACTACAAACTTAGGATAAGTTTGTTAAAAATTTCAAATGAAAATATTTCTAGAGAAATACTGACATTATATTTTTCCCGGTTGCAACAAAATTGGAAGTGGAGACAGTATAAAATTTGGACAATTGAGCACAGATACAGTGAAAAGTAGACACATTTCCGAAACTTTAACATACCTGATTATATATAAATTAACCCTTTCCCCCTCAAACCGGCCAAAACCGGCTGGTGCTCAAATGTTGTCTGCTTCAGTGTTTCTAACTAATTTCAACAGCTATGAAAAAACAATTTGACTGAGAATTGTACATGAGACTTATCAAGACCACATGCCCAGGGTCAACAGCTTTCCTTGGCATGGGTTGGGCACTAAGTGCCCAACCCATGCCAAGAAAAGCTGTTGACTCAGTCTTAATTCAAGAGGGAAAGGGTTAATGGCATTGAAATGTTGAAAGGCTTCTCCTACACGATATGTTCAAGCCACTGATAATTTGATTTGGTTCCCCGGCAGGGAAATTGGAAGCTGGGGTAGATCACTCTACAAAGTAGAGAGAGTGGAGTTGAGCGAGGAGATAATACATATCTTTTCAGATTATTTATATGGCTGCTTGCGTGTAAATGTGTTGCTTTAAAATTGTGAAATGATTTTTACAACAGCATATGTGCACATAACTCATATCTTATTACCTTTTTGTTCACGGAACATTGAAACTTAGAAAATAGATACAGTGGGAAACAGACGCAGTAGACAGCGGAGGCAGTGCAGTAGAGAGTAGAATTTAAATTTGGATCAGTTGAGGCTTTCAGTTTTCATTTTTTTTTTTTTTTTTTTGTATCGGACGTGACCGCTAAAATAGGCATCAGTGTCCATTTGAATAATTTCCCATCTTTTGGCCACACATCTTAATGCGAATGGCATGGGTAGTCATTTATGATGTGTACACTTGCTAAGATGATAGCATCAACACAGTCTAAATGCGCATGGCAGGGATAGTCATTTGTGATGTGTACAGTTGATAAGATGACAGCATCAATGTTATTTGGATAGTTAAGGTCCTTTTTACGGACAATGACTTGGAAACCCTTCTGTGATGGGCACATTATAGCAGACAAGTGAGCAAAGAAATAAATGTACATTCACTAGTCTAACAACATCAAATGAAGTGCTGATGAGCCCAGGCAATGTTACTGACAAGAATTGTTCGTTGTTTTTTTGTTTTTTTTTTTATTTTTACAGGGCTTATTGAATGAGGCTTTTTCGAAAAAACAAATAGTACACACATGGAATTTATAGGAAAGGCAACACTTGAAAAGGAGCTAAAAATGTTGGCTTTACCATGAGGGTTTGCTGGGGTTCTCTGTCAAAACAAGTTCCACTGCATGGCGTAACATCAGCTCATCGATGGGATCATCCGTTTAAATAACCCCAGTAATACATGCGTGATTAATTACTGGTACCATATATATATATATATATATATATATATATGTCTGTGGCGTTCTTCACTAACCAAAAGCAAGTGGTATTTCGTATAATCCACGTACAAATGTGCTAACATCTGCGATTGGCGCCATAGTATACTATACACATACCTGATTTGCCATTGGCAAAAGCCAGACTGAATATGTATTAGCTTCTCTTGGCAAGTAATAGTCAAGTTTGTTTATCTTTACAAACACTACATGAATAACCCATATATGTGAAACTATTGCCCTTCACATGGCAAAATTTGAAAAAATCCTTCATTCAACAGGCCTGACTGACTCTCAACAAAAAATTCATCAAGCCAATATGAGCACTAAAAATAACTTTAATTAGTTAATAAGAGTTTTTGACGGTGTTTAGTAGGGCAAGGAAGATGAGCCACTGATGTTTGTATACAAGTACAATTGAAGGAAGTTGTCTTCATGTGCTTGCAAGTAACCAAAATGATAATGATGATGATGATGATGATGATGATGATGATGATGATGATGATGATGATGATGATGATGATGATGATGATGATGGTTCCCATTAGTGTGGAAATCCACCTTAATTTAACCCACTTAAATGAACATGGCTATCCTCTGATTTGGCAAACTGTATTTTTTTTTAATTGGAATCAAGAGATCCATCAATCTGCAATGAGGTGAGACAAGAGTCATCCGAAACTTACTTATATATCCAGTAAGCTTGCAGTAGCTATGAAATAATTGATAAACAATATAAATATTGAAGCATTCACAAATGCACATCTTTAATCTGATACCTGTAAGAGAAAGCTCATTGCCATGACTGAGAATATATTGATTACAAATAAAACAGCTGCTGACGCTTTTCTGCCTGGGTTTGACATTTGGTTGGTCAAAGAGTGAGGGTTTGATTTGCATAGAAGTTTTATATCAGCTAGGGCGAATTTTCAAGGTTCCCGCATCCCATGTAATCACATTGCAGCCCAAACTCATGTGTACATTCCACCAGACGGGACACCAGTCAGTGAGGGGGGAAACATAATCCATACATGTGAAGATGGTTGATTGTTAGACCATGCACCATTCAGTTGCAAGGGTTTTGTTCCAGAAACAAAGCAAGGAAGCCAAAAAAGTGAGAGACATTAAGGTTTACATAAGACATTGCCCCTCACCAAAGCATCTGATCAAAAAACAAAAAACACATCCTCGAGAAAAGCCACACAACGGCTCTGGCTGACATGGCAAAGAAAATGCCATTACAAACATGCAGCGTACATGGAGTGCATACAGCATTTTCTTGTTAACAAAATACAGTAGCAACTGAAAGTAACTTAACCAAAATTTGCGCGCACTCGCAAATTGCGCGCACTTTGTTCACACTTTGCTCAGGGTCATACTCCCGGGTTGCGCGCAGTTGTTTTCTGATCTACCCGCAACCCTGCTCGCACGCACACTCACGCTCACCCGGGACTTCCATGTGCTCGCGGTACTTACTAACCCGCGGGCACACTGGAAAGACCAGCAGGACAAGCCTTTCATATACATACTATATTTCAGCCTTTAAACTTATTCATTATCTAACTGGAAATGTACCGCCCCCCCCCTCCTCCAGCACATCTCACCAAGTCACCCCCCCCCCAAAAAAGAAAGAAAGTGGCTAATATCCGTCTATAGATATCCACATGTAGATATATGCTTATATGACTATGTCTTTTTCCGTTTGCCACATAATTATTATATCTGCACATATGTTAGGCCTGCATGTAACTCTCGGGGAAGTAAATGTCACACCCAAGTCGATTTTATTTTGCTGTACATTCGAGAGAACAGTAACTATTGAATGTGAATGGAGTAATTACCAGTTAATTGTTGAAAGAAATAACTGCTAATAATTGATTTGACTCATATGTGTTTATTTCGGAAAAGAGCCAAATTTGAGAACAATCTGGGAACCAGGGTGCAGATGTTTCCTAGCTACAAGCTGTCCGCGCATATTGTGATCTGTTATCACCAGGTCCATGGGTCTATGAAAAACTGTAAACATTCCCTGTGCTTGTCAATAAAATCAGACCACATTGTTCTAACGTTAGATCTACAATTTCATCGATACGCACTCAATAGAGATAAGCTAGGCCAGCTGGGAAGTATTTACGCCTTAAAAATTTGAAGCCAAACCGGGAAATAAGACTGCAATCGCTGCAGATTTTGACCATGCTCTTATGAATTTACATTAAAATGCAATAGCCGTTTTTACAATATTTTAGCCAAATCAAACAAACACTAGCATTTAGCTTAAAGCACCAGTGATTCCTGGCTGGTAAATTAGATAACGAGACAAGCCCCCCCCCCCTCCCCCCCCCCCCCGACATTGTGTTAACGTTGAAGAAAGTGGATTTCTGGAAATTTTTGGACCCCATGGTTGCATTTATCCAGTCTCTAAGGCTGTATATAAATGTCAGTTTTTGTTTTTGCACTGTTGGCATTCAGAAGAACCGTTGAATATTTTTTTCACCCAGACATCATTACTATGTACTTAAAATGCAACTCACATCAATGTGGGCAATCACGACTAACTACCACAACCAAAAAAAGGAAAGAAAAACTTATGCAAAATAGTACCTTTTCGGTATCAATGAAGCAGATTTGTTGGTCTTGCATCCAAAATTGTTCAAATTCCAATTGAAGCACTGATGACATGAACCATCACTTGTCCAGACCAGTATATAGGTACATATGTTAAATTTATATGACGGCAACCCCTGTCGAAAGTATAATGTACTTTTCCACTCGTGGCAGTTTCGAATATACAGTGAAGTCAGGTGACGAGGGAAAGCCCAAATTTGCGATTTTGCTAAACATATATATTCATGATTTTCGTAATATGATGCTTTCTTTGCATTTTGGCGCGCAATTTGTAACTGGAATGAGCCCCAGACTTCAGACTCCATTGTTATTGGTAGCTGGTCAGTGTGGTCAGCAGAATTTCATTATCCAGGGGCTGCTGGCACGTATGGAGCAGTGGGGGCACCAACACTTTGGTCCGTCAGGTTGCATCTCGGCAATGGACACTATGCCACGCCAAGGAGCCCAGAATGGGAAGGAGAGAGAACTTTGAAATTGGCAAAACTTGATGTGTCTGTACCTATTACGTTCCTTTGTTTCCAAAGTCCACATGCAAAGTGACATAAGATACACTTGTTTTGTCAAAATCAATATAACCCTAGTGTTTATAAACATATTTTTCCACACCTCCTTCACATGGAGAGTTTGCGTCACCCGAATAAATTGGGCTTGACTTCAAGGAAATGGGTTTTTGTTCATTGCCTACTTATAATACTTATTCAAATATAAATTTCTGACTCATGAAAATAGTGACTTGCTTCTTTCAATTTCTACATGACAAGTAAAGAAAAGTATATTACTACAAGTACAATAACATTTTCATTTTCATGTACATCGCAAGGAAGATCGCAAAAGTTTACGTTTGTAACGATATGCACGACGTCATAACCGCGGCATAAAACAGATACACAAAGGAGCCAAATTACCTTTCTCCTTTGTACTTTAATAGCTTTGATCGTCTTCACTATTGGCCATGGGTGGTACATGCATGGCAATTCAAACATTAATTTGATTGTTTTTAAAAATTGATCACCACCTGATTGTAAAAGATGCTAATCGGGAGGATCTCCATTAAAAAATTGGACACTGGGCAGTTTTATAAAGATATATCATTACCTATTGCACTGAAGCCTCATTAAAACGACACTCAGATATCCGACATATTCTGACGTCGTTAAATGTTCCTGAAGGCTATGGACAAACCAACTGACCAAAAACCAATTTCGCGGATGTTTTTAATTTGAGACCCTATCAGACAATC
Organism: Hermodice carunculata; assembly: GCA_964020975.1. Lineage (NCBI taxonomy): Eukaryota > Metazoa > Annelida > Polychaeta > Eunicida > Amphinomidae > Hermodice > Hermodice carunculata. Next base: position 3,004,330 of record OZ026627.1, read on the forward strand.
ACGCTGAGATTGCTTGGAAAAAAACACCCCTTAATTGTAAATTTCCCCACCGCCAAATTGACCCACTTTCTCCCAACTAAACTGGAACGATCATGCGCACCCGTAGTATCCCGAGTTACGGGGCAGGGCGGAATCGCTGTTGAGCAAGTATTGTTGGCGCTCTAATTTAATACCTCCATCCTCTTCAGTAATGGGGAAATACACTCTGGAGGAGCCACAGTCTATCTACAGAGGCAACAACAGATGCAAACTGAAAACAGCATTTATTTTAAACTACATCGTATATCTCAAGATGTTGGTTTCTTTATGACAAGAAAGTGTGGCCTCCTTGTTTATAGCAAGGGATAGGTAATTCCACAGTGATGCTCGACCAGAACGAGTCACATTCAAGGTTGCCTGCCTGCGAAGTCATTCAGCCAGTGAAGTACCTGCATTACAGTGTAAATGTTAAAGCCCGTCATTAATGTGTCAAGAAGTACAAGCAGGGGCTTGCTTAGTTTTTCCTTAGAAATGATGCTTTTACTTTTGGGCCATTACTTTTGCCAAACATTAGTTGGGATATTTCTATGGCAGACAGTGACTGAGTTTGCCCCTTTAGCTGACTCATGCCATTTTTATCTGGCTATTTGGCCCAGTCACCAGGCCAAAGCGCTTGGTCTTCCAAGCAAAGTGTCTGTGAAGCAAGCTTTCTACCTCAAGGGAAATATATCTCTACATAAACATCAGAACATAATAAATAAAAAAAAACAAACAAACAAGCAAACAACCCCCCCCCCCCGAGTCTGCTTCTCAGGCAACCAAGCAGGCAGTGATTGTACAAGTTCTGTGATATCCCAGGGGGAGAAAATATAACTTGGGAGGCAACATCGGACAGTTCTTTACAACCGCAAGTTATATTTGTAGAAACAAAAGAGCCGAAAGTGCCTTAGCAAGGTTTTTTGCACTTAGCACACCTTCGGCACCGATCCGTGAAAATAAAGCTACAGCATCAACACAGTCTAGGCGCCGACCGGCTTGTACATGTAGATAGGAAAGGTGCCCTAATGTAATCAAAGATCTGAAGTGGCAGAATTCCATTTACATGCAAGTAGCGTATCTAGAATGCAATAGCTGTATTCTAGTTTATCTAAAATTGTATAACCTTAAACTTATCAGACTTGAAATTAACATTTAACAAATTCTTTTCCCCGCTCATTGTTGTCCTTGCATTTTTGAAACTTCAGTACTTGTTTATAGCTAGCGTGACAAAGAACTATCCGATGTTCCCTCCCAAGTTATATTTTCTCCCTCTAGGACAACACAGAGCTTGGTATGCTTTAATAGGAGGCAATATCCGATGCATCAAACAATTTTTATAACAGTTCTGTACTATATCGCTGAAACTAGTCAATTTTTATTCTGATCCTTCCAGTTCCTAATTCAGCCCACCCGTCGGGGGGGGGGGGGGGTTAATCAAAATATCAAATGGATAGGTGGTGATGCAACTTAATATTTTCTTTTATTTTTCTGGTAATTAGTCGACACTATGTCATTATTTTGTTCTCAAGTTATTTACTGATTGATTATCCAACAATCTATGTTGATACATTCGTTAGTGTAACATACGCTTACGTAATTTTATGATGTCCCTTGCATGTTGTACATATTGTTTTGTCGCTCCATGTCTGGAGAACCCATTGTATTAATCAACTCTTTGTACTGTGGGGCTATCCAGGATGAACAAAAACGTTTTACTAAAGCGAAATAAAAAAAAAACGATGCTATTTTCACCGTACGGTGAGAATAGCGTTTGGTCTTTTTTCACCGTGCGGTAAGAATAGCGTTTGGAAGGAGTTTTGTCTATTTTCACCGTACAGTGAGGATAGATTTTTATCTATTTTTACCGTACGGTGAGGAAAGGGGGTTGGTCTATTTTCACCGTATGGCGGTGATGGTACAGTTTGGTATCTTTTCACGGTGAGGATAGAGGCGGCTCTATTTTCATCATCTGTAAATTGAAATTAAGAGCCTTTTCGCAAAATTATGGTTATGGCTTGTGGCATAGAACTGAGGCAAATTAAGATTGGAGAAATGCTTACTTTAGGGAGATAGTTAGCTTTATAGTATAGTCAATAGGAAACGGGACCAAAGCATAGTGCCCACTTACGTAGGGTTTACTGTATAGCAATTACCTTGGCACCGTGACAGCATTAAATGTTCGGCGTTTTAACATCTCAAATTAATGCATATGGATTCACTCTACCCACCCATCAGTCTTTCATTTTTGTTGCTTCGTGGATTTTTTTAAAGCGATCCTAACTAAAGTCATAACAAGATAGATCTACAAGTAACCCTTAAGTTCCGTTACTTCCATCTGTGACCATGTTAAAAAAAGTTCCCACTTTGTCTTGTTACCTAAATGTTTGCCTTTTCACATAAACAATACAATGTTGGCTCTATAAAAACTATAAGATATTAAAAGCTGAAACAACACCTCAACAGATCTCATTACAAACCATGCTCAAACTAGGATGTTGGGCCTTTTTGTTATTTCAGCAAATCTTTGTTCCAATTCTCTTTGTGTGCAATATCATGACGCAATGCTTTTCCAGAATATTCTTCCCTGGTTGACTTCTCTACCATCGCTGTACGATATAAATAGAGCAACCCCTATTCTCGCCATACGATGAATATAGACCGAACTCTATCATCACCGTACGGTGAATATAGACAAAACACTATTCTCACAGTACGGTGAAAATAGTCACTCCGAAAAAGAAAACCTTGCCCCCACACTGTTGCCTGCTGAGTGACTTACAAATTTTGCTACATCATATTTGTCAGGACAAGAAACAGATACCATTGACAATTAGGGTACGGACTCAGTCTAACCATGAACCTAGTCCATGGTCTAACGCTTGCCACACAAATAGTAAATAGTAAATCGGGGGTGAAATTGTGGCTAACAGTCTTTCACATACATCACCCGCCCTCTTGCGCACCCACATCAACACACGGACTGAATCTGTAATTAACCCGCGGGTTGCTCGGGGGCAATTGCAGGCCGAGGCAACATTACTTTCAGTCGCTACTGTAAGCTGAAGTTTATCATACTTTTTCATCGATCTTTTGCTAAATAGGGATCAGTGGCAAATTTTTGTCGATTTTTAGTAGTTTTGAAAACAATTAAAATGGGTCTTCATAAAAGATTATTTTTACTGATTAGATCTGGGTTTGAGTCTGTACTGATAGGCTGTATCTTGTCCAATCCTGATACATTTGGAAAAGTTACTGAAGTCAGTCTGACCCAAGAAGCACATGCGTGGGACCCCTTTTTGAATTTAATTACCACATTACTCTTACTGATTTCGCCTTCACGCCTTTTGCATTTTCCAAGAGTCCAAGTATCAATATCAGAAAAAGCAGTCTGGGTATGTCTTAACTCCTTCACCGCTGGAAGCGTCTCTAGTGGAATTGTCCGCAGGCCAAGGGATGCGACTGTAGACAGATTCAAAGATGGCTGCCAAATTATGTGACAGTTGACCTTTAAAAATGTCAGTCTGACTTCTGCCCCTAAAATTGGCTTTACTTAGAACTCGGATGTACGTAAAAAGCTGTTATAAGACTAGAAATAAATTTGTTTTTAAACATTAAAGACTTATGCAAAGTGTATGAAAACCTAAATATTACTAACAAAGCTATTCTGTCGTAGTGTTAGGTAATTAGTACTGGTGATTGCATATTGAAATTTCATCAGCTATTACACACAAAGAGCAATGATACCTTTCCAGAAATAAGGTGGCCGCAACTCGTATATATAGAAGATAGACATGCAGGTAGGTAGGTAGGTAGGTAGGTAGGTAAGTAGGTAGGTAGATGGGTGGGTGGATGGGTGGTCAGGTGGGTGTGTAGACCGACAGACAGGCCAACAGACAGACAGAGAAACAGACAGACAGACAGACAGACAGACAGACAGACAGACAGACAGACAGATAGATAGATAGATAGATAGATAGATAGATAGATAGATAGATAGATAGATAGATAGATAAGCAGACGCTTATCTACCCAAGATGAAAACACTGCTTTAGAGGAAGGATAGCTCAATACCTCTAGTGGATGAAAGCCCAGGTCGGGTACAATGGGGGGTCGAGCTTGAGCTTCTATCTGTTCCTTGCATTATGCTTATTATGCTGATAAGGACAGCGGGTTGGGTTATTAACCCATGTGGTATACAAAGCAAATGATTAACATCCGCTGTTAGCTGGTATTGGGTCACTAATTAAATGCTTTTCCACTTCATTGTTTATCAGTGGTAAAGCTGGACTGTATGCTGTGCCTGATCATACAGCTGCTTGTCCCTAGTTCTAAGACAAAATTTCCAGCATGCGCCACATCCCTGTTATACATGCCGCGCAATCCAATATTCATGCAAGTGTGGGGTGGCCTATTGTAAGTAAATTTCTTATAGCAGCCGCAACTGACTCAGTACACTTGCCACCCTGTCATCACCACTGAAATTATCAGGCGCAGGAAACCACAAATTTCCCACTTAACCTGTCAAGTGGTCTTTGAAAGTACATAAATGGAGATGCTTATATCGCAAAAGCGACCATTGTGTCAGAAACTTTTCTAGAAGAGATTCTTCCCTCCCTCACTCAATTCCAACCAGATTGTGAAAAGCAGTCTGCTACATTTGCCTTCGTCTTCACATGTCTTGAAACGCTTTCTGTGAGTGCTGTCAAACAAACAGATCTAAATATGGGGGACTCGGTAATGAATTCTCAAGTACAGAATCCATGATAGCACAGATCTATGTACCACTCTACAGGCATTATTCAAGGTGGATACTGGTATAACTGTTGGATATATTTGAACGTCCCCATGTCATTAAAAGGGATTTTCAGTCTGGTCAGTTTGCGGAACGTCAGGTTTTGGGGAAGTTTAAAAGTGCATGGCCAAATAGGAGAACAGAAACAAGTCATAAAAGATGCCAAATGAGCATGTGCAATATGCAATGGACTAACATCAAAATAACAGTCCTTATCTGCTGGGCAATGACATGACATCTTTTGGTGGCGTATTCCTCAACAATCACGGACGGATCGGGTCTTAGAACAAAGTAAAGAAAAATATATGGCTAGGCCCAGCCAGTATGTATGACAAGGCATCAGCCTCATGTCATAACAGTGATCAAATATATCATTAAAAATATGACGCACTGTTTTGGCATCATTGGTCATCCAGATAATACACTTTGCAACATGGCCACCGGTATGCATGTCATATGAGCAGCACAAGAATACCTATCAACGTTTCAGAAAGGAATGATAAGAATGATGGATTTGTTGTCACAACACTATGTGGGTATTCCTGTAAGTGCTTATGCAGCATTACCAAGGTCTGGGCTGCTAACATTCTTTGCAATACAAAGTAATGATGCTCTAGAAAACAAGATTTTTGAAATATTTTAACCTGGAAATTGTTGTCCAAAAATCTGTCAGAACCTGACAAGCAAAAGATGACAGTAATATGCACTTTATTATCAGCCATCTGATTATCATTGTATCAGCAGTCTTTATTAATGAGGATGGGAGCATGTAGAGATCCAACAAATTAGATCTCTTGACAAAGCAAAGATCTGTCAAGCAGCAATATTTGTTCTCCTTGTGCCAACATTTGTGATGGTAGGGCTGTTGTCCAACCCGTCAAAGGTGATAATTGTAGTACATTTCAAGACCTTGCTGATGGATAACTCAGCAATCTATTGAACTGCTCCAGGAAACATCACATGGGAGTTGATGTTTTTTTACGGGTTATCATAATTACTATTCAGTGCAAGCTGCAGAGAAAGTGAAAGAGACAGACAGAATGGCGCCACGGTACCACTACCTCCAAAAATTGCCAAGTCTCTGGCAGGCATTCTGTTCCTGAAAAGTTGAACGTTTTAAAACACTGAATCAACAAAATGAAAACCCATTCATACATAATGCTATGAAAATGATTTGGTTATGTAATACTAACTATTGCAATCTGACTAACCAGTACCTTCTATTTTTAAGAGAGTCTTCATCACTTCCCTTTATTGTATTTCAAATTTAAATTTTTACCTTACTTCAAGAAATGGTATAGTCTATGCAGAATTACGTATAAGGTATAATGCAAGTTGATAGGACGCTGTCATATCACCAAAAATCTGGCATTTCTGTATACATGTATGTATATATATATATATATATATATATATATATATATATATATATATATATATATATATATATATATATATATATATATGTATATGCGTGTGTGGGGTGTCTATGTGTGAAATTTGCAGACGTTCACTACAGGGATGTCAGCAACACACAGTAACGATAACTTTCTTTATGTTATCTGAAACACTGGCCGAAAAATACAAATGTCGATATCAGACCTACCAATTCGAAAGGACGAAAACAATACATAGAAAAGCTTACATGGCTGAGAGTAAGGACAACCACGAGTGACTGTCCCCACCAACAGGGATATTCCTCACCAAAATACGCCCTATGCCTACTTTAAACATGTTTTTGCAGTACGTCATTGATGCGGGCGCTCCACAATTTAGTTTACATGTGATATACGGTGCGTTACTACTTTGGAATTGCACTTGAGAAAGACTGTTGACTAAACTGCTTCCCTTGGGTTACTTTGATCTCTAAAACAGGAGGAAGAAAAAGATATATTGTGCCCAAACAACATCACAATAATATTGTGTTAAACGAATCTTTTTGTGGGCCCTACCAATTAAAGTAAATATCATATTTTTCAAGAGCAAATACATTTACAAGGATCATAGTCGAATTCAATGTAAGGCTTCAGTATTTTGTAACAAAAAAAAACATGTCTCTTAAAACGAATGTAGGGAACCCCCATTTAATTTTAATGTGACAGCCGAGTGGCTCTAAAGGTTGTGATGATTACAGTTTATTTTATTTGCATGTTATTACTACTATTATTATTATCTTTATTAAGACTCTCACTTCTGCAAAAATCAATTAAGACCTGCAAATGAAACAGAATATAACCAAATGTCACATTTATATATTAGGTAGAAATGTCAGAATAAAAATACAGGACTGACTAAAAAATGTAACAGACATTAAAAAAAAAGCTCGGATTGCGCACAGCGTGAATACAAAAATCAGAATGTTCCCGTAAGGAGAGAAATTAGAATATGCTCTTCTTTATATGGTTTGATACAATTTTCATGATGCACTAAATACCTAAGTGGGTCGACTACACCGTGATCAACAGCATACTGCTTCGTTTGGCTTGGTTTTAAAATGGAAAGCCAGAACGACAAGAAAAAATCTTTGTTTTAAAATACTGTTAATAAGCGTACCCGAAATTGTTGCCCGTTTTTATATAAAAGTCTAAAAAGAACAAATTTAAGTCTTGGGCAGGTGAATCTATGTTAGCAATTCTACTAAGACGTGACCTGGAACGCTTTACACTGAGCGATATTTATAATGGGTAGTGTCTAATAAATAAGAATGTTTGTTGCGATAGCAGATTCCTAAAAACTGCTTAAGCAGGCACCCTTGAGGTGACTGTATATGACGCATCGATTGTGAATCAGTAATTTTTATACATTCGGCCCCATAGAGTAGTGGAACGCCATCGTATTCCACAGATAACATTTAGTATTTGTATCCAAGCCAGGATAAACCATATTAATTTCGCCTAATGCAAAATAGTAATTTCTACAAGAGTTAATCGCCATTCCACATGACCACTTTCTGACCCATCTCGATTAAAAATAGTACAAAGAGTATCTAATTCATTAACCATGTCAATCTGGTGTTCTCCCATATACCACGAAGGTTCAGTGCAGAACCAGTGTTTATAAGATATAAACCATTTTGTCTTTGATGGATTAAGACTAAACAATCCATAAGCATAGAAAAGAGTTTAAGCAAAACAGTGTTCAGCGAGCCACAAGCAGATAGACGGTTCCCGTCCATATGTTCTACGTACTCATTTAAACCTGGTACCACGGGAACGTATGGCATAAATTCTTCGGAAGCTGTTTTAACTAAGAGCAATCCATTCTTATGCTGGTTCTGGAAAGTGTATGAGAAGAATCAGCGGAACATCAACTGAAACAGTTCAGAGGGGAAAGTTGGTACCAATGCGAACATGGGCACTGTAAAAATTGAAAATGAATAAAAGCATATATAGTACACCGACCGATATCCGACATTTTGACAATGCCTTTGAAACGAATGAAGACAGGCAAGTTCAGCTGTCATTGGTATAAACGACGTGGGAAAATACGTGACATTTGTCACCAACAGATCATATGATTTTTTCCGGTAGTACTGCGAAAGAGGACTTTGCACGTATCTGCCGCACTACATGTTTCGATAACGGATTGTAGTATCTATCTCTCCCTTCCTCCTGCTGTCTTTGTCTCTAAGGATTTACACGTTTCATGAAAGTGGGTCCTTTTCAAAAATAAAAAAGCTTACATCCATGCTGTACGTATTGTTACCAAGAAACTACATAAATGCACGTGGTGGAATTTCTGAATGCTTTGTTTGTTTGCGGGTATGGTGTAGTTTGTTGAAGTTTATCATTTGGTATTGACAATAAGTTTCACCAACATTACATATGGAAACGATACTACCAAAACGAAACATCTTTAATGGTCATAAACATTAATGCGCATAGAACTTTTGTCAACCGTGTATCCACTTGTCTTATTGCATATTTTTTTTGTATGTTTTTGTTTTTGCCCTTTTTGTTTTTTTTCAATAGTTTTTTTTTTTTTGTATTTCTATCTGTCACTCAATGTAAGTGTTGGCTGAAATAAAGACACCGTGTGAGCCAAAATAATTGATGGCTCTATTGCAAACAATAAAACTTGGATTTCTTTTTCAGAAGCGTCTAGCTGCTATGCTTATCACAATTAAATTTTGACCTTTTAATGGATAAATAATTCAAAACGCTTGTCAAAATAATTATTACTATATCAAGACAATAAAACCAGGATCGAGTAAACTGAGGCTCGTTGCCATAGCATTGGTATGCCTGATTGCTTTAAATGAATAAGACTGAAAAGGTTATGACTTCTACCGCAAAATATATGCACGACACTGATGATTTGATTTGGTTCTGTGGTGGGAATATATATATATATATATATATATTAAGCGGGAAATTTAAATAGCTGTTTGCATGTATATGTTTACCTTTAAAACGTCAGCCTGTTTCCACAACCTTTTCATATATTTTCCTCTGCCAGAAATGCGGAAAGGTAGGATGTAGATAGATACAACGCAAAGTATAGACAACAGACCGCAGTTACATGAGAGAGTAGAAACGAAGGATGACACAGCTTTGAACCATTGATGCTTGGTGGATACATGTAGGTCTGTACGGGCTGGTCCCCGATCAATGATTCTCAAAGCATACTGGAATTCCAGGTAACGTCTTTAGTCTAGCACCCATTTGGACTTGTTTCAGTTGTTATGTCTCCCCGTGCAACGGGGAGACCTTTCAGTTGTTATGTCTCCCCGTGCAACGGGGAGACCTTCTTCTTCTTCTTCTTCTTCTTCTTCTTCTTTTTCTTCTTCTTCTTCATCTTCTTCTTCTTCTTCTTCTTCTTCTTCTTCTTCTTCCTCTTCTTCTTCTTCTTCAACACATGGTTGTGTGCGTTGTGGACCCGATGACTCGAGAAAGATTTGACTTGCAAAGTTGAAGTTTATTGTGAAGATGTTCCTATATAAAAACCTTGCTTGCGATTGCAGATGGGTGACCTTGACAGATTTTTCAAGGTCACATGGGCATGTCGTGTAAAATTGACGTGGACGCAATAACTCCACAAGGATTTGACTCACGAGATTGAAATTTTGCATGATTATGTACCAAATTATGAACTAATTTATGGTTGTAGATGGATGACCTTGCCCTTCTTCAAGGTCATATTGCCCCTTTTAAAAAACCATTGCAGGTGCACTCGAAAAAGATTTGACTTGAAGAGGGTGATATTTTGTGTGATTATGTTTTTATGTAAGATATTTGTAAGACTTTGCTTGTAACTGTCATGTAAAATTGACGAGGACGAAATAACTCCGCAAGGATTTTACTCAAGAAGTTGAAATTTTGCAACCTTGACCTATTTTCAAGGTCACATGGCCACTTTTTAAAGTCATTGCAGATTCACTAGAGAAAGATTTGACTTAAAGAGGTTGGCTTTTTTTTGTGATTATGTTTCTATGAAAGAATTTTTTGTGAGACTTTGCTTCTAACTGCAGATGTATGATCTTGACCTATTTTATAAGGTCATGTGGCCATGTCATGTAAAATTGACGCGGACACAATAACTGCACAAGGATTTGACTTACAAGGTTCAAATTTTGCATGATTATGAACCATAATATGAACTAGGTTGGGATTGCAGACGGGTGACCTTTACCTATTTGTCAAGGTCACACGGGCATGTCATGTAAAATTGACGCGGACGCAATAACTCCACAAGTATTTGACTTAAGAGGATGACAATAGTAAGGGCGCACGGGGAGACATTTGATTTTCTGCCTGCTGATTGTTAAATTTTTGTGGACTTAACAACGACGAACCAGAATAATGTTGAGAGACGTGATTATAAATAAATGGCAAGATAGGCTTTTAAAAATTACTTTCAAAACCTAAAACAACCATAAACAGTGAGAAAAACATTGAAAACGGTTCAACGTTAGCCTCGAGCACTGATTCCGGAATACATTTTGACGGAAATTGTAACTGTCTAAGAAAAACAAAGAATTGCACAGTAACATTACTAACAAACATTCAAATTAAGACACCCACGATCGGAAAATTTGGTGTTATCATGTGAATCTTCCAATATCATTTATTTGATATCCTGCATCAAATGTAAATCACAATATGTGGTCTTAACTACTCAGTCCGTTAAAAAGAGATTTCCTGGTCACAAAACCACAACTAAAAATCACAAGTTAAACACTTTTTTGTATAACCATTTCAATTCTGCGGAATATTCACATTTGGATTGTAAAATACAAAATATTGATTACATAGGGCGAAATGTGTTAGACCAAGACAATTATGTTAAAACAAGGAAATTATTACAAAAGGAAGATTTTGGGATCAAAACACTTCATTCAGCTTTTCCTTATGGACTCAATGACAGAATTGTAGGCTTCGGTGGTGTTAGGAATTTGGATATTGACAGCAGTCATACACCTTTTTATAATGATCAGGCTGGTATTCAAAGAAGAAGAAGCCACGGACAAAGAACATCACAGAAAAACAGGAAATGTAAGAACGTGGATAAAAAAGACCTTGTCCAAAATTTGCTACAGGCTTTCTCCAATGGCATTGATCAATAACATACTACTCTTAAAGCACTATCATTACGAAACATAAAAGAATCAATGAATATGTGGGTCTTACTGATTCAGAACACACATTTTCGCATAATTTTTGTGAAATTGTGTATGTTTACACTACAACTATTCCGAAACCAGATTCTAATAAGAAAAAAAATTGATCAAACGTTTTGCATCATTCCTTCCAAACACAAAATTATTGATTCACTAAACATTCAGCCCCATTTCAAATTGAAATTTGTTCGTAACATTATTACCAAGGAGTGCAAAACAAATACCCCCCTCCCCATTTCCTATGAATATGGCAACAATATTGGACAAACTATCAAGAATTACAAGAAATTTCTGGCTTCAATTACTCTTGAGGATATTGCAGCGAATGAAAATTGTGACTGTATGTCTAATAGTAAATATTCTAATTTTGTTGATGCATACCACAAACATGTATTTGCAGGTAATTTGGATATAATACAAAATTCAAGTTTAAACGAAATGATGAAAAAAGGTACAAAATATCGGAGATGTCCGAAGTTGAACATTGACAGTATTTTTAGGATACATGTGATGCATTTGATTCCTACTGTATGAAATGGACAAAGTGAGAAAAAAAATGGAACTTCAGAAATGTGAAGGATGGTTATCAAACTTGAAAAGAGTCTTTAGAAATATAATTTATCGTTACAAATCCCACATTAAGAATTTTAACACGGTTAATCTATCACAGCCTAAAGTTTCAAAAGCAGTCAAAGAACTACAAGAGAGATTTGTAGTCAATAACATAGATAAGGCAGGTAACAATTTTGGGATCATCTGCAAAAAATATTATCTGGATGTTTTGGAAAAAGAACTTGGTATAAAAATATTTCAGACATAAGAGGAAATGACGTGTATAAATTACACAAATAATCCATTGATAATTTGATAGATACACATAAAGATGACATGAAAAGGAATTTTAATATCAAAATTTCTGAAGAGGACTCCTCCTCTATTCCACTTTTGTTCTGGATACCCATATTACATTAAAACCCTTTTAAATCTATATTCATAGCCGGTGCTTCAAAATGTACAACAAAACAATTATCAAACGAAGTAACATTGTGTTTGACTGCAATTAGGAATCATTTTCGTAAAAACTGTTATGCAGTTTCTAGACACTGTGAAATAAATTGTTTTGGAGTATTAGCAATTCTTCCGAGTTTGCATTTACAATCAAAGATGTAAAAGGAAAAAATATACAATGTTTTGATTTTTCTGCACAGTACACAAATCTACCTATAGATGAAGTCAAAAGTTCACTTTCAGAATCAATAAGCAAAATGCATTAAGTATATGGATGAATTGATGAAAATGACTTCCAAATGGCTACAAAATTATCAAACAACGAAAGATATATTGATGACGTTGCTTGGTTAAACGTACAAAATTTCAGTGAAATTTCTAAAGAAATTTACCAAACAATATCCCTTTGGAGGGTAACAATTCAGATGGTTTCGGAAATGTGTTTTTGGACTTGGATATTCTGGTCACTAATGAGAGGTTTTGTATTAAAGTCTATCACAAAATAGATGATTTTAACTTTGAAGTAGTTAATTATCCTATCCCGGACAGTAGTATTTCGGAAACTGCCAACTGGGGTTACCTTATACCTTGTCTCCTCATCTGATTTTGCGTTCTTGCGTGGCTTTTGGCATAACACATTACATTTGTCATTCAATTTCCCAATATACCTCTTGAAAGACATCACAGGACAGCGTTCATCATCAACCTGTGCATACATAACACGATCTTTCTCATTTTCCTTTACGTTCACACCTCGTCTCGTTCTTTTTTTCCATTTTTATTGTACGTCATTTTCAAATATTCAATTCCTTCATCATCTGTACATACAGCGACTGATTCTTTTTTCAATTCCCTTAGCTCTTCACTATCACAGTCGCTCGTAACATTCAGTCAGTCATGCTTCCGTGCTAATATACGCAGGGGGGGGGGGGGGAGACAGAGAGAGTGGGTAAAGAGGTTGGACCTGGAACATCTATGCGTTCAATGACCAGCATAGGGCCATATCTACAATAAAATATTGTGTATTCATCTGTGCAGTCAATTATTTGTGCCAATAAGATGGTGGCGGATGGGCCTAAAACCACAACGTCGTCACATGGAGCTCCAATGTATAGAAAGGTCTGAAACGAAGCTCACATCTGGACCACCATCCCGCTTCACGTTTGGCCTGAATTCTCAGTTTCTGAACACACCAACAAGCTGTAACTCACCAGTTTATTCCAAAACTATTTTCTACAGGTATATCACACAGATTTATCCATTGAAAGCCGCATATATCCACAGCAGCAGGCTTATAACTGTCCAAAATGTCCCACAAAATCCATTTCGGGCAAAAAGTCCGACATTCCAGCGCGAAATTCAAACGGGTATCTCATCCTGAATTGAGTTCGTTCCGTGATATTAGCCTCGTGACAACTGTTCCCAATGGTCAATCAGACCATATTCCTTGTTCCACGCGCGTTTTAATCCTGCTTTTATTTCCACAAATCGTGAAACCTGACCAAACGTGATTCCGCCAGTGGTTCCCGAATGCATCGAAGTGTTTTAGCGGCCATACTTTTGCCAGGACACAGACTGGTAGGCCAGCTGCTCTCTGATTGGTTACACCGACTTTTAGCCAATCAGAGAGCAGCTGGGCTGCCAGTCTGTGTCCGGTCAAAAATATGGTAGTATAACAACTTGGATGAATGGGAGAGGCACGGACGGAATCAAGTTTGGTCGGGTTTCACGATCTGTGGAAATGAACACAGGGTGAAAACGCGAGTGGATCAAAGAATATGGTCTGATTGACCATTGGGAACAGTTGTCATGCGGCTGATGTCACGGAACGAACTCACTTCAGGATGAGATGCCCTTTTGAATTTGGCGCGGTAATGTCGGACTTTTTGCCCGAAATGGATTTTGTGGGACATTTTCGACAATTATAGGCCTGTTGCTGTGGATATATGCGGATTGCAATAGGTTATCTGTGTGATATACCTGAAAAAAAATAGTTTTGGAATAAACTGGTGAGTTACGTCTTGTTGGTGTGTTCAGACACGTAGTAATCATGCCAAACGTGAAGCGGGATGGTGGTCCAGATGTGAGCTTCGTTTCAGACCTTTTTATATATTGGAGCTCCATGTGACGACGTTGTGGTTTTAGACCCATCCGCCACCACCTTATTGGCACAAAAAATTGACTGCACAGATGAATACACAATATTTATTTCAGATATGGCCCTATGTGGGTTATTGAGCGCATAGATGTCCCAGGTTCAACCTCTCCACCGACTCCGACTCTCCCCCCCCCCCCCCCCCCGACCGCGTATATTAGCACGGAAGCTCGACTGACTGATCGTTACGAGCGCGCCTGTGTTCACTACCCCTTTCTTCCAAAATACATGCGAAGCTGAAAAAAATATTCTGAACTGCAGTGCTTCTGGTGTGTCTAAAAACACATTTTTGTACAATTCATTAGCCCCGCCCATATTAGAATAAACCTTATACACCAGAGTGTCTATTGTTGGAGCGAACATTAAACTGACCCAGGGAAACGGTTTTACCAAGGGCAACGCACTGGTATTGCTTTCCCTTTTTGATGTTGTAGTGTTGTATATTTCATCTTAATATGTAAATGATTCCAGGACACTTTTGGGTCTGCTCCAAGGGTCCACGGGAAAGCTCCTGGTGGGGTGGGCAAACCATGTTATCCAGGACAGCAGAAAGTGGTAGTTTGCTATAATAGTGCCAGGTGGGAGCGCACCTTTATTGTCGAATATGACAGTTTTGCACCATGCCTCCGTGTTCCTTCCAAACGCGATGGCACTAATGGCCAGTTGCACAAGTCCATGTTAACTCCTCGTTGTGTCAACGCAGTGGTAACCTGTTGTTAACTTGGAAGTTGCTTTGCACACCGTGTTGTTACTGCCATCTTCAGGTCCACGTGGTTAGATGTGGCGGAGCCAAGGGGCTGCGTTTACACCATGTTCAGAATTATATCTTTCATTTTCATCAAAGAAAGCCTGTTGTCTTGAACCTTTTGTTACATAAAAGCAAGACGTGGTTTGCACATGTAATTGTGCAGCTTAAATCTGAGAAAGGTAGAGAAACAGCAGTGTGGCTGCATACCTGAAGGAATACCTTGATATTGTTGAGCTTACCGAACGAGTTTTAGGGAGGACTGCAGTGATTTAAGATCAAAGAAACTCATTTCAGACATATATATATATATATATATATATATATATATATATATATATATATATATATATATATATACATATATATATATATATATGTGTGTGTGTGTGTGTGTGTGTGTGTGTGTATAAGATATTAGATATCATTTCGGCTTTCCCGGGAATGTGGTCCTGACATGTATGCTGGAGTTGATGCGGTACTTCAACATGTGCAGAATACGTACGGGATCTTCTGTGCCCATTGTGCTGCAGCTTCTAGTATCACTACGGTTCCATGGCAGTAGTATTATGTTGAGACATGATGCAGACTTGTTAAACTCCACAGGTAACACAAGAGTCTCCTTCTCAAGGACGGTTAAGTTGATACTCTTACCGGTCATTTTTCCCTCACTTTTGGCGATGTAGGCTACGTTCTGACAGTGATCTCACCGACTGCATGTGCATGGCCTTAACAACGCGCAAACTTCCCTGTCAGCTTGGATAAGGTTACAAGTTTAAATACACCGACTTTATTTCAACAGTAACATGGGTCATGGGGTTCAGTTGTAACTGTTCATTTTATAATCACTTGGGCTGAATGAGGCCCCGGTTTGTTTATACTTTAGATGTTTACTAGCAGGTGGTTAAACTAAGGCAAGCCA
Organism: Hermodice carunculata; assembly: GCA_964020975.1. NCBI lineage: Eukaryota > Metazoa > Annelida > Polychaeta > Eunicida > Amphinomidae > Hermodice > Hermodice carunculata. The sequence goes on from OZ026627.1 coordinate 3,020,589, forward strand.
TTCGGCTAGACTGGGTACATGGTGGTTAAAGGGAAAGTAAGATTATTCTAATCTGAACTCGCACTTTACAAATTAAGTAATTATGTTTGGTTTGACAGATATAAAAGTTATGGTTTTATAACCGAAGCTTCACGTATATAGCTAGTGCATCATTTGACACGTTCGTATTTTTCCTTCATTAGGTGGGTTGTCTTTGCTGAATATTTTGGTCAGACAAGGAAGTCAGAGACATGTACCAGTATAGGCTATGAAACATGTTTTGAGTAGTTACCCACTGAAGACCTTTAATTTATTGGGGCTAATGTGGCCTATGTCAAAATTCTACAGAAAAACATTTGCAATATCGACAATAGTTTGTTTCCATATTTATACATGTTAAATAGTGACAGGTTAGCTTATGAATGGTAAGGAGTTCGGACTGCGGCATAGGACAACAACTACCGGGAACTGATTCTGGACGAAAGGACACAAATATAACATTAAAAACACACAAGGGAGTGCGGCTGCAGCCTCGTGTTGTGTATTCGATACTTGACAAAAATCTTCTGTAACTTGGTGTCAACATGGAGTTAACTTGTGGTTTCACAACCTCTCGTTAGCTGTTTTGATAAGTTGTTAACTGTTTGTAAACATAGACGTGTGCACCTGGACATGAGTCACCTTTCCCCATGTCAAGAGGAAAATAAAGAGCCCCCCCCCCCTTCCCACATGTTAAACGCCCATTACAAATAACAAGCTAACGCAGGTTTATAGTCACATAGAAAATGGATCACAGCATTCACTGAAAACTTTAATTACAGTAACATCTGTAATTACCAACAAAAATAGTATGCATGTCCAACAAGGCATGACGTTCCTCATCTGCATCTGGCTTTGGACTTTTGGAAAAACGCGAGAACATATATCTAGACGCATAATGTCAAATTGGCAAAAGTAGGCTTGACTTTGGTAGTTTATATGCAAAACTTACGTGCTTTACTGGTCCATTTATAGGTTGCTCTTAACCAGTTTGTCAAATCATTAAATTTAGGTCTTGAGGTAATGCGCCATCTAAATATTCATGACACTACACACTGTCTCACGCATTAGTTGTTGGGTCATGAGGCTGAACCTGGATCCAGGGGATCAAGTTTTTTTTTTGCGGAGTCTGGTTGCCCAGGTAGGCCCATTCGAGAATCCAGTTGATGACCATCCGTAACTGTTGAGCATTTCGAGGAATATGCAAATTAAGGCGGCCATTAATGAAATTCAGTGTTTTAGCAATATCAAGAAGTAAGCATGCTAGCACGATAAAATGTGTGTCTATACCAATGTTTTCGTGGTCAAGGAATCAGATAAGACCACGTTTGAAGAGTTGTGGTGATTACGTTATACAGAGTTCCATATGGCAGCCAGGCAAGGTATGCTGACTCATCAAAATACAGCTTTTACTACACCTGCCTAAAAATTATAGGTTTGCTGTGAAGCAGTGTTATGACTCTAGTCATTGGTGGGTACTAATGTGCCATCTTAAAGAAATTGCTCAACAGTGACGCATGGTCATCAACTGGATTCTCCACGTAGACAACCTGGGCCACCAAAATGTGCAAAGAAAAAAACGTTATCTGCTGGTTCAAAGTTCACCCCCAAATGGGTTTTGCCCCTCCCCCCCCCCCCCCGAGTACTAGTTTCAGTTAAATAAGAGAATGTCTCACCTGTCTTTATTGCATTCATTGACTCCATTGTTGATTCTTTTATAACACACCTAGCTACAAAATATACAAAATATTTGTAAAGCACATCAGGCACAAATTAGTATCGTCGAATTAAAATTACATTTTGGTACCATGCAAAATCATGATCAGATGGTATAACAGGGACAGTGTAGACAAACAGATAAGATGGGGACAGAATAATAAATAAAGAGAGCAATAGATGAGAAAAAGAACAGAATACCGTAAGACTGGAAAAGGTTTGGAGGGAAAGACGATGAAAAACCAGAAAGAGAGGATAAAGAACTGGGAAGGTATATATAATTATGGAAAATAGTATAAGCGTATTGATTTGAAAACTTGTCTTACTTTTACATGAAATGCTTTACTTTCATGTCACATGCACCCGAGGTCTTTTTCATATTAACTTGTAACAAATAGCACTGTAGCTTTACATACCTGTGTCAAGTTCGCCTGCACTTAATGTTCCGGTAATATTGTTGTCTTTTGTATTAGGCGATACGGTCGTTTTAGATGTAACCACTTTAACTGTTGTTTTTTTGTCATTTTGCATCACTGGCATATTGTAAACACAAGAAAACAAAAGAAAACTCCATAATCTTTTGATGATAGTACAAAATGCATGAAACACCAGTAACTTTAACTGTTATACAAAGTCCATTCATGTGAGTCACATCATGTTTTATGTATCTGCATTGCTTTCTGCCATTGTACGGCGTTACTGCCCTGTTTGACCTCATAGTTGGAAAAAGAAATCCTACATCGCAGGCATTATATATATGTATGTGTGGGGGGGGGGGTGTAATCGCATTCATATGGCCTTTTCTATTTAAACATTCAGCTACGAGTCTCATTTGTTCTCATTCATATTTAGGACATTTTTTATCGTGAATTCACCGTCAATGTATTTTGAACAAGATTTCTCTCCTAAATGCGACACAAAATCGACAATTTTTTTTTCATTTGTCCCATGATATCATCTTCCCAAAGCACCTACAAAACCAGCACTTTCTTTTTGATAATTATTATAATTGTTATTGCTATTTTTGTTGTTGTTGTTACTTTAATCATCATCATCGTCGTCGTCGTCGTCATCATCATCATCATCATCATCATCATCATCATCATCATCAGGTGAGGAAAAAATATATGGTAAAGGTTTTTTCTAAGGTTTTATGAAGGCCTGCACTCATTTTTCTTGAGAATGGTGTGCAATATAAAGTTTCGTGTGCCCAAATTCTGCACATGAACAGTTATGGCCTATAATGTCTACGTGCAATTGCCATTTTACCATGGTGTCAAATCCGCAATATCACATAAGACCAACTGAATGCCATGAACAACATACGAATCAAAAGAGAAAATAATTTACAATATGACTCAGCAGACGACTGACATATTTCGGCAGATACTGGTAACAACGTCCTCAAAGCCCATTTCAGCCCCTTTACTCTCAGAGGGTTTAATGATTAGGACAAGCATACATATACTTTGCTAAGAGATTCTGTCAAATCGCATGCCAAGGTCCCTTAGCCATAGTGGAATTCAAAAAATACGTTACCTTTGTCACCATAAACCTCAACCTCGCACAGTGAAAGGCTTTGTTGATGGTTTCCGTATGCCTGAATGTAGACGAATCGCCCAACCACTGGTTTTTTACACAGAGCATCTTTGCTGCCTCCATGTGCAATAACACCTGTCTTATTGCACTGCTCGGCATTGTTGTAAATTGGTGGATGATCTTTCTTTGCATTCGTAACATATATAATTGAGTTGTGGTCAATTCCATCATCTGAAGCAAACACAACAGGCCGTAAAACTACAGTACACGGCTATGTTGACCTACCTTATATGTTCTGGAATGTATTCGTTTTTGAAGTTATGTGGACAGTTACTCTTGTAAAGGATGACCATGAATATATAGTGGAAATACTTTAATATCGCCCTATCATAGCCATGAAAATCTGAAAAACTGTACAAAGAAAGGAAATGATTAGTTTAATTACAAGGGATAGCTGTTTAATTACTAGCGAGGACTCTTTAATTTTTCCTCTCTCAAATTGGGCTCAAATCTACTTTTACGTGTAAAATGTCTTTGAAAAGGACTACCGCGAACATGGCAGTCTGAATCTGCCATTCTCAAACCCTCAAACTCCAGTTCAAATTTTAAAAAATCCCTACCTTTTTTGTTTCATTTCATTTCTCTATTTAATCATTTATTCATTTTGTCATGTTTCTTCCTATGCCGAGCCTCGCCTTAGGAAACATCTTTGATGCCATTGATACAACAATTACACCTCCATATCACAGCCCAAATTTCACGAATCTATTTCTTTACATTGTCCCCTGATTCTGTAATATGACGAAACACGTTAACATTTTGATATTCATCGATCAATGGGTATATTCAGAAATTCAGGTTCAGAAATAACGAATAAAACATAGTAAAATTCGTGTACTGTGCTGGCTTTGTCAATTGTCATTCAACACATGGTATAAAAGTGTGGTCCAGCCTTCTCTGATATAACGTTTGTGAATAGATATTTTCTGAGGTGTAAAATGTTAGCCACCTCACCTGTGCTCTCAGTACTTGTCGTAATACGAACTTTCCTTATCCTATAAAGGGTGCCCAGGTCTACAAACCAGAAAGGGTTTCCCTTTCTTCTGGACTGAAAACAGCTACCGTCAAGAAGTTTGATATTTCTGTTGCCGTCAACAGCTCGGTCAGCCGAGTTCCCTGGTGTAGAATCACTTGGGCCACTTGTCATCCCGAGAGCAATATTTAAGTCGTCATCTCATGTGTAACAAATAAACATAACACGTACTACTTATGCACCTCAGATTTAGGCAACATTATTGTTACTCCTCTGAAATATAAACGTAATATATATGTATATATATATATATATATATATATATATATATATATATATATATATATATATATATATATACACATATATATACATATATATACATATATATATATATATATATATATATATGTGTGTGTGTGTGTGTGTGTGTGTGTGTGTGTGTGTGTGTGTGTGTGGCTGTGTGTGTGTTATATCACTGGTCAGAAAATCTGTCATCTGTAAAAAGATAGCTCAATAGCTCAAAAGAAGGCAGCAAATGACTCTCATATCCAATACGCAGAAAAAAGACTCCCATGAAGAAGGGGAATTATTCTTAGCAACTGGAGTTTCAAATAGGTAAATATTTAGTGGTCTTCATGTATTTTAAACCATTATTCTTCGTTCATTCAGACCAACCATTAGAATCTTGGGGGGGGGGGCATGCTTTAAAAAAAAAAAAAGTGATGTACGTCTCGAAATCAGTTTAACAAAAATAATGTTCTGCCTTATTTACCTTTAAAAAAAGGGTACTGCTTGCCAGGCGCTAGTCGGGTGGGGGGTGGACAGGGGTGTCCAGACCCTTCCCTGCTCTTGGCTTTTTTTTTTTTTTTTTTAATGTCTATAGATGCCGAAGATGCCGCCTGAATCAAATCAGCGGACATTGTCCTAAGCTTGCGTGGGCCTATAAGTGGCCTAAAGCTAGGTTTCCATGTGGGCGTATTGCGCATTGCGTACAACGTAGTGCGTAGTTGGGGGTGCGTATTGCGTACTAAGGATACCATTTTCCATGTATCCGCAAACCAGGCGTATACTCTACGTATGTATGTTTACTTTGGTAGGATTTGGCGCCATTTTGTGTATGTTACGCGCGTCTACCCTGCGTGATGCGTTCACATTGCCACACAGAGCGATTGAAACGCATAGGCAACACGCAGTACGCACTACGCAGTACGCACTACGCATACATGGAAATGGGGTAGTTAATTTTAAGTCAATCAATTATTACGCACCACGCAGTACGCAATACGCAGTACGCACTACGTGCACATGGAAACCCAGCCTAACACGCTCTGCTGCATTGATGCGTATCATGCAGTTAGAGACGGCCAGCACTCGGCAGGGCGTAGGCTAACCATGGAAGCCTGGCAGCGCGACTGATGTCGAATGAATATATTATTTGAAACGTAAGTTATAAGATGTACCTATTAACCCCAAATGATCATCATAATGATAGGCCTAAACCGACTCTAAGTGTTACCGTAGATAGGCCTATAATAAACATTCACAGCGCACGGAGTTCATGCCGAACTGCTTAACTTTCGTAAAGCACTGAATGAAGCCATAGACATACCGGCAGTAAAGCCATGGTAATAACTGAGCTTATTATTACAGGCCTAGGCAGAGGAAAACTAATAACTTTTGTACTCCTCTATTACTAATCTTAATCTAAGTTACGTCTATAGCTTAGCCTTCAGAAGCCGCGATAGTCTGTTTTCCTTTAGAATTCTCGACTTCGTCATAAATGTTAGACGCTATGAGAAAAGATCACTTGGGCCTATTTTCAAATCTGAAGGACGTCTCCTTGAGTAATTAGTTTATCCTTTTTTTAAGACCTTGTAAAACCATAGGCAATATCATGATCAGACCATGATATTGTCTCTGCATTTACTCTGAAATAATTTCTAAATTTTAAATAAAACATATTTATAATTATTCCAAGGACCAATGGAATATCGCATGGCTTACGCTACTGGACTTAATTTTATCGCTTGGTTTAGTAAGCAAAGCGATACTTAATTTGATCTGTTTCTGTTATCAATCTTCAATACTGGAGTAAAAGTGCGCAATAAATATCCTGGTACACGTGAAACCAGTATAACATATGTGTTGTCTTAATCACCAGGGAAATTGTCATTTAAATGTCCAGAATTAAAAGCCAAAACCACCTCGGTCATTACCACACTTTTTAATGCAGCGTGTAACACTATGTATTCATAGCACTTTGATATTTCAGCTAAGTGAGTCAAAGAGAATCTTAAAAGTGTGCTTATATGAATTGTGCAAAATAATGTATTCTACGAGATTATAGTTGGGTAAGCCATGACTGAAGACGCTTTCCCACTTTTATACAGACACCTGGATTGAACTATGCTGTGCAACACACAAAACAACCTGGCGTTCTCAGAATATTTTCTGGGTTTTTTTCTTCCCCTATGTTTACCCCAGAATAGCCAGTCATAAACCTGGGTCTTTTTCGCCGGGGTTCTAGGATACGAACATTAGATTTGTAGTGACAAAATAGTTCTCCAAAGGGAGCCTTTTTTTGTCATAACCTATGGGCTTCCAGGGGCTTTGCCCCCTAGACCCACAAATGATATCTTTTTGGAACATCTGTGTTCACATAACTTTCAAATGTACCAGACATATTTAAGGCTTCTAAAACGCTTCTCTCGACTTTATGTTTCTTACACAATGGTACCTAAAATATACCCATGAGTTTCGGTATTGAAAAAAAAAGGTACTGCTGTGAGGTAGGATGGAAAAAATATAATGTACTGTTATGGGCAACTGAAAAATATGTATGTTTACTAAAATGCATACCCCCCCCCCCCCCCCCGCCCAAGATTCTACTGGTTTGTCCCTTATATTTTGTAAAGGCATAAAGCACATCGCACCGGGTGTGGATATCAATACGTGCAAAGGATCTGAAAGAGAGTCACTAAAATATCACTTGTATGTTGGGTGGCTTTCGCCATCTGCGCATCCATGCTGACACATACAGACAGCCATTGCATAGAATCTGATTTCTTTGCAATAGAAACTGGTATTCCTGGTGCCACATGCTGCAATGATAATCATATGTTCAACACGCCACGTAAGTGCCTCTAAGGCAAAAAATAGTCCACCATGTTATGAGGATTGACGGCGTTGGAGAGGCCGTGATACAATCATGGAATGTTAAAAGGTATTACTCACAGTGTTATCCCTACTCAGTCAGCACCCAATGTCAAATTTGACATAAATAAGGATTTTTTTCACACTGCTTTTGATAACATATATCCCTGAATTTATTTGATTTTTATATTACCCCAAATTAGATCTTTTGTGGTCAAATTTTACCGGCATTATAGGAAAAAGGTAGCATGCTGGTTGGATATCTAAAGTTAGTATAAATCAATACAATATGCGAGGGGGGGGGGGGGGGCTCAAGATACGCATACGCGGCTGACAGAGGCACGAAGCTGATGTGGCTACAAGAACGGAAATCGCTCTCCATTATAAAATTTGTGATACGTCCGTCTTCTTCTAGTTATGCTGTTCCATCACCGTTTTGAAAGGACAGAGGTTCTAAAGTTGTATTGATTCTTTTTATCGTTTCAACCGGCACATCACTAAGCCAGACACTGAGGACTGCAATATACAGGAAAATTTGAATGAGTGACCCTGCTCGTGCACCTAGGAAAACCGCTTGCGCTAATGTCAATCTTGACGGGCTAAAGAGCCATTGCAGAAGGCTAGACTGAACATGCAAGTGACAGCGAAAGATAATTCAATTAGCGAAAAGCTTTCAGTGTAGCTGTTGCTGTGGACAATATTATTTCGACATAAAAATGTGTGATGAAAACGGTTGTATAGCAATATTAGATTGCTACCAAAATACCAGTAACGGGGCCTAAGCCGCATTTCAAATTGGTACAGACTAAAATACACAACTTGAGGTTCACATTTATCTATTTGACTGTGCTGATACTTTGCTATTGCAAACCGTAGGTACATATGATTTGGTGTATGTGAAATATGTATATTGGGAAAATATATAGAATAGCACTTTTGATCTGTAGCATGTTATTTTAAAAGATATCCAGCTGCAACACTTTTACATCTATTTTTAATGCTGCTGTTGTTGTTGGTTTTATATTTGTTCTTGCTGCTGTTGTCGTCCGTCTTATTCTTCTTTATTTTCCGGTCATTAGTACTTATATATGGAGTAAAAAGTCGTTATTGCGTTATGCCTAATATGGTCTCTGGTTTGGAAGACAAACCCTTCATAGAAACTTTACCTACCTGCAGTTTTGAATACTTGTACCTCACACAAATACAGCGATCCGACTGCTTTTATAACACGCACGCCGACATATCGCCCCTTTAGCGGTACCGGACATCGTATAAACATTGTAGAAATATGCGTAGATTTTACAGTCGCCATTCCACACATAACAAATGTTGAAGAGTTGGACGAGTCAATACCCACAAATACACTTGCTACATCTGTATCTGAAAAAATGAAAACATTATTACATAGTTACTCTCAAATGAGATACTTCTTTACATTTGCCTAAATACCTCAAGCACTGGCAGCTACCATCCACACCTGAGACATAAATAATTGGAAAAAATCAACTTGCATATGCTAATAGTTTTATGCAAGATTTTAGAGAAGGACGTCAATATGTGTATAAATTCCGCGGAACACTTTGGACCAAGGAAAGCTCAAAAACTCATTTCTGACATTTTTTTTTGTTTTGTTTTGTTTTTTGTAATTCACCTTGCCAGCAACACACAAACCTTGCAATCACGGTTCTATTCCAGTGCCAATACACAATCTTTGACAGCTGTATTTGCGATAAATAGTTTTCGTTCTAGACCCTGTGAAAACGACTAATATATTGAAAAGATAAATTCACCTAAATGCCTTAATTCCCTGATATTGAACCGGTTTGGTTAACAATGGCCCAGCTACTAGTATGCATATGCCATGAGACCTTGGAGAAAGGCTTTTAAAGTTTTTGTCTTCTAAGAAGCCAGTATTTGTAGAGCTAAAGTGCCTATAAGAACTGTGAAGATATCTTAACTGCCATGGAAACACTTTTGATGGCGTTTACCATGATATTTATGTGAATCCCTAGAGCCTTCCCCCAGGCTCGGAAGTGTGGCATGAACAGTCGGGCCATGTAAAGCAGCCACGCATGGCCTGTGCACGGTGGCCAGTGTTTGTGTACAGAAGGTTGGGACTTAGTGGCCGGTATGTGGCTGAAGCATGGCTGTCTTGGCTGTATTAGTATTTACGCAAGCAGAAAAGAGAAAAGGGAAAGTAGTTCTTTTAGTACAAAAACAACATCCTGCAGATAAGCTTCAAGAGAATTTGGAAACTTTTATCACCTTCCAATAGTGAAAGTGAGAATATTAGCCGTACCAGTGACTGTAGTTACAGTGACCTGGAAATGATGTGATGTGGCGGAACACATACCCAGGATTGGTGCAGACAAGTCCAGTATGGAGGACATGAGCAGAAAAATGGAGTCCATGCTCAATGCTTTGAAGCTGGAACTTTTAGATGAGATTAAAAAGGCAATAAATGGGAGTTTGGAGGCCATGGAAGAATGGGTGATTGGTTTGGAGTGCAAATGTATGTCTCTAGAAGAGAAACCTCAGAAGCAGAAAGAAAAATCAAAGGATCACATTACCAGTGATTTGCACAAAGAGGTCCTCTTTCTGGAGAAAAAGGCCCTTGCTGTGGCAACAATCTATAAAGTTCAATATTCATTTTTCAGGTTGAACGAATCATGTAATGAAGATTGTGTACAAGTAGTGTTGAAACTGCTTAACAGCCAATTGAAGGTGAATCTTAAGGAAGAAAATACTGACATGGCCCATCAAGTGGGAAAAAGTCCCAGAAGCTAGTTGTAATGATTGTGAAATTTTTTAGGCATAAATATAGATTTGTGGTGATACCCAAGAGAAAAACTATGAAAGGTTTGGGCATGACAATCACTAACGATCCAACAAGGGGGATCTACTAACTTTATAACCAAGTGTGACATCACATTGGTGTATCTAATGCCTGGACATGAGATGGAAAACCTAATTGGCGTTAAGTGTATCCAATTAAATATGGACAAACAGTGGATGATATGTTTGCTGTGGACTGGGGCTCATGTACTTCTTCTTGTACATACCAATGCACTGGCCAAGTCAGCCTGAAACGGACATAGGGTTGAGGCATGTATGCTGTGAAAAGAGGTTCATTACTCTCCTATGAGAGCCCACTGTGAGGTGGTAGCCATAATGGTCCAATTGTAATGGAACTAACACTCTGTTGGACCTTTTGTTTTTAGCTCTTCATCTTTGCATTGCATATTGCAGTGAAATATACACATGTATGTACTGTATATAAAATTTTTGCAGCCTTACTAAGGCATATACATTATGCAGATCCCTGGTCCCAGTAATACACCTCTCACCCAGGTACTCACACTGACCTGGGGTTTGGTATGCATTGCATGCACAAGATATTCCTGATTCAATAATGGGGTAAATTATGGACCAACTTATCTGTATACATGTATTTTGGCTTGATGCGTTATTACATATATATTGGAAATAAATCAGTTAATATACAGTTTATTGGACTGCCCATACCTCCCAAGGATCTTAGCATAAACACACATACCCAAATGCAGTAGCAGACACCCAACAAGTAAATGTGGAAATGTAAATCATCAGTGTAGAAGCACACTGCAAGTTCTTTGCCACAGAGGACTGTGCTATACTATTGGTGTGCTTCAAATATGGCCATTCATACTCAGTGTCAGTCAGTGTTCATCACCGTATCTCAGCCTAGAATCAGTTTAAGCAAAATACATGTTAATATGTGAAGTGAGTTTGCCTGCTCCTGCTCTGGGGTTGGGTGCACGGGCGCAGGGTGGGGGTGGGGGTGCTGCTGTTGTGGCTGTTTGTTTTGATATGGAAAGGTCATTGGATTCATTGAGTGTGTGCCAGACCAGGCTTGCTTTGTCATTTAGCTCACATGTTGCTGATCAGTGAACAATGGAGTGGTCTGAAGTAATGACCTACATACACAGTTGTAAACAAAAGGGGAAGTTTTGATATAGTCTAAGAAGATCACAGAGAAGTAAGGTGTATGAATAATTAGACAACTTTAGAATACTGGTGACAGTTCTCAGCATGAGTATATAAAGCAGCTCCCTTCATGACTGAGGGAGGAAAATTCTGAGATCTAACAGAAGCTGTGTGTCATGAAGCCAGTGGGACTGTAAGCTTTTGCCAAGTATACACACATATACCTGTGTGGACAGTGTCTTTGAGTGGACTGGTATATTTTATGTTTAATTGTACAACATTTGAACCAAATTGTACCTCTGTGCTTGTGTGTGCCACACTGGAAGAAAAGTGTGTATCCATGGGATTTGGACCAGACTATTTGGCACCTACCATAGAACTGTGGGACAGGACCTGTGGAGAATCTGTCACTAGGAATTAGGATTTAGCTGCAGTCTACTGGAGTACCAGCATAGCTAAATTTATAAATTTGTTTATCTATTTTGTAATTATAGTTGAGTATTAATATATTGTTATAGTTATAGTTATCTCATCTTTGTCATTTCTTTGAATTCTCCTACATTCCAGAATATCCTGCAGGTGGGCATCGTAACATATTGTGGGGGCTCGTCAGGGATCCAATCCAAGCAAATGGGATAAAATCCAAAACAAAAGTGATCGAGCCCATGACAGAACATTCAGTTATTTGGCAATAAGTACATACCAGGACACTAAAGATCAGATGATCCAGCACTGTCACACCCTTTTGGTGTTGAAAGATGTCGTTTTGAAAGGATATGAGTTAGTACCTGAGGCGTATAAATAGAAATTCAGGGACAGCCAAAGGAACCAAGTAAAACATATGTGGAATTTGCCAGAAAGAAAGAGAATCTGCTTGATAGATGGTGTGCCTCCAGGAAATTACAAAATAATTTTGACAGATAAAGGGAAGTGGTTTGAGAAGAAGACTTTATTACTTAGGGTTGTTAAGGACAATTACATAACAGTCTTGCTTCGCAAGGTTTTTCTGACGTGTACTTTTCAAAATGGGCCAGTGAATTTGAGTGTTGTACCTAGTATCCCAATAGAAGGTCCCACCTTCCTTCTAATGAATGATACAGCAGGGGATAATGTGAAAGGTAAACTGGTATGTGACTGATAAGCCACTCATGAGAGAGGACACAGAACATCTTGAGCAAGAATTTCTAGGTATTTTTCCCACATCTGTCGTGACAAGGTCAATGGCTCTTACAGCTTCTCAACAAGAAGAAGCCAATGACAAGGATTAGTGTCTAGGGCTGGCAGATACATACTTTGCAGGTAGCCTGGGGGACCAAGTAAGCCATGAAGGTTACATGAGTCCAAAGGCAAGCCATGATGGTAACCTGTCTGATTATCTAGATCAAAAGGATCATCTGAATCAAATGCTTAATTAGAATTTAAAAAAAAAAAAATCAAAATTAAAATAGGACAATAGGGAGCCAAAAGCTGGTCCTCAGCTGAGAAAATTAGCAAGTACAGCTTCAACTGAAGAAGAGGCACAAAATGACTCAGTCCGTTATGATATCAGGTCAGAAATGTTGCTGAAGAAACGAAAACCTGCAGATGCTTCCACTGATGAAGAATGGAGAGTTGTTTACAAATAGTGTTACCTCCATTGTAAAGAGCAGAAGTCTGAAAATCAGGTAATACTTTGCCGATGGCGCTTCACTGTGTTATTAGAAAAAAACACAAGATAGAGTATCACAACACTTCTTTAGGCCCAGAATACATTGGGATGTGGCAAAATTATATAAGACATGTCAGACATGTCAAGTGTTTGGGAAACCCAATCACATAATCAAACCTGCTCGCTTGGTTGGTATCTTTGTTCTTCATGAACCAATTAGAAGGGTTGTCATAGATTTGTTGGACAACTTCCTAAAAACAAAGGCAGAAACAAGTTTCTCCTTGCTAATATGGAGTCATCCATAAGGTACCTTGTAGCCATCCCAATTAAAGAACAAAAACAAAAAAAACATGGAATGTCCTACTATCATTTATGCATTAATGATATTTTCACTGGAATAGGACTGCTGAACAGATACAAAGTGACCTAGGCTCAAATTTAATGTCTGCAGTGTTTCAGGAAGTCAGGCACCAGCAAGTCATTAAACAAATGAAATCTTCAAGCAAATACTAGAAGCAAAATGGGCTTTACAAATGTATCATCAAAGAACATGATGAGAACACATTGTTCTGAAAAGGAAAATGAATGGGATAAAGGTATACATACTTTATCATTTGCTATTGCAGAGGTACCAAATGATTTACTGGACTTCAGTCCATTTGTACTGATATAAGGACATTCTGTGAGAGGTCCAATAAAGATTATCAAAAAAAAAAAAAAAAAAAAAACGGGTGGTGGAAACACAAGATGAACCTATCTTGGAGTGTGTGTCCAAATTATAGTGCTAAAAGCATTTGCTTTGTCCCAACTAACTATGTTATGACAGTTTTCTCAGGTCGGACGTCTAACAGTATACAGGATTATATCTTCAAAAAGGTAGAAAAACTTTTAAATACCGTTATTTGGGGAGTACCTCATAGAGACAAAATAAAACTTAAGACCAATATAGATATATATGAACAAGGTGATCTGAATGTAATTCATACCAGCTCAAAACCCAGGCTCTAAAAATAAGTTGGATCAAAAGAGTATTACGCCAAGATTGTGTAAGCAGATGGATATCTTTTATTTAACACCAAATGCCACGTTTAAGAGGTATATGGAAATGTAATAATCATTTTGAAGATATGGATAGGTTTCAAAATGTAAAGTGTCTGTTTTGGACCGAAGTTATTGAAATTTGGTATATAGTAAATTATTTCAGCCAAAAATCAAGAAGAAGGTCACTCACCAATATTTGTGGTACAACTCATAGATTCAAATTGACAATAAAATAAGCTCAATAAGAATCTTCAAATTGATTATAACATAGCTTCTATGCAACCTGGAATAGACAAGTCATAGAGGTGGTGATGCGTTTAATTGGTGTTAACGGTTATTTTATGACTTATGCTGCTTCCTGTATGAAATGCCTTAATTTACAAACCAGTATTTGTACTTATCAAGGTTAAATTGCAGCTATACGAAGACAATGGAAATTGGTAACGAATGGGTTTGATACTGAAAATTTAGAAGCATTTGTATATGTAGTGAAAAGATAAGAAAGCTGAAAAAGCACCAAAGTTCGTCTATTCTTTGTTCATTGAATACATTTTATACCACCAAGAAATGTATTTAAAAGTGGATTGCGGACTTAAACAGTGTAATTGATGAAGAGCACTGGGATATTTGCTTGACACAAATACATAAATGTACAATCTATGCTGCAGTAAGAGCTGTCAATACATTTTTTTACACGAATTATATATAGAAACTCAAAATTGTTTAATTTGGGTATTGAAGAGATTGCTGTCTGTTCTTTATGTATTGGAGAAGGGAAACATTTATCCATTACTTTCACAAATGTGAAGTCACACAGAAATTTTCATGGTAGGTTCTAATTTGAGCTAAATTGCAGATGTAAAGTCTAATGAACTTAGACAACAAAACTCAAAATGGAAATTTCTGTCTCAGTAACACATCAACAAACAACAATCATTTCTAAATTAATTCTGTGGCACAATTTACATTGGAGGTTTAACAGACTATGACAGTTTCACTATTATTGAAAATTTGACTTAATTTTATATATTAAGTTGAAGTTTGTAATACAGAAAAGTTACAGCATTCCCTGTAAGTGCTTGATGATATATTCCACACCTATGTATCTTGTTACAGAATCAAAAACTGTTTGTTTGCTTGTTTTTTCTTTGTTCCTTTGTAAGTTAGTGTGAGTGGTTGTGTGTAAAAATATTTTTATTGGATTGATTGATTGATTGATTGATTGATTGATTGATTGATTGATTGATTGTTTGATTGATTGATTGATTGATTGATTGATTGATTGATTGTGGTTATACAGTGCACAAAAAGGTATAAGGCAAGACTTTTCTATTCCCTGAATTGATCCGAATATACACAATGCAGACAGGTTTGACATTTGGGATAAGGTTTTGGCTCGCAAGTTGTGCGAAACACAAAAAACACACGCCTAATGACCTGGACGTTATACCCAATCGGAAGCTCATCGTCATTTTTTTTCATACCCACATCTGTCAGAAGTCTTTGATTCTTATTCCAAAACGAAAAAAGTGCTCTCGAAATTGATGCCACCTTGTCTTTCGTGAAGACACTGGATATCCTTTATGTCCAGCTTCAACGTCTCAAAAGCTTCATTTTACGTATAATCCAAAGTTTGCCTTAAAGAACAGCCCCGACCCCCACCTCCCCCACCTCCCCCATCCCCACCTCCCGAAAAAAAAAACAAACAAACAAACAAATCCCACCTTAATCGATTATAGCTGAAACTTAATTTGAGTTCAGATAACTATTCTCATATGTGTGTGACTGCTATGCTCCATATAATCCATTTATTCCTTGTTTGGTTGTCTGTGATGTAAATTGTTGAACAAAAAGTTGAAAGTTGACTGGAAACCATTGGCCCCATTAGTGTAGATGTAGATTACTCATTGTTTGTAATAAATCATAATTACACTTGTACCTTTACCCCGTGAAAACAGACCAAAGCACAACAATTCACACATAGTAGGAGCCGGACAGATAAGAAGGAAGAAATGCATGAAGCTTTCAGGGAGCATTGATAAGAACTTAATAATTCACAGTGGGTTCAGGGAACAATACAGGGTGTCAGGCAGAGTACACATAGGATCAATGGTGTCAGGAGATGTGTTGCAGTATCAGAAATGTTAGTGTTAAAATGGTAGTTGAGCAGAATTGATAATGTAAAACTCCGGGACAAGATGATATCTTGACAGATCTCATAAAGAGAGGGCAAGAGAAAACTGAAGATAGTTCAAAATTGCTTTTCAATAGGGCTATTGATAATTGCTACCGAGCACACGTGTCTCTCTGGTAGCCCGTCTGCAAGATAGATTCTGCTGTTCATGATCTCTTTGTAGACTTTCCAAATATCTCGAGAATGTCTTTTTTTGTGCCGTGGTACTTTTGTGGAATGGCTGGTGTCTCAAAATTTATCACCTCTGAGGGCAGCTTTCCCTAATGATAAACCAAGTTGTAGCGTGCAGAGTCTTATTTTAGTGGGCAATTTATAAAGTCATACGGTGATGATAACATGCCAGTCAAGCTATAACCCCGTTCTTTCATGTGAGTTTCTTTTTTTTTTTTCTTGTGCTGTGTCTTTTTAATTGTGCACATTAATCGTTAAATCTATTGCCGCCGATGTGATATTACTGACTCTGTAATTATGTATATATATATATATATATATATATATATATATATATATACATATATATATATTTATATATATATATACATATATATATATATATATATATATACATATATATATATATATGTATATAACTTTTACTTTCCTTATTCGTGGGTATCAATAACATTATTATCAAATCATCATCATCACCATCATTATCATTGACAAAAAGCAAGCAGCAAATAAATCGAATAGACTCAGAATGTTCATATATTCGAAAGAAAGGCCAAGGAGGCTAATTGAGCCAGTCCAAGGGCATCGCGTTTCGTCAAATGTGGGCAAATTGTTAAGTAGGGTAATGTACCACGGAATAAATAGAATACTTGAGGCTCTGTCGGGGGGGGGGGATTCCGAAAGGCTCCACATCAAGTAGAGGGGTAGGGGACTACATCTTCACACAGATTCACGTGTTGGAATTGGCAAGACAAAATCAGAAGAAAGTCTTCATTGGTTTCTTAGATGTGAGACTCGTCTGGCTTATATACCATGACTGGAAAGTCTACCTATTACGAGCAAGGTTGTTCAGTGGCCGATTGTTTAGTATGTTTGACGGGTGGCACTGTTCCGCTAGGTGGCTGAAAACCAAAAGAATCATACATGGACGTTCAGATGTTGACACGCCTCTGTGTGGTTTTTTTTTTTTTTTTTTTTTTTTTTTTGTTTGTTTTTTTTTTTTTTTTTTTTTCTGTTTGTTTGTTTGGTTTTTTTTTTGTTTGTTTGTTTGTTTGTTTTTTTCGTTTTTGTTTTTGTTCTTTTTTTCGTTTTTTCTCGTATTTGTACTATAGTTACAAGCTGGAAATTTTGTAAACGTATAAAAAAAAATATCATTTATCTTATAAAAACTGGTAAAATGTCAAAATTGCCGAAAGGTTTATGGCGCGTTACCTGTCCTGAAGCCTTACTATTATAGCGTAATATGCGATAGCTTGTTTACAAGAAGTGTGCTCAAAGAACCAAATACAATATTGGTGATAATACACCAGAATCGATTATCACAAGGTTCAGTAGACTTTCAGTACAAACACTCACTCAGTGGATCCAGTAACTTGTTGGTAAAAGCTTTTTTGAGAATTTTCAAAGCAAACCGTTCAGGATCTAGTGGTCTTGACCACCGAAGACGAATGTCATTTGGGCTTCCTCAGTGGTTCTAGCATTTCACCGAATACTTGCAAACGAATAACTCAACACAAAATGAAGTAGTAAATTATGGTTAACAGAGACAGCTATTTAACCAACGTGCATTATAGCAATCAATGCGTATTACAGCATGAATTATAGGGCATGTAGTGGATACAAACATTTTCTGGTGAAAGATGATTCTTGGCGGCTGGGGGTGGGGGTAATTATCATATGAATCGTATCTGTTTTTTAATATTGCTTTGCAATCAGATGTAAAATTGTCCGAGACCTCTCTATTTCCGACAGCGTGTCGGTTTTCTGAGTATTGCAATTTCCTTGGTGATATGACATTAGTTTCGAGTATATTATGATTCTGTTCTGTCTTCCAATTGGTAAATCGAAAACAAAGATTACAATTACCGTTTTGGTTTGTTTGTTTGTTTTGTTTGTTTGTTTGTTTATGTGTTTGTTTGTTTGTTTGTTTGTTTTTTTTTTGTTTTATGTTTTTTTGTTTTTTATTTTTTTTTCAGCAAAACTAAAGTTTCCATGAAACGTCTGTCATTACTTTCGATTTCAGATTAAGATAATGGGACATATTTCGTTTCCTTAAAACCCATATCCCGTTTCAAGTGCCGACATAACCAAACATTAGTGCCCTGAGGATGCAAATACCAACCTGTCTGTAGAGATGACATGTTGACTGTTAAAGTGACGAGATCAATTTGCATGATGGAGTCACCAATCTTTACAAGCAGCCAGGAATATCCTTGCCAGAGTTTGTTGAATTCGCTAGGTTTAGGTTGAATACAGTTTGCAAAGTCTGTCCTCATTATTCCGTCCACCACAGTCCGAGAGTTTCCATTATTGGCCGTATGGTTATTATTCCATGACTCGAAAGTCTCCTTTTTATGAGCAAGGTTGTTCAGGCCTAACACTGAAAGACAATTACATTTTCAGTGATGAAGCAACAAAAACTGATTAACTTCCACCAATAACACTAAATCACGACATTGCATCAAGATCGTATCTGGTGTTATCAATCTTTTCTGAGACAGGTCTTGATGCATTGTATGGACATCTCATATGTAAGTCAGCTGAGATCACCGAATGCATCTGCATCCGTCGTCCGTCGTCTGAGCACAATTATTTTTTCGACATGTTCAAAACATCTACCTTGGCTGAATCTGTACAATGTTTCTTCGCCAGGTATGTTCCTGTGATTTTTTTTACCCTTTTACGATTTTTTATTAATAATTTTCGACGAATTCTTTATAAAAAAATGAAAAATCTGCTCAGATAACAATTGGCAAATTGCTTCGAAATTGCACCGAGGAACTTCTGTGGACCACATTTTTACTATTTTTGACTTTTTCAAACATCAAGCATATCATGTTGATACATGGCGCAAATGTACTTTGTGCACGGGTCATCAAGGCTTTAATTCTAAGTGGTGTATTACTGTGCACCCTGCTTTTTAAGCTTTGTAAATAGAGAAGTGCATACAACTTTTACCACTACAACTCACTATAATGTTGTGTAAGGTTTGTTTCATGTCTGCACATGAATCCACATGAAATTTTAGGTACATGTAACAGTAACGCATCTAAGTACTCCCCGGTAAGGCAGAAATAATTTTTTTAAAAAACTGTCCTAGATCTGCGGGATTTGCTATATACAATGAGACATTCCCTACATGAGCTTCTATCACGTCAATTAATTTTGATAACACATCTGTATCGTCGTCCATAATGTGATCTATATATATATATACGTTTTGCTACATTATGCGATCGATATATATATATATATATATATATATATATATATATATATATATATATATATACATACCCACCTGTATGTATGAGTGTATGTACGTATGTGTATGTACGCCCGTACTTATGTGTATATGTATGTTTGTGTGTATGTGCGTATGTATATGTATATGTCTGTTTGCAAAGACTATACGTTTATTTATTTCGAAAGGGCAAATGACTTACAACAATTTCATGTTATCAGCTGCAAAGTATCCGCATGAGTTAACGTTCATGTTTGCTTATACGTGTGCAGTACACGTTGTAGTGAAAGAGGTTCCCTGTTGTGAACAACGAGAACACAATTTTTGACCAATATTGAAGGCATTCGCTTCCTTATCCACATAAGGCTTCCTTCGTTCAGATAATTACTTCAATTAAGAAACTCTATCAATAGCTTTTATGTTGGCTCATATTAGTGAAACACAAGTTGCGATAATCCTATCACGGAGTGGACTAATGCACAAAATTTATTATTGTTATTATTATTATTATTATTATTATTATTATTATTATTATTATTATTATTATTATTATTATTATTATTATTATTATTATTATTATTATTATTATTATTATTATTACTTTTTTTTGCGATATTCCTAGAATATTCACAAATACACTTCACATAAAATGTAGGTTTTACGACAGGCTAAATCAGCTTTGTAAGTCAATTGCTTTACGTTAGTGCCGCTTTTAAAACCAGCTATTACTTAACACTTTCCGCGGATAGTCAATTTACAGCGACAGGTCTTTCTATTTGTCATCTATCTATCTTGTCACTTTGTAGTTGCAATACGAGATATGATTGAAATTATGAATGGATCCTTCAGGTTGATATGCCCCTACAAAACACTGTGACAAAGCGTCCCACAGGGGTACCGGGCAGATCATGTGGGAGATCCGGTGGCTCAGTCTTATAAATATGACTGTGTAAACGTGAATCGTGAAGTAATAGGGATTACCTTCCAAAACACAGACTATCAAAAGTATAAGCAAATGGCGCATGGTATATCTTTTTCGGAATGCGGCATCCATGTTACGTTCACCTGAAACAAAATATACAACTTAACATGCAATTAGCCAGCTTGGTAATATTTAGGCAATGTAATTACGCATGGCACAGCTGCTCTATTGGAAAAATTCAAACCCCATCAGAAGGATATAGCTGGAGATGAAACTTCATTGAGTTGATGTTGGATTTCGACTGAAGCTTTTTAACGGAGGTTTGACACAATTAAGCACCTATTGTTTTCGTATTTACATAATCATTTTGCTTGGGATCCAACACCCGTAATCCGTTTTTGCAGGCTCTTTATTAATCTCCTCTCTCTCTCTCTTTCTCTCTCTCTCTCTCTCTCTCTCTCTCTCTCTCTCTCTGTCTCTCTCTCTCTCTCTCTCTCTCTCTCTCTCTCTCTCTCTCTCTCTCTCTCTCTCTCTCTCTCTCCTGCATATCACTCTTTTCCATCCCTACCCCTATTTCTTTCTCTGTCTCAGTACCCCTGGTACCATCTCTTTGTTTGTTTGTTTTTTTCCATTTGTCATAATATTTATACCATTGTTGTGACCAAAATTTATCGAAGAGCATATCACGAAGAAAACTCAACATTTGAGACGATCCTAGCCCAATACTTAGTTTTTGTGCTTATCTCAAAGCTTGATGAAAAATTGAATGTTTACATATGCTTTAATGGTTGTAAGTGCATTATTCTACATTTATGCGCATGTGGATGTTTCCACTTGCAATGAGATGAAAAAATAATCATCTTTCATGGGGTATCCTTGTAACTGAAAAGTGCAAGGGCGGCATTCAGAGTTGCTCGATAGGAAAGCGGTACATTATACTTTATTTCACATCTGGAGGCTAGAACACTGCTTGGGGAGGGGGGGTACCATGGAAGCAGAGAAAAAAGCTCTTTTTTGGAAATACTACTGAAACTGATAAATAGAAAAATGAAACTAGAAAAGAAGATTTGCTTCAAAGCAAATCTGTGTGCCTTCAAAAATTATAAATATTAAATGCTACAACTTTTCTCCTTTGGTACTCGCATTATGGCTGGATGCAAATTTCAAAGTCCAAATGACCTTGACCTTTCACCTTGACAGGTGATATGTAAATTGCGCAGTGTTACAATACCTACAATGTAAGCCCAACATGAACCAAATTGGTTGACAGTGGGACCAAGTTATGGCAAGATGAAACTTTCAAAGGGCCAAATGATCTTGCCTTTTGCCTTTTGAGGTTACATGTTCTTATAAAAATGTGCAGTGTTGCAATACCTACTATTTGAGTCCAACATGATAAGAACTGGATGGAAATTGGCCAAGTTATGACTGGACGAAACTTTCAAAGATCCAAATGACCTTGACCCTTGACCGTTGGAGGTCACATTTCGCAAATGTGCAGTGCTACAATTTGAGCCCAACACGATCAAAATTGGATACAAATTGACCAAGTTATGGCCAGAAGAAAGCCACCATCGAAGGTGGCCTTTGACCTTGAAATAACCTTGACCTTGACCTCAAAATGACATTTTGGCTTAAACTTGACCTTTGACTTTGACATAATCTTCGACTTTGGCATGACCTTGACATTTGAGATGACCTTTACCTAGCTATGATCGAACTCCTATACAGTCGGAACCACATCTACTATAGTATATAGATATTGAAGATTTAAAACTTTATTAGCCTTCATTTGCATAATTTTGAAAAGCATGACCTCTCATTATAAAAAGGCCAGACTTCATCTATAGAAGTATAAATTGTGCCAAATTTGGAGTTTTACGTGTAATACTTTTCAAATGCAATGTCGGACAAATTTACCTGAAAAGAAAGAAAGAAAGAAAATAAGAAAGAAAGAAAGAAAGAAAAGAAAGAAAGAAAGAAAGAAAGAAAGAAAGAAAGAAAGAAAGAAAGAAAGAATAGAAATACAATATGTCCGTGTTGGCACACAGACATAATTATACAGAAGGAATCAGAGAATCAAGTCACCGTGGGAAGGGGTCATTGGCTTGTAAAGCCCTGTACCTGGACAGTCACCAGCTTGCACCCTGGTTGGCTTATACGTAAACATAATCTTACAGTAACAACTTGATTTATGTCTTTTCATATAGTTTGTACAGTGCAGTGTCGAAATCTTAACATCTTAAGACATGGCCTTTTACCTGTGGCTTTGATATAATAAAAGGCACGTGATAAACGCTTGCCTCCATATCATCTTGGCCAAAAGTTTTCCTTGCAGCAAGACATACGACATCGTGGTTTGCGGAATATAATATTTTTATAACATGACGTACGTTATCCTTTTGACATGACAAAAGTTATCCTTGTAACGCGACATAACATATCCTTGTATTATGACATTATAGACACATTTCATAAACTCCCACTAAAAAACAAAAACAAAAAACACAAAACAAAACAAAAAAGACAAAACAAAACAAAAATACAAAACAAAAAACAAAACAAACAAACGAAAAGAAAACAAATAAATAAAAAATAAATTTAACAAACCCAACAAAATAAAAAACATTAAAACCAGCCCAATATTGCACATACATGAATACATCTTATAGTACTCTTGCTTTCTCTGTCATGATAGTTAATACGCAAATCAACATCTTGCTCATCCCCGGGCGAATAAAGTCTACTTAAGTTGTCATCTAAACAGTAACTTTCCATGGTTTGCTTGGTATTACTTTCATTTCATATAATTAACACAGGTAATTCCAGTTTACAGAAGGTGGTGTAATTGGCTCTCCTGTTTTTGCATTCTGTTACTTGGTACCATCGGAGAGGTGTAGGTATTCGACCTCTTCATTTCTTGCCTCGAAATCGCATAATTAGAAAATCGCATCATTTTCTTGTGTCAATCATGAAAAATCATTCATCCCAAATGTACTTTTAACAGTTTTACATATGCGTCTGAAGACTAGCAGATCAAATTTTAGATGCTGAATATAGTCTAAATTGCAATGCATAACGATACTGTCAGAATGAAGACTTATAGTTCTCTTTCACACACATACGGATTTGTTGCAAATTAAAATTTTGCTTCTAGTTTTGATTTATATACTTTTGACAATTTCCATCCCTGTACCGTGTGTTTCTTTTAATTATTAGCTTCAAATAAAGTATTTCTATCATGAAACCTTTAGCTACTCTTTTTGTGGACGCGTTGACGCGTGAAGTAACTAAATGTGTTTTGTACGTCTGCGTGGCGAATATATTAAATGACCATCTTTACGCCCCATATATCTGGTAACGCATTCAGACGCTTTCATCTTGTCCGTGGAGAGACCTATATGCCCAATGATACATGACCGGGTTTAATGTGAAATACTCAGTGATCTCACAACTAGAACATACTTTAGCCTTTGGTCTTCAAGGCTGCCGAATGAAAAAATGGCTTATTCTCACCTGGCCAATGAAATCGTGGCTGAAGACACGATTATTTGTCCGTTTAGTATCGGATAAAAGAGTATTACTGAAACAGGCAGACATTATAAAGAACATGTAATCCCTGTACGAGGTATGGCAAATAAGTTAACGTGGTCTGTCAGTAGGTATAAACAAGCCTTGTGTCCTGTTTCAGGTGTTGAGGACATAGAACACGCACACATCACTGCCTTTTTGTGTGCAGAAAGGGTGTAGTGACTGGTAATGGACCCACGTTTGTATCAGGAAAACACAATGTATAAACTAGAATTTTAAAACATTGACCACGTAAAGTTATACACAAAAAAGCGCCTATAGATACCTAATACGTCTTTGCTACCTGCACTACAGTAAATTGAAATCGCACGTTTAAACAGCGTGGGGCGATATCACTTTGATTTGAAAATTAATGCGGATATTGTCAATGATAGTTTGACTATGAATTATGTCCGTCGAAAGATATACTGGTGATTGTGGGTTTTTTATATTGTCGTAGTCATTATACGTTTTGCATTAACTCACGCACTCACTCGGTCACTCATTTACACACGTATTCAATTACGGACTTAACTGTTAGCTGCTTAATTTATAACTACCTGCTTGGGGATCAAGTCAGCAAAACATATTTAGAGAAAGGAGTTGCCAATTCCAACCGCACGCGTTTGGCAAAAATCCAGATTCTTCAAACAAAAATGTAATGTGCCAGGTTAATAGTCCGTCTGACGTGCACAAGATATGCCTGGATGAAAAGAAAATGTAAAATTACTATTTACCTTAGGCATCGGGTGATATGAGTCCTGGTGTCCGACTTCGTTAAATGAGCACACATGAGTTACATTGTGACAAACATTTTATCTCAATTCTCTCTGCTGCTACTTTTCCTGATGTGTTTTGCACGCGCGACTCCG
Organism: Hermodice carunculata; assembly: GCA_964020975.1. Taxonomy (NCBI): domain Eukaryota; kingdom Metazoa; phylum Annelida; class Polychaeta; order Eunicida; family Amphinomidae; genus Hermodice; species Hermodice carunculata. The sequence goes on from OZ026627.1 coordinate 3,045,679, forward strand.
ATGTCAATTAAAATACAACTTCCTGGTTGGGCTTGCCATAAGTAGAGCATGGATATTTCACTAGCTGCATTTTACATGTGGGTAGACTTGAACCGTTTCGTGACCATAATATCCATTTTCTATAGATTCCAATCATTCCGACAAAAGGAGAGAGAGGCTTAAAATTTCAGTTTTCGGCTGTGTGTCTGTTCCTGCCTCCTTCGTGACCCGAGATCGATCACAAATTAACATCTAGTTGGTTTTTTCTTGGGTTATTGGTTTATGAAAGGTTGAACTTTTATCAGGGGAAATATTGATACCCTATTTATAGTATTACTGCATAAATAAACCAACCCTTTAGCATTAAGTTAGTGAATCAATACATGTTCAAGGTGCGCTTTGGCTGGATGCACCCGAAGCATTCCGGGAGACTCTTTTGAACTCGAGACATTTGCCAGATTACAGGATACGTAGATATGTTGGCACGTAAATAAAAGTTGTTTTCACTAAACAAAAAATGCAATTTGGAGTATTCACATTAATTCAGATGGATACAACCTCCCTTTTAATCAACACTGGAAATCTGAAGATATTTTCAAGCATGGATTATGGCTGCACGAATTATATTGCATTGACTTTCATACACTTGCATTAATCAAGTGACTTATACAGTGTCAGGCATTGTACTCTAATGTATCCTCACATAGACAGCCGCATGAATGTCATGTCAATCAACTATATCAAGTGTCTGCGCTACTCATTCTCAACATGAAAAAGTGACACAAGGAACAGAATCGTACATAAGAGAATGAACATATCAGAAAAGAACTTATAGGCCATCAATTGGGCATTGTCTGTTTTAAAAAAAAACTACCAAAATGAAAAGCCCAAATATGGCTGATGCAAAAAAGCCACAAAAAGTCAGTTAAACATGTATATACATGCCTTGATATGGGCCAAAAATGATATGAACTGATCTGAATGATATCCTAAAACCTGGTTGTAAATTCAGTTGAAATCGATAATTTTGGTTGAATTCGACATTGCAATAACCTGTCTATACCAATTTGAATATCATCTGGCCATTGCAAAGGTGAGCTTATAAACTTCGATATACTGTAAATAAGTGAAATGCCACAAATGACTCTGTGTAATGCATTCAAAATGACACGGACCATTCATATAAACTATCAACATGGAGAGATTGGTCGTTCCATTATATATATACATATATATATATATATATATATATATATATATATATATATATATATATATATATATATATATATATATATATATAATGCACACATACACAAATGCAAATACATTTTCATTCACGAACGCGCCTTTAAGAGTGGGTTATTATCGCATAAACTCAAAAAAAGTGTAATTTGAATACTGTCACCCGCAACACATTGGTTATGGATCACTGATGCATCAGAAAAGTCGAATGCAAGAGTCGTACATCTACCAGAAAAAAACACTTGGTTGATGGGAAAAGGGAAAAAAACATAACCCGCCCGTACAATGCTAATTTGTCTTTCATGGTGACTGCAGAAGCTGAAAAGTATATACACAATCCATTGTTAATACATTTGATATTCTCAATTCTGACTGGCTAGGTTATACATCTCGGGAATAATCTTTACCGAAGGTTGTTATTTGTGCAAGCGCATACCTGAAACCTCGAAGAAAAGCTGGCATCAGATAACCCATGCTACAGGTTAAAATGGAAGAGGGATATAAGTATTCTTTGTGAGATTTTTAGTATCTACGAACGCAGTCTGCTTCCTGCTTTATATCTCAGAATGAAAGCATTGCTATAAGATCATGTATGTATGTATGTATGTATGTATGTATGTATGTATGTATGTACGTACGTATGTATGTATGTATATATATATATATATATATATATATATATATATATATATATATATATATATATATATATATATATATATATATATATATATATATATATGATGTTATAGAAGAATGTAGCCATAACTTTATAAGCCTGTGCATAATACAACAGAAATCTGTAAAACTATAAACGAGCAAGTGTTTTTGTCTGTGACAAATGACGAAACCCTGTTTCTTTGCACCCGTGTGAATATGGCCCTATGCAAGTAGTTATTTGGTTAAAGCATATCTCTTTATTCTGAACAACCATATAGTACAATGGTAGACTGGTTCAACCGGTTCATCAAACATGCAGAGACAGAAATATATGCACTGGACGGTACAGCCTACATTTTAAAAAAATACGCTTACAGCTACAAAAATACAGTTTTGCTCTGTAGTATTAGACAACATCAACATAAGACGGAACTTAACGGCAGACAAATGACATGTGAAAACAAAAAGAAATTGAATACAATGCCACATAATGTACATTTAACCCCCCCCCCCCAAAAAAAGGACAAAAATAGGACAATATAAGAAGAGGATTATAAGGAAAAACCGTCTTGTTACTGTGATGTAATTTTGCACAGTCTTGAAAATTTCAGGAAAAATGCCTCAGTAAGATCGTCATTGCCGTAGTGAAAATATGGGCCAATATGTCAACCTGGATTATATAATAGGGGTGAGCTTTAGAGTATGTTTTAGAGAGGGGCGTGTCTAACAGTTGTTTCCCCCGCTGCAAAACCTTTGTGCAAAAGACTATGTAATGATTATGGTTTGCCGAAGAAGAGGAGCATAAACATCTAGGCCTATGAATAATGTTGACTTTAAATCATTGTAGTTGATCCTGCAGAATCCCTTTTGCATCTGTGTATCTTATATATTTCAGAAGCGCTCACCAGTCAAGTACAAGGTAGGGACTTTGGCTATTGCCAGGAGGGCGACAATAGCTAAGATTTGAAGACTTGAGGAGAAGGATAGAGAGAATCTGGACGTACGAAGTTTCTTTTTACAGAAGTATCCACAGAGGGCATTAACAGCTAATCATTCTAAAACTTTGGGAAAATTGCAGAACAGGGAGATTGGCCGGTTATCATATTTAAGCAGTCTGTTAGGCCTTCTGAAAACCGGGCATATATTAGATCTATTCCGAAAATTGAATGATTAAAACCGACTTACAGAAGGATTTAAGATTTTGGCAAGTGGTTTGCAGATAGAGGGTACAGAATACGAGACATGCATATCAATTTCGCGCCACATATCACACGGCTCTCGCCTATAAATCACAGAGGACACACGGGAATACCTTTGTCACAAACAGGGCTAGATACCCATTTCTAAAACAAATAGTGTCTTTAAGGGAAATTCAAGTTTACAAATACCCAATTCAAATTGATTTAGTCCTTCCTAAATTGATTACAAGAATACATTTCCATCTGTCTGTACAAAGTGATCTTTGTTTCCAAAATCGTAGAAATATCCCGCTTCCCCGCACAGACACCGCGCCCGTATATCGCCAGGCGAGACTACGGTTACTCAGCCAACAAGGTATGCAATTGTATCGGAAAATTTATATGCATGCCTCGTATTATTAAGTAGTGTGTTATCTATCTTGCCAGGGCCGGAAGCAAAAGTAAGGCTTCAGGATGAAAGTACTTTACGGACAATATTTTCATCAAAGATGATATCTTGCAGATGTGCATCAGTCCGAAATGTAAAGTTGGCCAAAGGGGGGGGGGGCGTCTGCATCAGATAGGATTGTGCATTGGCTAGCAAAATATTTATTGAACAAATAACACTCATGGGGGTTCCTGGAAATTGTCTCGCTGCTGGCTATGATAGAGGGAAGCATCTACTATCCGGCTCTCTTATTGTCTCTTTACTCGTTCAGCAGCTTATACCTAACGGCGGCCATCGATTCCTTTTCAAGAGTGTGCCCGGGATCGATCACTCCCCACGGCAGGCACATATCCTGCTCAGAAAGCTTGGTGTTTTTACAGCCTAAAGCAGACTTGGGGATGTTTCCACCACCGTTTGTAATTTACTATCGCGCTGCTATCGTAATTTAAAGAAGTATCGGCGGATTGAAGTGTGCCCTGTTAAGGAACTTTTAACACAATTCGTAGAGTTTTTCAATCTTGGTATAAACATCATAATTCTAAGGGCGTGATTGGTTTTAGACACTCTAAAAGCGTTTCCAATCTCGATCTTTGGGTCGTATGTCTTATTGTAATGTCCATAGTAATTCAGGACTTGTCTCCGAGTCTTACGGTAACTGCCTTTAATGAGCATTGTATTTCAGATAAAATGTCTGGCTGTAGTGAGAAACAGATTAGACGAATCTGCAACAATGTCATCAACTGAATAAAATGTTTCATAGGCAGAGTCCCAGGAGGCCCAGGAAAGACGTTCATTAAGATCATAATAATTAGCGCTCTTGAAGTTCAATACGGGGCGTTTAAACGATTTATCTTAAAAAAAAAACAGATACATAAATTGAGATAAAGACAACAGGGTGAAATCAGTGAAATACAGACGCCACAATCTAAAACAAGTCCTGGTTAGTCTGTGTTCCGAATGTCAGTAAACTGTGAGAGTATTCGCTCATTCAAGTAGATTTGTTCATGGGTTGGGGGACGTTGTGTTAAAATAATATTTTGGTAACGCCTCCCGTTAATTTCCCATGTTACAATTAAAATATATGGGTTGCTTTCTATGGCTGCGGATAGTCATGTTAGCAGAGAGTCAAGAAAATTGTTGTGGAGCTCTGCCAGCTGCTCAGGTGGATGATAGTAGTTGCCTATCAAAACGTTTCCCTGGTGTGTAGATAGTTTGACCCAAATACACTCACAACTAAGATGTTCCACGTCACAACGTCTTAGACAAGGAAAAGTTAAATAAACAAGAGTTAACATCCCACCCACTTTGCCTGTAAGTCGATCTATACGAAAGGCTGTTGGAAATTATCGAGGGATAAGAGTTAGTCAGGGAAACTCTTCTTAAGCCAAGACAAGGGTTATGATGTTAACATTTTTCGATTCGGTTTACAGTCCAATTTCCTCGAGTTTACCAGGACTTTTCAGCCTGCAACCATTTACATGACAAATTTGGAGACAGTCATTCGGGGAATAATTATATGTAGGTCCACGATTCGGGTGAACATCGATTGCAGATAGTGGGGATAATGGAATAGCTCCTAGATATGTTGTACAAATAAAAATCCAAAAAATATTACAACAGCAAAGAATAAGCCCGGAAGACAGAAAAAAGTCTTTAATCTGAAGATGAACATTGTGGCTAGATCTAAAACAGATAAAGCAACAAATGTATTTGTTGAGAAATAGACTATATATTGGATAACCAGAATACCCACCAGTAAAGTTTATGAAAGAGGTGTAGTCTGGCGATGGGACATGTGAGGTAACGTAGTGAAAGAAAAAAGAATAAAAAAATAACAGCTGAAGGGAAAAAGAGACGATGCAACGTAGAGAACTCGAGAACAATTGATGTGGAGACGAAGAGCATTTAGGTTGAGCAAACCATAGCAACTATGAAAAGAAAGCCGTGCAAATGAGCAAACGGTGAAAAGTGAAGTTACTCGTCCGAGTAGGAATGAATAAAATTAGCAATAAGACTCCGACATGACATAATCCTATCTGAAAAATAAACGTCCTAGACGTTTTGAAACATTGCAATTAGAGCTAGCACATTCGAAATTAAGATGTGGAAAAAAATGAAAGTAAAACTTACATTGCTACAAAATTATAGTGACCTGTGGAGTCAACTAATACTTTGAAAATTAAGTAGACATCAAGAACGTAGTTCTTAGACGTAAATCAAGTTCATGCATTAGCTTGGAAATTTACACTAGCTACACACTGCGTGTGCAAATATCAATCTTATCAACAGAAGTAATAAACTCTAGAAGCGAAACTAAACATTACTATGTACATAAGCTCAACATCAACATTAACATTTAATAACATGCAAGTTGTTTGCAACGCTGCAAGAACAAAATTGTTACTAAGTGGCATTAAAGCTACATAAGACGACAGATGGATAGCAAAGGTTCCTGAAAAAAAATCACCACGACAAATAGGCAAACATCAAGATGAACAATCTAATAAACGAGGTTAATCATGGCACTCTCCCTCAGGATTTCTAACTGGCGAACAAACTACAGAATAAACAAATTCCATGTTTCAGGGGCATGGATGTGTGGTCACTATGAAACTATTGCAAGTGGACAATTACTCAAGTCTTTGCCACATGTTTTCGTATAAAGGAAGTATATTTTATGGTACACCAGTAAAAAATGATGTGTTTAAAGCGACCAATGAAAGCAGGAGTTCACATTATCCTATTTTGAAGCAGTGTCAGGACACAAATCGCGTGAAAAGTAACCGCGATTGACTTATTATTTATTAGCGCGTAACGTGTTTTTGTTTTAAAATTTCTTCAAGTCTAGTTCTTTATTTGAAACAGCTCTCCGTTGCCAGCAGTATCCCACACAACAAAATTGCACCCAAAACCTCATATCCACCGTTATCTAGATATCAGCCACTAGGTTGACCTTTCCATGTCCCTCATGGTGGAAAATTAAAAACCATACTTTCCTATTAGTGTTTACGAGCACGCGCGGGTCATCGGGACGTACTTAGAGCTAAGCCAATAGCTCGGATGTTCTGCTTTATCTGTAATATTATTACAATGCTAACATATACATATCCCGTAACCGACTATTTCCTACTTTTGATAATTTCTGAAAAATCGGGAAAATGACAGAATCAGTCAATACCGAAAATGAACAGAAACATCACCAAGTATTGAACGGATCTGGTGCGAGCCAATTCTAGGTACAATCCCAAGAAGTGTTAAGAGGATCCAAATTTTTAAATGTGGAGAGAGAGGTCAAAACAACAAAAAAAGGCACAAAAAATCTTTGAAAAGCGAAAAAAGAGTTACAACATTACCTGTTGGAAAAAAAAAGAAAGTTCAGGGATCTCCAGTATGTTCCTATGCAAATTGATAGCAATCGTCCAGGCGGTTTAGAGAAGATCTATTCCGTTACTTCGCACAAAGGAACCAAAACGTCACGAACAATCTAAATATCATTGCAGCATAACCGTTTGAACGAAATCTGTGGAGCCTCACCCAACGTACATCAAGTGTGATTAAGTGAACCCGAGTACCACCAAATAGTGAAAAAAAAATGATTTTTTTTATTGGTGGTGTTAAGCAAGGGGGATTTTTTTTGTTTGTTTTGATTTTTTTTTTTTAGGATTTTGTCAAGAACAGTAACCGAAAATTATTAGAAATATGAACAATTACTTAAGCATGACCATTTGCACAAACCTGACAGGGACCCAGCCAAGGCAGATGCGCTAGATTGAAGTATGCCTGGTGAATAGTTTTGGAGACAAATACGAATTTTAGATGGACGGCGGCACAGACAGAGGAATGACCATCTGTAAACGTAGCTCAATGACACCTGATTTAAACTGGGATAAAATTATCAATATAAACTTTATTCGATTACAGTATATTCTTGACCAGTATCTGTTAGCAATTACATGAAAAAGATGCACAAACAAGTAATATTCGGCTTTTTACTTTCTTCGAACTTCAAATGCAGTACTAATCATTACTTTATCTGCCAAATGTATCTTATTTTTAATTAATTTATCCATCTATCTATCTATATTATAGATTATAGCATGCTTTGTTGACGATATGAAGTATATCAACGAGCACTGGATGCCATATAGCAGAACGAGTGAGCGACGCAAACGAGTTCTACTATACGGTATCCAGTGCGAGTTTATAACTTCATATTGTCTACAAATCATGCTATAAAATGTATATCTTAAGTTTGGGTCGATTTGTACATTTCAATACATAAAGCAAAAATTAGAACGACATTTGCAGAAAGTTGTACTCCTCATCAACACAACTACAGATGAAACCGGAAGAGTACCGATACATCATATCGCGGCACTAGAGCTTTTAGGCCTGTGATACGGTATTTATATAAGCCTGTTATAGTTCTAAAATCGACCCAAAGATGATATATATATATATATATATATATATATATATATATATATGAAGGTAGTCGTTTTTAATGAATTCTCCAAATATATGAACCAACACACGTTACATTTTTAATTTTTAACACGCAGATTGTTAAGATATGATCTGGTGAACCCATTGGTATGTGTCACATTATTGTATCAATCGAAGACCTCATATTCTCCAGTCGGCATGAAAGATGTTATACCATTATGTTTTCTTTTCTTTTTTTTTGGGGGGGGGGCACATGGTGTAAGTTACACAACAAAGCGAAAGTTGAACAGGGGAAGGGGTGAGCAGGTGATGCCGTCTCCACACACGATACATGTGATATAGTGATCCACTCAAACATCGTGTAAACAACATGTGCAGTGGAAGGTCTTTCGGTGTCGTTAAAAGGAGAATGATCTTTAAGAACCCATATTGAGACAAGGGGCTATCGTGCCACATAAATTCAGTCACGAATCACCTAAGACGAGAAGAAGGTAAGGGTTTTCCTTTCGATGCTTTCTTGTCTTTATGACAGATGTCAATAGTCTGATACACAGATGGCGCATCTATCTGGACAACTGTAAAGTATAAACAACAAAGGGATCTGAATCTGTGCTTTATTCTGCTCTATTACCCATACATATGGAGTTCTACAGCAATTTTCCTCTTTTGGTCTCTTTTCACTTAACACATTTTGGTCGAGTTTGAGTAATAATTGTCAAACTTTCAATGCTTCAGTGAAATGTTCTAAGTTTTTCATGCCCTAACCTGCACACCTTTTCTCTCAAATTCAAGGAGTCATGGTGCCATATTCGTGTTCATTGACTCCAAGCTTGCGTGTATTATGTACAGAATGGAAAATTGTAATGTTTGCTCATTTTTGTACTTTAAAACGACGAAGGATTTGACCATAGTACACAGATTTTATTTGCAAACTAATAAAATGCAAATAGTGCATGAAAACGTACTATTCAAGTATTTTGAAGCTTTTTCAAATCGTATAAGTTTGGAAGTGAATATACATGCAGTAGCCTTTAGCTTGTACACGAATGATTTTGGCATGGCATTCTGAACATTTAGGCTCTTATCTCAATATTCAGCTTCAAAAAATCTGTGCACAGCACACCTTGATATTTACTATCAGATACCAGGTACCAACAATGGTTACGTTGGTGACAGTCTATGTTATATCATCAATATTATGTGCATTCGAATGATTATTTTGAATGACATACATTTTGCTTGTCTGAATATAACAGGCAAAGACACCATTATACCTGCAGTATATTTTACAGGCAAATAATATCCCAGTGGTGTAAAAAAAAAAACTCCAGACGGGCCACAAATGGGTCAGATGAATTTATCTGTTGCTTTAAAAGGGTCAAATTAACTTCTTGAGAAGCAATCATGCTTAGGCCTTGTTATGATTCATGTAATAGAAACATATTAATCTGCAAAGTTTCATTCACAGTATTCAGTGATATTTTGTGGTGCAATTATTAACGATTTGATACAGACCACCCATATTGTCCAGGGATCACTGCAGGCGCATAAATGGATGAAGGATTGCCACTGACGAAAAGGCAATCTTAGGTCTGTGCACGTACCTATAGTAACTCCTTGACGAGCACTAGGGTATCTTCTATTATGTTTTAAGGTAAATATTACTACGCAAGCCATATGCTGGTATACACAATTAAAAAAAGTTGTTGATAAAATTCAATGTCGTGGACATCTCACAAAGAAATGAGTTTTTATATCGGATTGGCTAATGAGAACTGATGGAACATAATGGAATATTCTTCAACATGCCTAGACTTAAAGTTTAAGTTACCATCCACGTTATTACGTCACACAAATGCAACAAATGGAATCAGTCAATACAAATCATGATGTCCTCTTCCATCTTAACTAAAAGGTAAACCTCATTAGAAAGGGTAAAATTTGTTATTGTTGTCGATAAACTGCGGTACAATAAATTGATAATGTATACGTGAAGCAGCGTAGATAGTTTAAAGTCATATTTGACAAGCAACATTTTTTTAATAGTCTTAAAATACCTTAAAGCTGTCTGTGATTAAATTCCCGATCGAAAGTTCCTTTCCAATGCGCACAGTTAGTCTAGTGTAATGAATACATTTGTTCTGTACCTTTTTCGACGGAATCTCAAGTTTTTTTCTTGCGTGACGCCATTTCGTGTTGTATTCTACATTCCTTATTGAACAGGATTCCTTGAATTCATCTACATTAAATATGTTTTTTTGTTCACTCAAATTGCTATTTTGATTCGCATGGTACATAAGATTACATTCTTATCATTCTTGTACTCTGCTGTTCCTGTGTTGTATTCATTTAGTTTATTCTATCTACGTCAATTCACATTCAAAGTACATTCATTTTGTTTGTAACTTGTCCGTGGCTGTTTCTTGTTTATGCCTTAAACATTCGTGGCTTAGAAACGAGCATCTGAGGGGCATCCACCTGCTGCTCGTGTAGACGCAATAAAAAGGATTTTTCAAAGAGGTACCACAAATGGGTTGCTATGCGTACTTGGCTGTAAACTTATGCTAGCCAGCAATACTTCAGAAAACAGTGCTGATACTTCATCCAGTTAATTACAGATTTAGTGTTTTGTCCTACTTTGAAAATCATTTATTTACTATCGGACAAAGTAGAATGAATATATATATATATATATATATATATATATATATATATATATATATATATATATATATATACATATGTATATATATATGTATATATATATATGTTTGTGTGTGTGTGTTTGTGCGTGTGTGTGTGTGTGTGTGTGTGTGTTTGTGCGTGCGTGTGTGTGTTCGTGTTGAAGTACTTTTTAAGATTTCTCTTGGTTTGTACAGGTGGTTTAGCTACAACTGTCTTTTTTACAATCATTGGGGCTGAACATAAGGCCCCGGCTGTTTCTACTTGAGTTTTACACTTGCATGTGGTTTAACTAGGATAATCTATCCAGCTAGAAAAGACACATACTGGTTTAGGGGTAAGTCAAATTGTTCTTATCTGAACCTGTACTATACAAATTCAGTAATTATGTTGTGCTTGACCGCTTTTATTCTTATATAATCAAGCTTTGCATTTATAAGCAAAATTTCACGTAATTAGCTAATTTTGTTCTTTGCCAAGTTCATATTTATTAATTATTATGTGAGTTGTCTTTGTTGAACATTTAGCTTATACAGGGAACCGCTACTCAGAGAGACATGTAGGGATACAGGCTCCGAAACATGGTCTGAGTAGTAACCCGCTGAAGATCCTTTATTTTATTTCGGCTAATACAGCCTATGTCAAAATTCTACAGAAGAACGTGTGCAATATGGACAAAAGTACTTCCACATTTATGCATAGGTTAGAGATAGGCTAGCGGCAAATGCTTCAAAAGTGCCCTAAAAGTAGGTGCAACCCCAACCAAAGGTATAACAAAACACAACCTATATCAAAATGTGTGCACATGTATCCTCTTTACAGAAAAATAGGTTATGGAGTCCGAAAAGCGTTTTTTTTTGGTATCTTTACACGCCCGTTTCTATGGCAACCTCTATTTTTGGTGGAAAATGACTACTTTACACTATTTTTTTAATATCGGCCTTAATTTTGAAGATAAGCTCTCCAAATTTCATCAGAAGGTAGCACTAGCCTTACTCTTTCAACAGGCGTGAAGCTTTTAAAAAATGTTAGATTAACATCATTATTATTATAATTATATGCAAAATTTTCTCATCTATTTGGCAATATAAATACCTCTATTTGTTGATTTTGCTTGCTGCAGTTGCCAAATTACCAACAAGGCCTGTTGGCCTAAATGCAGGGGCAAAGCATATGTAGGCCTGAAGGCCTATTGAACAAATTGAAATAATTGAAGGAAAGACTGTTCAGGTGTAACAAAAACATTTTGTTGAATATAATTTATGAAAATAATACCCAGTTCCTTGCTTATGCTTTACTTAGTTTATAAACCAAGAGGACTGTGGCAGTCCTGTGCTCAGCTGACATGTACATATACCCTTGCCATTTTTTAAGAATTGCCCCAAAAAGAACAAAGAAATTCATAAAAAAATCCAAAAATCAATGGAGTGTGTCCATTTAAACAAATCTGTTAGAGACCCCAACCAAGGTACATTGCCACCAAGTTTAAAGTGAATTTGAATGGCGGTTTTCCATAAACAGGTCAAAATGTGAATCAGCATTAGAATACCCATTGACTTACACAGTAATCAATAGGAAAGATGCATTTACCAGTAAATACCCGAATTAAAAATATCGTGAAAAATCAGTAATCCAGAGCATTGCCACCTAGTGAAATGTTTTGTTTGACCTTTCCACAAAGAACACATCCACCAACATTCAGCTTAATATGAGTGACGGTTCTGTAATGGAAGTCGAAAATAGCAATGAAACACAAAAAAACATAAAAAATATAAATAATCGCAGCGCAACTTGGTGAACAAAAACAGAATTAGGGGTCCTTAGGCGTGCTCCTGTGTGACATCAAAGCAATCGAGTGAGCAGTTTCAGAGGAGAATATTTTTTTTAAGATTTGTCCGAAAAAAGAACAGAAAAATTCATAAAAACTCCAAAATTTGATTTGAACAAATCTGCTAGAGACCCACCCAAGGTACATTGCCAGGTTTCGCAGAAGAAGTCAAAAAATTGAATTAGCATTAGAATGCCCATTGACTTGCATAGTAATCAATAGGAAAGCTGCATTGACCGACAAGTACCTGAATTGAAAAAATCGTTAAAAATCAGGAATCCATGGCAGTGCCACCTAGTGAACAACTCGGTTTGACCCTTCTACAAGGAACATATCCATCATGTTTCAGCTAAATCTGAGTGACAGTTCAGGATAAGAAGTTGAAAATAGCAAAAACACACAAAAAATCATTAAAAAATAGGAAAAAATTGCAGCTCCACCTGGTGAACCAATCAAGAACTAGAAGTCCTTGGCAATGTCCCTGTGGGACATCAAAGCAATTGAGTGGGCGGTTTCGGAGAAGAGATTTTTTAAGACAAGCCCCCAAAAAGAACAAAAAAAAAATCATGAAAAAAGCCAAAAATCACTGGACCGTGACCATTTGAACAACGTTGGTAGAGACTCAACCAGGGTACATCCCCAAGTTTGAAGTTAATCTGAATGACAGTTCTGGAGAAGAAGTCAAAAATGTGAATCAGCATTAGAATGTCCATTGACTAGCATATTAATCAATAGGAAAGCTGCATTGACCACCAAGTACCTGAACTGAAAAAATCATTAAAAATCAGGAATCTACAGCAGTGAAGTGAACAACTTTGTTTGACCCTTCTACAAAGAACATATCCACCAAGTTTCAGCTTAATCTGAGTGACGGTTCTGGAGAAAAAGTCGAAAATAGCAAAAACGTACAAAAATTCATAAAAAAAATTGCAGCGCCGTCTGGTGAACAAATTAAGAACTAGGTGTCCCTGGCAGGGTCCCTGTGGGATATCAAAGCAATTGGCTGGGCAGTTTCGGAGAAGATTTTTTAAGATTTGCCCCCAAAAAGAACAAAAAAATTCATAAAAAATCCCCAAATCAATAGAGCGTGACCATTTGAACAAATTGCTAGAAATCAACCCAATGCACATCCCCACCAAGTTTGAAGTAAATCTGGCCAAAATCATTCAAGTTATAACCATTAGAAGAAATTTCCATGTTAAACTTTCCTTTGAAAACTTTTGTAAAGATTTTTGAAAAAAAAAAATTAATCAAAAATCCAAAAATCACTGGAGCATGACCATTTGAGCAAACCTCATAGAAACCCACCCAAGGTACATTGCCACCAAGTTTGAAATTAATCTGGATGACGGTTTTGGAGGAAAAGTCGAAAATGTGAATTAGCATTAGAATGTCCATTGACTTCCATAGTAATCAATAGGAAAGCTGCACTTACCGATAAGTACCCAAATTGAAAAAATCATTAAAAATCAGGAATCTGCAGCATTCCCACATAGTGAACAACTTTGTTTGACCCTTCTACAAGGAACATATCCACAATGTTTCAACTTAATCTGAGTGACGGCTCTGGAGAAGAAGTTGAAAATAGCTGTAACACACAAAAATTCATGAAAAATTAGAAAAAAAATGCAACGCCACCTGGTGAACAAATTAAAAACTGGGAGTCCTAGGGAGTGTTCCTGTGTGATATCAAAGCAATTGGGTGAGCGCTTTCGGAGAAGAAGATTTTTTAAGATTTACCAAAAAAAGAACAAAAAAATCATCCAAAATCCAAAAATCACTGGACCGTGACTATTTGAACAAACTTGGTAGAGACCTACCCAAGGCACATCCCCACCAAGTTTGAAGTGGATCTGGCCAACGGTTTTTGAGAAGTCGAAAATGTAAATTGTGGACAGATGGACGGACGGACGGACGGACGACGAACCCTAACAAAAGCTCAGCTGACTGACAAGTCAGCTGAGCTAAAAAACAAAAACAAAAACAAAAAAAACCCCGGCAAAAATCAGAAATCCACAGCAGTGCCACCTAGTGAAAAACTTGGACCCTTCCACAAGGAACTTCTCCACCAAGTTTCTGCTCAATCTGAGTGGTGGTTTTGTGGGAGACAAAAATAGGAAAAACACACAAAAAATGATAGAAAAAAAAATGGAAAAAATCGAGGCCTCAACGATCCATGATTAAAAGAAGACCAATTTCTAAATTAATTTTTCATTTGAATTTGAATGTAAAACACTGTTTCTTGTGAATAATTTGCCAACACTGTATACGGAAATTGACTGAAATATACTGATAGCATCCATTATGTTTATGGGTTGTGTGGTTTGGCTAGCTTGTGCAAAAGTGCTTTCTCCAGAACGCATTGTTGGAATTTGAGCAAATTTAGCATATATATTACCGAAAAAATATGAAGTGAAGACAATTTAGAAACCCTATCATTAAGTTTATGTAAATGAGGTCATCTTCAAATTAGGATTTTATAATTTATGTATTGTGTTGTAGACGCATCAGAAAGCACAAATCTGGGCACATTTCTTTGACTTCCAGAGTCCATGTCGGATTCTAACTCTGCTATGTGATTGTCTCATTATCAGAGTTATTGAGAATGACCGTGCATATTGTCAAAATGTGTTGCATGATTGATAATATACACATGGTGAACTGGAGTATTTTCTAAAATGAAGCTTGGACCTGGTAAGAACACCCACGTTTTAATGTATTTGTAGGTAAGATAATTTTGTACCGTGAACCTAAAATCATGAACCAGGAACCGCCATCCAAGAAGCCACCCCAGCCAAGCTAAATCCCAATACCTGTGTTTTATGTAGCAAAGCTCTCAACACAGGAAAAGGGACTGATTACAAAACTTCTTTGGACAAGCTACGATATACGCTTGCCTCCACCACAGACCGATCAGCTGCTCAACTACCGCCTACTGAGGATGCATTTGAGCAACATGTGAAAAGGGCACAATACCAATGTGCCATCTGGTGCCACAATGGCACTGATCAATTACATACAGCTCTTAAAGCGCTATCATTTCGAGACATAACAAAAATTAATGACTATTTGGGTCTTACTGATTTAGAACACACATTTCCGCAAAATTGTTTGTGAAATTGTGTACGCTTACACAACAACGATTCGGACACCAGATTCTAATAAGAAAACATTAAATCAAATGTTTTGCAGCATTCCTTTCAAACACAAAATTATTGATTCACTAAACATTCAGTCCCTTTTCAAATTGAAATTTGTTCGTAACGTGATTCCCAAGGAGTGCAAAATAAAAGACCCCCCCCCCCCCGCCCATCATTTCCGATAAATATGGCAACAATATTGGAAAAGTATCATGAATGACAAGCAACTTCTGGCTTTAATTACTCCTAAAGATATTGCAGCGAATCAAAATTGTGACTGTATGTCTGACAGTAAATATTCTGATTTTGTTGATGCATACCACAAACATGTATTTACAGGTAATATGGATATCGTACAAAATTCAAGTTTAAAAGAAATTATGAAAAAAGGTACAAAATTTCGGATATGTTCCAAGTTGAACATTGACAGTATTTTTCAGGATACATGTGATGCATTTGATTTTTACTGTATGAAATGGGCAAAGAAAGAAAAAATAGATTTTCAGAAATTTAAAGGATGGTTATCAAACTTGAAAAAAGTCTCTAGAAAAAGAATTTATTGTTACAAATCCCACATTAAGAATTTCAATACGGTTAATCTAAAACAACCTGAAGTTTCAAAAGCAGTCAAATAACTACAAGAAAGTTTTGTAGTCACTAACATAGATAAGGCAGGGAACAATCTTGCGATCATCTGCAAAAAATATTATCTGGATGTTTTGAAAAAAGAACTTGGTATAAACAACATTTCAGACATAAGAGGAAGTGACGTATATAAATTACACAAACAATCCATTGATAATTTGATAGATACACATAATGATGAGATGAAAAGGAATTTTAATATCAAAATTTCTGAAGAGGACTCCTCTATTCCACTTTTGTTCTGGATACCCAAATAACATAAAAACCCTTTTAAATCTAGATTCATAGCCGGTGCTGCAACATGTACTAGAAAACAATTATCAAAAAAAGGAACATTGTGTCTGAATGCAATTAGGAATCATTTTCGTAAATACTGTAATGCAATTTCTAGAAACAGTGAATTAATTTTTTTTGGAGTATTAGCAATTCTTCGAAGTTTGTATTTAAAATCAACGATGTAAAAGCAAAAAATATCAAATGTTTTGATTTTTGTACACTGCACACAAATCTACCCATAGATGGAGTCAAAAGTTCACCTTCAGAATTAATAAGCAAAATGTTTAACCATAATGGTAAACCATGCATTAATATTAATTCATATACAAAGAAAGCATAACACAACAAATATTAAAAAAGTAACATTAAATCGTACACTGTTGAAACTTCCATAAATGCTATAAAATTTCTTTTGGATAATACTTTTGTTCAATGCGGACCATTGGTTTTTCAACAAATAAAAGGCATTGCAATAAGTAGCAACTGCTCCCTTTTACTGGCAGATTTGTATTTAACCTGGCTTGAATTTAAGTATATGGATAAACTGATGAAAAAGGACTTTCAAATGGCTACAAAATTATCAAACAACGCAAGATATATTGATGACATTGCTTGTGTAAATGTACAAAATTTCAGTAAAATTGCTAAAATTTAACCAAAATATATCCCTTTGGAGGGTAACAATTCAGATGGTTTCAGAGATGTGTTTTTGGACTTGGATATTCAGGTCACTAATGACAGGTGTTGTATTAAAGTCAGTCACAAAATAGATGAGTTTGACTTTGAAGTAGTTAATTATCCCTTCCCGGACAGTATTATTTCGGACACTATTGGAAAAATACGTTTTTTCACTTAAGATTTGGTCGTATTTGTTTTAAATTTCAGGACTTTGCATCTAGAACCAAATTTTTATTTACAATAAACTTGAGTCAGGAGGATTCAAAGATTTACTTTTGATCAAATATTTCTACAAATTTTGCTGTAAATATCCCGAGATGGTTAGAAAGTTTGGCTTCAATAATTTTAGAGATTTTAGACTTGCCTTTTTTTCGACTTAATTTTATCTTTTGGCATCATTCTGTTTTAATGTTCACCTTTCAGACGTTTTAGGCTAGCTTGTTTTCTCTTAGGTTAACCCCGCAGGGGCTATCGGTAGCGAGTAGCGGCCTACGACAGTTACAAGCTTGCCTAATTGTACTTGATATCTGGTTAATATTTTCATTGCATTCACTTGACTGAAATACAAATGACTATCGGTAGCAAGCAGTGGCCCACGACAGTTACATGTTTGCTTAATTGTACTTAAAATCCTGTTAAGAATAATTGTTTTGAGAAACATGTTTTTGGCATAAATGCTAATGCCTTTCATTCTTTTCTGACATGCCTAAATGCACATTTACTCAATACAAAAAAAAATCAAAACTGACAGTATTTTTTCAAATATGACAAACCTGACACATTACGTTGATACATTGACTCAGGGTTGGCAATGAAATGGAGCTTAATTGTTTGAGGAGTAGGTGTCATCATGGAGTTTGTTGTACACTTCTGGTGCAGGGTGTACATTGTTGCAGTCATAGTTAGGATTTCCCTTGGTTTATACAGGTGGTCTAACTGCAACTGTTTATTTTACAATCACTGGGACTCAATATAATGCCCCAGCTTGTTTCCACTTCAGTTAAACACTGGTGGATGGTTTAACTAGAATAAGCTGTCCAGCTAGAAAGGGTACATATTGGTTCAGGGGTAAGTCAAATTGTTCTTAACTGAACCTGTACTACACAAATTTGGTAATTATAGTTTGTTTGCCAGGTATTCTTCTTTCATTTGCCACGTTCATATTTATTCATTATTATGTGAGTTGTCTTTGCTGAATAATTAGCTTAGACAAGGAGCCGCTACTCAGAGAGACATGTACAGGTAAAAGGCTCCGAAACATGTTGAGTAGTTACCCGCCGCAGACATTTAATTTATTTCGGCTAATACAGCCTATGTCAAAATTTTCCAGAGGAACGTGTGCAATTTGGACAATAGTACTTCTATATGTATATAGGTTAGACAGGGACAGGTTAGCCTATGGAGAGTAAAGAGTTCGGACTGCGAAATAGGGTAATGACTACTAGGAGGAGGTTTTGGACAAAGAGACACCAAGACAACAGTCACATTCCTAACCCTAAAGTGTGGGATCCCAATGGTAACGGCTGGGAAAGGTCTATTGATGGCTACCTCAAGCTTTTGATGTATACCAATGAGCTAACCCCACTGGAAGTCCGCAACTTGACTCATATGTAATGCACCGATATTGAGTGTACTGTCGCATGAAAGTGCCATTGCCTCCAGACAGGACTTGAATGTACAGAATTATGTGCATGCTTTGGACATGAGTGTGCAAATGACACTTTTGACACTGAAACAGACAGTGATTATGAGGAAGATGATGATTGAATCTTGGCGTAGAATCTCCAAACTGTGACCATCATTGATCAGCTTTCTGTATTTAGTGTGTGCATATACTTATACTGTTTTCCTTTACTAAAGGCATCTTGAATTATAGTTTGATGCCAGAGATACATTAGTTATGTTGCAGGACTCCATGGGATGGTTCACTGTAAATTACGTGTAGATGTGAATACATGGTACAAAGTACTATCGTACTTTATCTGTTGTATTGGCAATTGTTATGACGGTTCCCTAAGCGAAGATGACATATGATAGCCATATTAGCATATCAATTAATATGCATGTGGTATATTCATATAAACATGATAAGTAAAACTTGTATGAGTACTGTTCCTTATCATTTTGCCTTTTTTTAAATGAACGAAACTTTATCTTATTAAATACAGTATGTTATCCGTCGCACATTACTAAATTTTGATGCAAATTTTATATATTTGCATAAATTAACATACGATAATTAGGCACTTTGAACAAACTCTGTATTTTGTGACTATATTAGAGCAGTTGAGCACATTTTGGTGTGTATTTAGCCTTTCCACAATCAGTAACACCAAAGTTATTATTTTTAAGGACAAATTTTAGTTGTCTCAGAAATGGCATAGGTTGTCATCGAAACGGGCAGAAATATATATGATAAAACGCTTTTCAGATTCCACAACCTATTTTGATTATAATGGTGTGGAGTCTCGGGAAGCTGTTGTTCATCCATGTAATCATATATGATGATGTGCCGTCAAGAGTCAAATCATTCAATTCATGTTGGGTTATAACATTCAAAAGTATTTTGAAGCAACCAATTTCTGGTGTTCTTGACATACATGACCACAAGTTTGACAAGGTATCTCCTTTTGCTGAGAGTGAACGTTTTATTCCATAAACAGATAGTAATTACCGTGTAAAAATACTCATGTTTTTTTCCGCAAGAATAGACAAAAGATCATGGGTGAGCGAAAATCCGTATAAGCGTTTTTTTTTGCCCAGCTGGCCAAACTGCCGAAGTACTTTCTTCTTTCCTTCATTTTCTCTAGTTCGATTTCCTTGCTATCATGAATCCTCTTTCCTAAATGATTAGTGGTGATTATAATACCATGGAAAAGTAATAGAACTTTAATTACGGCAACACTGGATTGGGAGTCAGCTAACTGAATATTATTGCGCAAAACAATGCCCTGGAGATCATAAGAGAATATGCCAGAACAACCGAGTTCTGTCAAGGTTTCCTGGATTCATTAACCACTCATTTCGAAGGTCTTATGGTTAAAAATGTTGCACATCCACCGATTTCCAACCAAGAGCACCTGTAATCCACTTACTTTACCGTGATCAGCTTAACGGAATCAGTTTTTTTTTATTTTTGAGAAAAATGGAAGGTATGAGGAGCTTTGAGGACCCCATGGGATACTGAATTGGGCGTCTTTGAGTACATCAATGACATGATATCTTACTGAAAGACATATCTTTTAAAAACTTTGATATCAGATTAAAAGGCAAACCAAGGATGACCTCCATTTTTTAACTTAATCCAGATGTGTAACAGGACATAAAAATGCTTCAAGTATACATAACTGAATTCCCGATATCGATTCAGCACTAACCAAAGAAGCCTTCCATCTGACACAAAAAAGTAAATTCGCTATTCGATCACACTATAGAAAATCACGTCACAAGCTCGACAGCAACATCAACGAAAAATGGTGGTGTTTGGCAAAGTATGTTCTTGAGAGCAAACAGTTTGTTCCTATTGCACATCCTGCAGGAAGGACCTGGTTGCGTCCAAAATGTTGAAATCTTCCACGCTGATTGTTGAAACCAAGGTGAGCTCCCTCGAGGTAAAAAACACTGTCCAATGCCCACTTTTGAAAGGAAAACCCACGACGGACTCAGACTTTTCCATATAATGTAAAACGATGTTGTAAGGATAGTTTCATTTCTGAAAAGCAGTTTTGTAACGCTGTGCCAGCCATGATTGGATGTTATAATGTGAGACATAGAAAAGCAGCAATTTGGACATATGCAACCAAGATTTGTATTTTTCTCGCTTTGAACATCTACGTTTTGCAATATCAGGGAGAGATAGATCAAATGTTTATCCCAAATTTAAAAGGCCAGCAGACAAATGAAATCGAATTATCAGCCCATTTTGACACTCTGCAGCATATCAACATGTTTGAACGCTTGACATTAATCATTTTGTAAATAACTTGTGGGGAATGGATCGCTGAACAGTGAACAAACAAGAATCTTAAATCACTAGTATGAAAAAATTTATAAATCAATACCCAGATGCTGAGCGTTTTTCACAAGCGTTACTACACACTTAAAGTAAACACTGCAGCTATAATAATACTTCTTGATACAATGGACGCTTTTTGATATTGCTTGGTACAAGGGACTCCCTTTACATTACATCAGACACAGTGTGAGTTTCTCTGATCCACTTGATTACAAGTTATTTATCCGACAGACAACAGCACGTTGTTCTATAAGGCGACACTCCATGTTGGCTCGCTGCAGCAACAAAATTCGCCACTGAACCATATGAGGTCCTTTATTATTCTAACTTCATTAATGACTTGGTGGATGAACTTTCGTATCACCTAAGAAGTTTAGCTGATGGTATTATTGTTTTCAAGAATTGATTCTTAATCCAGCTTCTTCGGCACGAGTTTGAACGGTGATTTTAATACCATTCACAGTGACAGAAAACTTCCACATGTCATATTTGTGCATATACCATATTTTGCAAAACACAACAAAATGATCACCCTCTGCAATGTTATAGTGAAGATATAATTCCTAAAACGTCTTATCATACTCATTCGGTTACTGCATTTTTGTTTCGATTCAAGGTCAGAAACACGTATTAGGGCTGCTTCAAAATTTTCCCGAAGAGCGAAAAAGTGTGAAAAGTCCCGAGATTGGTTGAAAGACCAAAGCAGTGAGTTCAATAAGGGCACGACCATGCATTGCAGGCGACTCGTAATTTGCTATTGTCGTTTTTTAGAACGACAGAAAACAGAAAAAAAAATGCTGTAACCATTCGGTGATTATAGACCTATAAAGATATAGTATTGTCACTGATGATTAAATCGATGACTAATAATAAATGAGAAAGAAATTCTTTATGACTGCTGTATTTGAAAAGGGAATTCACGTGCGTGGCAAATAACACTCAAGTGTTACGAATACTCACTCTCACATGTTGTTTGGGACCCAGTCAGCTATGTGGCATAATGGCTAAGACGGTGTACCTTAAAAGTTTGGGTAGCGCGTTCGAATCAGCATGCGTTAGAATACACAAGGATTTTTTTGGCTTGCATTATTTATTTATTTATTTGTTTATATATTTATTTATTTATTTATTTATTTATTTATTTATTTATCTATTTATTTATTTATTTATTTATTTATTTATTTATTTATTTATTTATTTATTTATTTATTGGGTGGCGCGTTCGAATCAGCATGCGTTAGAATACACAAGGATTTTTTTGGCTTGCATTGTTTATTTATTTATTTATTTATTTATTCATTCATTCATTCATTCATTCATTCATTCATTTATTTATTCATTCATTCATCCATTTATTTATTTATTTATTTATTCATTCATTCATTCATTTATTTTTTTATTAATTAATTAATTTATTATGATAATTTATATATTTATTTATTTGTTACAAGAAATCTATTATTATAATATGGAGAACGTACTTTCAACAAAATGACGGTCATCCTTATTATATTTTTTTTAGATTTATTTGATGTATTTTATTTCCCAAAAGAATGGGTGTGCAATAAATTATAATTATAATTATTATTATCATTATTATTATTATTATTATTATTATTATTATTATTATTATTATTATTATTATTATTATTATTATTATTATTATTATTATTATTATTATTATTATTATTATTATTATTATCTGGCTCTTTATAATCTGGCTCTTGAGAGTCTTTCTGTGTTGAATTCGAGACTGGGTGAATATCTTGCTTACCTAGGTGCAATAATAATGATAATAGGAAACCATGTCATTTTACAAGGGATGAGTTTCATTGGACACTTAACATTATTTTTTTTTTACATGCTCTTGTTTGAAAGTGCAAGAAAATGGATTGAGAAGTAAGCGAAACTTCTGGTAATTCTGCTCCCAAGCATCACATATCACAAAGTAATTGACTGAAACTTGAAGTTCAGTTTTGTTTAACATAGAGCTGCTATACGGGATAAAAATTGAAGGCCTGTCATTCGCGAAAAAAAGTGAGCACCGGCCGATAACAGCACTCTCAAGCGTAATAAAACCAAAATTGGGGAACCGTCACACAATTGAAACAAACAAAATAAATAAAGAATGGACGAACGAACGAACGAACGAACGACTAAATAGATAAACAAATAAATATATATATATATATTTATACATATATATGTGTGCATATATATATATATATATATATATATATATATATATATATATATATATATATATATATATATATATATCACGTTGACATTAAAAAAATAAATATAGGCCCTATAATGGAAAAAAAAGGACGAACACTAGATTTGAACCCACTCCTTCCTGTTTGGAAGACACACGCTCTACCACGACGCTGCCAGTAGTTCTACATGTTTATGCATATTGTGTGGCTCGGATAAATCTACTGAAAGCTAACATTGCTCATTTACTTTTCTGTTTTCTCGCTGTGCCATGCAATTCATTGAAATTTCGTTCTTAGGCAACTTTATTTATAAATGTGTGTCACTGGTGAAATATAGATAGCCGTACATGTCATAAGTGATGACGCTAAGGTATGAGCGAAATTATGGTAGGTTACTCAAGTGTTGAACAAACATTCAAGCAGGTACATGGGCATAGGGTCTTACAGTGGGCGGCATTATACTACAAGATTTTCAAGATTCACGATTCAAGATCACATTTATTCGATCAAAAATACACACCTAATTATAGGTCATTTGTAAGTAAAATTAACATGTAGGTGGGATGATGATCGAGGAGACCCTTACTAAGACAAATTTATGTCGCTATTGTAAGGGCCACCCCTATATAAGTATGTAACAATAACAATGTAAATGGCGAAGTATTTAAATGAACATACCAATTACATATCAGTTATCAGTGATATTTGTCTATTCTATGTAATCAATCTATAGAAATCAAAACTATGCAGTCATGTCTAGTGGGTACATATATAACAATTTGGAGTGGTACAAATTTCTTGGTAATTTTCTATGCATAGATTTTTGGAATATCTAGCTAACCCTTGTAAGTTGTGAGTGAAAAATTTGTGATAGATACTTTATGGCAATGAATTGATCGTTTCTGGTAAATCAAACCTGAGACAATTTTTTGCAAATCTGTGAGCAAACCCATACCTAAACAAATTTCCAGAGAATCTGGTGTTATGAGTTTGTCAATCCACACTTGGAAATAATGGTAAATTTTTCAGGTTCAAAGGAATTGTTTGGTTTATATATCTATAGTAGAATTTTATTTTTTGCAATTGTAAAAAATATCTTCTATTTTTGATAATTTCAGATCTTTGAATAGAGGGTCTGTATGAGCATTATATTTGCTACATGTTATAAATCTAATCACCTTTTTTTGTAATTTATTCAGCTTGCAGCAATTGAAACCCCATACTAAGATCCCATAGTTTATTTGACATGATATAAGAGAATTGTAAATTTTTAGTTTTGCGCTTATTGGTAGTATTCGTTTCAATTTATTCAAGATGCCTAATGATCTTGATATCTTGCTACTTATTTTTTTTATGTGTGAGACCCAGTTTAATTGTGTATCTAGTACAATTCCCAGAAAATTGAAAGTGTTTACACATTCCATTTCTACGTTTTTTATTGTAATCTTAGGTGTTTTAAAAATCTGTTGAGATTGGTGGAAAACCATAAATTTAGTCTTTTCAATAGAGTTTATTTGCATCCAGCCAGAGAGACATTTTGCTAAGTTCAATGCTTATATTATCATCAATAATTATATCACTGACATTATTACAAAAATTGTTTAATGTAGCCGATAACGTAGAATTATCAGCATACATAATTAATTCGAAGATTTCGCTTGCGCAAACAATATCATTAATGTAAATTAAAAACAAAAATGGTCCCGATATCGAACCTTGTGGAGCTCCTGTTTGAATTGGTAACATGTCAGAGTTAATCTGATCATACTGAACATATTGTTTGTCCGGTAACTTTCGAGCAAAGTTAGGGAGATACCATTGACCCCATAATAATTTAATTTATCGAGAAGAATTTTATGATCGAAGGTGTCGAAAGCCTTAGACAAATCTAAGAAAATACACAAAGGGAGTTTTCCTTTCTCCATTTCTTGAATTATTTTGTCAACAAGTTCAGTTGCGGCTAACTCTGTTGAGTGATGTTTACGAAATCCATATTGGCTGTTATAAAACAGTCGAAACTTAAGAAAATAGTCATAAAATTGATTAAATATTACCTTCTCAAACACCTTAGAAAAAGCTGGTAGTATTGAAATGGGTCGATGATTAGTGAACAACTTTTCATTATCTTTTTTATAAATTGGTGTAACCTTTGCAATTTTCAACTTCGACGGAAATATGCCCGTATTCAGAGTCTGGTTAATAATTATGGCCAGAGAATTGACTACAGATTCTTTTCTAAATTTTAACAGTTTTGTGGATATTCCATCCACACCAGTACTTGTTTTGGTTTTCAAAACATCTATAATTTCACCGACGCAGTCTGCGTCGATATTATTAAAACGAAAGTTGTCATTGTATTTTTTATTTAAATAATTTTTGTGGGTGTTCTCAGGTAATTTGTTTATTTTGTCAGCCAACCTGGGACCAACATTTATAAAGAAGTCATTGAATTTATTAGCAATGGTAACCTTGTGTACGATATCCTGTCCATTATCGGAAAAATACTCTGGGAAAGTTTTCCTTTTTTTTTAGTGACAAAGCTTCATTTATTGTATCCCAAGTCTTTTTAATTTTAATGTCATTTTGATATCGACTGACGCAGGATTCATAGTAATCCCTTTTTGCTCTATTTATTGTTTTCCTGAGAATATTGTTATATGTTGAGAGATTCCTCTTTAAGGTTGCATATAAGGGAGAAGTAACTGGAGTACATTTCAATTTTTTTATATAATTCATATATGAAATTTATTGATTGTAAAATACCCATTGTTATCCAGTTTTCTTTTTTATGTTTAAGTTTATTGAATTTTACATATTTACTTGGAACATGTTTATCTTTCGCTTTGTTAATAATATCACAAAATTTGCCAAAGGTATCATTTGGATTTGCGTATGGGTTATTATTTATTTGCGTCTGTAAGTTCCCGAAGAAAATTCGTTTTATCCTGTAGAGATTGCTTGTTTACCTCTATCATTTTTGGTGCGGCCTGTTTAACAGATTGTATATCTAAGCAAAGAAAATATGGTTGGTGGTCGGAGAATTTTTTAACCATTAACCACTACGATCGAGATCTGGATATAAATTGCATCATAATGAACGTTAAGCTTACTGTTCGTATTTTTTAAACCACAATCGAGCAGGAATGTGCTTTTGGTAAATGCGGACATAAGCAAAGTGCAAAAATACATTCTTCTTGTTTCCGACAATGGGTGAAAATGAATGGTCCCAAATGCCTCGACGTTTCTTGTTTCCTTTCGCTCTATTTCGCAATATGCATCCTTTCTCGCTCTTCTTCGTGAAAATATTGAGGCAGCCCTATTGAACGCGTGATAACGATGACAAAAAGGCCTTTGGTTTACTCTGAAGCTCAAGCCAAAACGACCAAGAAGTAACCGTGCGAAATTATATATCTACACAAGTGGTCAAATTTTGGAGCATGGAAGCACTGTTTTGGATAATTGTGGTCTACCCCTGTTGAATGCCCTGGAAACACCGTGATTTTAAGCAGCCAGAATTTGTACTGCCGCTGTCCACGCCTCGTTCCAGAACTACAATGGCATAACTTGGCTACCAGTCCAAGGTGGCAATACTTTAAATCGTTCATATCCAAAGACCGACCTTGCTTACAGGGATCTAAAGGCAACACGACATGGCTTGTTTTTATGCTGTTCTAGCTCTCCAAAGTATTTCATAGAAAATGTGAAACGACTAGCGGACCATTTAATTAACTGCATAGACACAAAATTTGAATGGACTTTGAATGGGATATGGTCATCAAATTATTTTCCGAAGAAATAAGAAATGTAAACTCTAGACGGACAATGGGCAAAAAAACTGACGAATGCCAAGCTGCCCAAGAGGCAGAATTTTACGTTTTTTGGTCTTACAGGACAAAGGATGCATCGCAGGCACATTTTCTCTCTCTCTCTCTCTCTCTCTCTCTCTCTCTCTCTCTCTCTCTCTCTCTCTCTCTCTCTCTCTCTCTCTCTCTCTCTCTCTCTCTCTCTCTCTCTCTCTCTCTCTCTCTCTCTCTCTCTCTCTCTCTCTCTCTCTCTCTCTCTCTCTCTCTCTCTCTCTCTATCTATCTATCTTTCTATCTATCTATCTATCTTTATATATGACAAATTTACTTAAATGAGAAAAGAACAACACACTGAGACAAACGCACTTATTATACAAAATGTGCAAGAGACTTTTCAGAGGACCCGATAGATACATATACACATGTACACCCAAAACAAGATTCAGGAGGCTCAGAGCTCTTCAAGTAAAGGCTTTATATGAGAATCTTTAATATGGACGTGAGTCTCTGATTTGTTACAAAATAGAGTTCTTGTATTGTTGCAGGGTTGGGTGGTACTAAATAGTGAAAAGATATCTTATAAAATTTCCGAGATGTTCTTAAGCAAATGACAGCAATATTATATCTCTGGGATTTCGCTCAAGTAGCTCACCACAGGATGTTAGCCCCTTAATTTTACTCTTAATTATGCTATATTTGATTTCATAAGACAATAACATCTGCAAGTGCATGGATTTATACCATCTTTTGTTTCTTTCGTTATCATACCCATTCGTGTCCACAGATTAAGTTGTCACTGCAGCGTGCATTCATGTATGATTCTTTATATTTCGAGAGACATGTATTCGGCAGGATGAATAGTCATGAATGAAAATTGAGTTTTGAGGATCAAAGCCAAGGTCATATTAATCAAAATACACTTATATCATCAGATGTCTACAAGGCTGTGCAAACAGCATATGCTCAGCTGACGTCCTCATAAATATTTTCATTCAGTTTGAGCGGAATATCATGCTGAGATAACTTCAAATGCAGATATTTACAATTGCAATGATTAATAACTGCGCTATTACAATGCTAATGTTTTTTTACTACGGCACTTCAAAAGCACCATAAAACAGCGATGCACACAATACATATAACTTCCAAGCTTGAAGATCTGTCTAACATGTTTGAAACAAAGTACATATTCGTCTTATATGCGATGT
The DNA here is from genome assembly GCA_964020975.1 of Hermodice carunculata. Taxonomy (NCBI): domain Eukaryota; kingdom Metazoa; phylum Annelida; class Polychaeta; order Eunicida; family Amphinomidae; genus Hermodice; species Hermodice carunculata. The sequence continues at coordinate 3,074,129 of OZ026627.1, forward strand.
CCCTATGCAAAAGAAACAATGCATATACCATCAGTGTTCATCATGTACATTCTCAAATAAGTCTTAATTCGGAAAACACGTATTACTGCAATATAAAACACATTTTCGTAACAACATGCTCATCAAATTTGAAGAGAATCTGCTCAAGAGGTTCATGTTATTTTGCTGTGAACTCTGTGGTCCTTCTTTTTCTCCAGCACTGTTGTTTCCAAAGTTCCAACTGCGGCATGGTGATAGACCTAGTAGTATTAAAAGTTGTACATACTGTTCGGAAGAGTCACGGTGCTTCAAATTAGGCAAATTTGTAAAAGGTCCATATCTTTCGACCTTTTACAGATAGACACCAAATTTAAAGTAGCATACAAAATTTTGTGACACCTGCCATTCTAATGGATAGGAAATAAACATTGTAGCATTTTGAATTTTCCTAATTAAAACACATGAAGCATGTAACAGTTCCACATTTCTAAAACTACTATGAACAGAGGTGCCAATCCAACTTCAATTTTTACGTTTGTGAGAGAGCAGCATCGACAGAATCATGGACTCAAGTTTTAACATTTTGATTAATGGAAATTAGGTTAATGCACAAAATGAAACTTCCAGACCTCGAGGTGTCATTCCTACTTCAATTTTAGGTTTGTGGCATAGCCGCATTTAATGAAACATGAACGAAAGTTCTAGCATTCTGGTGTATGCACATAAACAAAATTTAAATCTGAAGTAACTCTTACAGGCGGAGGTAGCATTCCCATTTCAAGTGGTAGATTTTAGATGGCAACATTTAGTGAACCATGAATCAAATTTAAAGCATTTTGTTTCATGCAAACTAGGGGAAAACGCAAAACTGAATAATTGAAAAGCCTGAAAACTATTGTTAATAGGGCCGTCATTCAAACTTCAATTTCTAGGTCTGTGATATAGCTGCACCTAATGAGGTGTGAGCCAAAGTCGCAGCATTACAGGTTTGCAAATTAGGAAAATATACAAAATGTGAATCTGGTAATAACTTCAAAATAATTATATAGAGAGGTACCATTCCCACTACATATACGTGAGTTTGTGAGCCAAATGTATAGCATTTTTATTCAAGCAAATAAGATAAATACAGAAAACTTAAATCCTACAAAACTTAAAAACTGAGGTGGTATTCAAACTTCAATTGGTAGATTTGTGGGATGAGTGCATCCAATCACACGCACACTCATTTGAGCTTCCCATTGTCTTCTGTATTTGGCCTTCTTTGTAGGTATCTGAATCATTTGGTAGTTTTGTCTTTTTTAATTTTTTTTCTTTCTGTATGAACACTAACACACTTCCTCATGTCTAACTGAGATTTAAAAACCATATCCTGGGAAAACCATGTCAGGTCTGTCTCCTTCTCCATTCTTTCACTGATAACAGGGCAAAGGTGAAGTCAAAAAATTCTAAAACCATGTGGAGATGAATGCAAAGATGCTTTTAAGACACAAATTCCTTCAAGATTTAATTGGAAATTACAACCCAATGTATTCCTGTCAGTGCTATTAACACACTGTTAACCTTTTCTATTCTCCTTTTTTCTGGAATATCCATTTTGTTTGTTTACATAACAATACCGTTTCGTGACTCTCGAATATTGTCAGTTGAAGGTGAATTTACACAATACGGTTGACATATATTTCAAAGACTGGTTCCGTCAATGGTCACAATTCCAAAAGAAAACTGCGAAGATGCACATGATGTTAGCAGTAAATGTTGTTCAAATAAAAACAGAACGCAGTCATATGCACTAGGTGGAATATCTAATCAAAAACCATGAAACTGTTCACACCCTCTGGTAATAACACTGCAGGTGCAACTAGCATACCTATTTCAGTTGAACACGCTCAACAAGCCTTTCTCATTGTGTTGCAAACCACTATGCAAAAGGAAACCACAAACTCAGGCTCCTTTGTAGCACACAACACTGATAATTCACTAATCAAACTGTTGTGCACCCTGTCCCCCGACGATCCAAACCCTGATGAGGGTCTGAAAAGCAGTCTGCCCAATGTGAGCTTGACTGTGGCCGACATCTAGTGCAAGTAGACAACAACTATTGGAGGCACACAGCAATTATATCAACTGAAAACAAAAATTTTGGTACCTCATGTTAAACCTTTTGGTGAGTTAAAAAGGGTCCCGTAGAACTTGCATGGTGTCAGAAGTTGATTTGAGATAGGGTATTAGATAACACAACAGTGTGCTGTCTATCTCTTATCAGGTGTTCCAGCCGACAATGGCAGTTCACCAGCTATAAAGATCCACCTCTTGACTGACTTTTTTTCTATCTTTCCTGGAGTTTGAACCACAATCACAAAATAAAATAGTGAAACTAGACAAAAAAATCATTCTGGGACGGGAATTGTGGTTTCTGTCATCACTTTTCAGTCAGAAGTAATGCCTCGCCCACGAACGGAATTGTAAACGAACACACCTGGTTTTGTTACGTTTCTTATGTCTTGCGAGAACAGTTTGGCATAGATTGTAGCAATAGCAGCATTGGGATTGTTTCATTTCATTCATTCTTAGATACCTGTCATTCTTTTATTTACTCTTACTCATATAATATCCTTGGTTCTGTTGGCGATACTGCGGGTGACGAACACTTACGAAATTTATCAATAATATATATATGAATCACTTCTTAATCACCCAAATACGCCCACCTTAATTATGGTTGTCTACCATGTAGTCATAAATGTACCAAAATTCTATTACCTAAGAAAAATGTAGGAGAATTACAAGTCACAGTAAGTTTAAGGTGCACTCAGGAGCTATTTTGAAAACTGTGAATTAACTGAAGAAAAGTGAGCTCTTTCTCCACCAGCAACTGAAATTCTATTGCAAGTTTATGAATAATTAAAAACCTGGATATTTCAAATTTCTTTAACATAAGACCACTTTCAAAATTCAAAATCACAACACAAGAAACAGCAGCCGTATATTAAGAAAAAGAAATTTTGTGGGGACAGGCAACTGTCTTAGACATGAAATCATTCATACATCAAACACAACCCCAGATCATATACTGAATAAAGTCCATATTCATAGTAAATATGGTTTTGCTATGTATGTGAAAAAGTGTTTGTTGATAAACAATATGATACGTGTTCCAACCATAACTGGTATGTTTGCAACGCTCCTTGGCTGTGAGTTTCTCAGCAAAGCCCCATTAGGTTAATACTTCAGTACTTTACATATTTCTGGTTAATAGGTAACGCACTTTTATCCACTCTTTATTTTAAGCATATCTAGAAGTATATTGTAATATATCTATAGGAAGCCCTCATGATAGCGGCTGCTGTGGCCTTCATGAGGACTCTCCTAACTATCATTATTTATGTCATTATACTGTACGATTATTCCACTAAAATGACAGATTTATGAGTCTGAGTCTGAGTCGTTTTAAGACAGAGTTTAAAATGCCGAAAACAAATGGCGTTAACTGTCAAGCTGTGCATCAATGCTTGAAACAGAATATCTGCCCCGTCTCGCAATAACTAATTTGGCAATGATGACAAACAATATTTTGAAAAGCAAATACAAAGGGCACATGGCAGGGTTACAATCGCAAGTGAATATGGTGTACGCCAAGGCAAAGTTACCAGACCTGAGCTACTAACATAGTATTTGGGTGACATATGGTGTCATCTGTAGAATGAGAGTACCTTGTTTCTTGCTTGCACTTTTTTATTACTTATTGTATGAATATGGCCTTGTTTTGCTTCAGAGACCCCCCTGAAGGTTTACAAAAGTAATTAGATTACCTCTTATTACTATTGTACGAAGTGGCACTTAATAATCAGCCTATCAAAAACTAAAATAATGTTCTTCAATCAATGTAAATTTGTCCGTCGATTTTATGCTTAATGGGAGCCTTTGGAAACTGCTAAAAGTATTTAATATTTGGGTTACATATTTCCAGCAAGCGTCATCCTCCATGTAGTACCCCTGCTTATCCGTCAGACCAGGCCCAAAGGATCATTTTCTAAGGTTTTCAACTGTACTCCAGCGTGTGGGGGAAGGCCATAATACGTAATCACTTAAATCTAAATCGGCAATCCACGAATAACAGACAACAGGGCATTCATTTCTTCCTGCTTGACCACTTCCCTCACTCTTCTCTTGCGAGGCCCGTTTTCAGTGCACACTGAGGGCAAAGCCATTTTGTGGAAGTCTGTGATGATCTTAGCTGCTTCAGAGCCACATGGCTGTATCACGATTTCCTGGCACTTCGCTGCAGCTGTCATGGCCCTGCAAGTAAACTACGTATGAAGTCACAAACTGGAAAGATATGCCACGAATGGATGGGACAAGCTGGACCTAAGGGTGGGGGAGTATTGCAGTTAACTCCAAACGTGTGCCACAAAGGGATGGGACAAGTGTTACTTCTGGGGTGGATGAGCATTATAGTTATCCATATACCCCCCTCACTTTTCTTTGTATTTGTATTTCCAATCGATTTTGTACTTGCCTATGACATCCGAAAATATACACTCATCATTCATCCTTGTCTTTCAATTCAATCAGACTATATTTCTTCATTTTGTGTACAGGTTTCATCATTATTTAAACTATTAAATAAAGTACACATAACCACTGTGTTCTCCTAAATTTACGAGCTTGACAGATTTTAAATATTCCAGGTGAGGAGTAACGACCTGAAAATATGCCGCCGTATGATATACAATAAACACTGGCCAGTCCCCAAAAGACGCAATGTTGAAATGAGCAAGGGGAACTAATAACAACAGTTTCAGACTGAATGAAAAGTAAATTAATTGTGGTGTACAGAGTCATCCACCGGCGGTAAATGATTTATATATGCAGCTGGAAGTAGTCACTGATTATCACGAAATTAACTTTGGTTACCTATGTGTGTTACTTCAGGTATACATATATCTGCTAAGCTATAAATTAGCTTAAAATAGGACCTATGTAGGTTGTAAGTACAGTCTCTACCACAGGGTATCACCGAAAACATGACACAAAATAGGTGGAACATAGTAGGATAAAGAGAACAGGGGCAATATGCATGTTGCGCAGGAAACTCTGGATGTTTTTGACATGTTTTGCTGATATCATGAAAAGCACTTTTATCTAACACTTTCTTTCTAATATGGTAGAACAAGCGACAGTTGCAGGCTTAAAACGTTCCATTTGCTCATAATGGCACAAAATGGCTGCTTAGTAAACCATGTTCCACCCTACTATGCATTAGTATATGTACAACAAAATATGACACAAATAACACCATGAAGCAAAAGCTATTTTAGTAACCTGGACTGTTTTTTATTCTAAGCTGAAAAAAACATTCACTTTTCCCTTGTTGATCCCTCTCATCGTGACATGACACCTGCACAAACAGGTGCTCGTAATATGCAGTCAGTCAATCATTCGTGCTAATAAGATGGGGGATGGTGAGGGTGGACATAGAGTATCGGCAAGACGGCATTATTGGAAATAAGTGTTGTGTATTCTGTATGGGCAATCACTCATACCTATAAAATTGGACGGGGGGGGGGGTGCCCTAGAACAACTACATCGTCAATATGGAGCTCCTAAAATGATATTTTTTACTTGAGTCTCACATCTAGGCCGCTATACTACCGTTATGTTTTACATGATTTCTTGATTTCTTCCTTTTTTATATATCAACAAGCCACAAGTCACCAATTATTAACAAGGCAATCTTTACAAGTATACCCGACTGATCTTCATTGAAATCCACATGTATCCATGCCAACAAGCATGTATATGTGTCCAAAATGTCCCTTAAAACCTTCCAGGCAAAAAATCAGACATTCCAGCGCTAAATTCAAACGGACATCCCATCCTGAATCACGTTCATTCTGTAGCATTAGCAGTATGGAAACTGTTCTCCATTGTCAATCTTCTTTGATTCACCCTCATCTTTATCCTGTGCATATTTCCATAAATCATGAAACTTGACCGAAATTGATTCTGGCAGTGCTTCTCGTACCCGTTAAAACATTTTGGCGGCCATAATTTTGACTCGACACACCCTGGTATCCCAGTTCCTGTTTGATTGGCTACGCAAAGTTTCAGCTGATACACAGGGAAGCTGGGAAATCAGAGCAGGTCCATTGACCGCATACTTCATGTGTGTACCTTTCAGATAAAGCACAAACTTATCTTGGGATTATTCGGCACAGCTGTCATAGACCAAGCCATCCTGGTGCCATAAGCCTATTCCATAGGTCATATTGTTTTGGATCCGATTCGCATGGGGTTTTGTGTTTTGCTACATTGTCACACCAAATTAGGCCCAAGGAATTTATATTGCTCTGAAGGCACATCTCCTTGAAGTGTGCTTTCTATCTAATGATTCTATTCAGTTTTCCACCTACTATTGACGCAGGCGAAATATTATATTTACAGAAAAATACACATTCCCTCAAAAAACTGGGAAATACTTCCCCTCCTCATTTCAAGGAATTTCTCCTTACTCCGCAACAGTATGCCAAAATGCAAAACCTGCAACGGGAGCTATAACCACCAAAATTCTGATTCTCATTAGGGAAATTGAATGGATAACAGTTACTGGACCTCATATATACCTTTTTAATGTATCATTGGCGGGTAAATAATATAACCGCCTCATAAGTCATGCTATAACTCAAGTTGGACCCGTTTTTATCAGAACTGGTCCTATACTGTTTTGTCCAGGAAAACAGTGGGTGTTCTCATTTTGCTGTGTTGGTATCATATTGTTTTTCCTAATAATTATATTATTTCTGTCCTGACACTCTGTTCTTGTGATGGCTCAAACTCAGAAACAGGGCAAGCTATCGTCTTTAGGTTTGTTAGGCATGATTCAAACTAGTGAAGAGGTTTTTTTGGGGGGGAGGGAGGGCATTCGAACTTCAATCACTGCTGGCTTTGAAAATAGTCCCCATATAGGACCTCATGTTGGTTTTATGGGTACGTATCCTTAGAGGTTCCATATCAATGAGACACATTACCACAGTTTTAAAATTCAGATGGAGCTAAGCATGGAAACTTCTAAATTTTAAAGCTGAATATCTTAAAAGCTATTGCAGATAAGGATGTTATTCTAACCCCAATTCATAGATTTGTTTTGTAACTTCCATATATCATCCAGAGAACCGCGAACAAAGGTTACCGAGACTGCATAACCGCTAATCTGGGATACTTGACAAATTGCAAGTTTAAAACAAATGCCAAAAATGAGACATTAATGTAAATTTCTTTAAGTCACTGTTTTTGGCTGTAGTCACAGTCAATTTACCAAAATCAAAAGTTACAAACTTTAAATGTATGCTGAAGTATGCATGGAAATTTAAAAGGTGAGTATCTTGAAAACTACTGTAGGTGCACGTACGAATCTAACGTGTATGTTGTAGGCACATCTAATGGACCACAAACAACAGTTGCAGAATTTAAATTTATGCTATTGAGGGACACATGACACAAAGTAACGTAATATATGTTCAAACAATTTATGAATAAACTTCTATTCTGTTCATTTCACAGGTTTGTGCTTTGGGCATATCTGACCAGCAATAAACAAAGTCACAACATTTTATTCATGCATTTTACTTCTTTAATTTCACAACTCTGGAAGATGCACCTGGGCAGATATGCTGTCAAACAAATCAGCTTTTTCTATTAGAATTATGATACTTACGCGCAGATACCTGAAAGCTTTGGTGGGCACATTTTTGCCAGGTGTGACACAGTATCCATTAGTTTTCTCCCACATTTTTTGAGGCCAACACGTTTTCTTTTATAGCAACTGGCGTGTAATGAATATTCTGAAAGGAAATATGTCCACAAATGTAACTGCCTTAAACTTGATATTGTACATTATGGCATATACAAGCAATACTTTCCCTGCGACAAAAAGAAGGTGGATGCTCTTCTGAAACCATCGTTTAGTCCCTGACACTGCTCCTTTTCTGTTGCATACAATGTTAATTAAGGTATGATTGCATCATTTTCAATATTTGACTTCAATGCCTAAGGCAACAAAACAAAGAATGACATGATCCCTGATGAAGAAAATATCATTACAACTAAATAGGCATAAGCATTATGCAGATTGCATACATTTCTTCAAGGATTCACATTAATAGACAGCACAATCAGGCTGCTTGGGTGTTAAGCATAATGTCAGTGATAAAAGTATAGTACGACTGAGAAAATCCTGTATGACAGATTTTCATACACTCCAACAAGACGGAAGTCTCCTTCTTACATGCATTGTGAGAGTGGTCTCTACTGCTGCGACTGCACGCAATTCGGAGGTCCCTGGTAAATTACCATATTTTGGTGAAAAAGCTCTAGATTTATAAATGTATGACTACCCAAATATCGAGCACAATGTTGGAAATGGCATTACGCAACAAGCCTGGAGAACCTACTTTGTTTCAGGGTACAAAGTTGGGCCAGTGACGTCATTAGGCTCCTTTTTATTAATCATCCTCAAAACATGTACTCCATAGAAAACACAGGTACTCTTATTACTATCATAACAGTTAAGAAGTCTGCTCCTCCCTAGAGTCTAATGCCCCCTCCCACCACCCCAAAAGGTTCCGTTCCAATAGGCCTCTGGATAGCGCAAAGCTTCATGGCAATCACGGGGGATAATCAAAGGCCTCATTGCATCGCGTCCTGAAAAATTCAAACAATGGCACCTTGCATTTCAAAGAACTGCAACTTGCGAAATAAACTGATATTAAACGGATTATATGTTGACTGAATTGGGAAAAAAGTTCATAGGGACTCAGTGTACATTGTATGGATCAATCGACAATAAGATATATGTAGGTTCATGCATTTGGTCAGCCAAAAACTGCAAGTAACCGGGTGCGCAACAGTCAATCTGATACCCAAAGTGTCCACATCAGATTTCGTCATTGGTTTGCCAGCAGTTTTTAAACCAAAGAGCGGCAACAAGCAAAACAAAAATTTCTGGATTTTATGTTATAGACTTATAAATGATAATTTCAGTAATACTTATATTTTTGGCATATAACCAACAGTTTTCCTACAGGACACACTTTTCAAAGATAAGTCTTCTCGTCCATTTTCAGAAGAATGGAACCTTTACAAGGGGGGGGGTGATTCGAGGGGGTAGCACACTTCTTTGCAGCTATTTAATATAATATGGGTGTCTGCAATTACCTAATAAACTTCTGCAGAATTGTCTTTGTTTCTGGGTACATAGTTGGACCCAGGCAGCTATTAAGTTATATCCTTCAATCATCTTAAAAACAAGGGCAAGAAAGAAGAAAAAAAATCTGAAAAACAAGTGCCCTGTAGGAAATGCCTTTGGCCAATCAGACTGCAGAACCTACTTTTCTGCTGGGTACAGAGTTGGGCCCATGCAGCCATTAGCTTTTTTTCGTCATAAGCCTTCCTTTTCCAGTCAGGAACAGAATGATATAACATGCTCCTGCACTTGATTACTGTTTCATATGTCTTTCCACTATAAGCAAACAGAATAGACGTGAATGTAGTAGTCCTTCCATAAGAAAAAACATTGACGTAGATTTGTCGACTTGAGCACAAAGGACAAAACATCACCATGTATGATACATACAATATAAAATAGTATTAAACATGAATACATAGGGCCAATAGTTTTAGAAATGTTTGAACCAAAGCCATAAATATGTTTGACACACACTCGGAACAAAAGCAAAGGGGACCAAGTTTTCACGAAACATTTACTATGATCTGGGAGATGTTTTAGGTGCCATGGTGGAGAACTCCATTCCTTGATACCTTCACAGGTGCAATTAATCTGCACGTTGAGGTGTATCAAGGACAATAACATAAAACTATCAACATTTGAACTATAAAAAATTCGTTTTATGTAACATTTCATCTATAAAATGAGAGTTATTTATTCACATGACAGTTTTGCAGACTTTCATGGTCATCTGACGTGACATTCCTGAATACTAAAATAGTTTTTTTTTCCGAAAAGTTCCACACCATGCTAGCGTAGTCTATGGGTGCACAACTGTCCCTGCTTTGCAATCTGGAGTAAGGCTTTTTGATTCTGAAAGACAGGGGAAAACAGAAAGCACAGAAAACTACTGATGTTTGAGAGTATAAAAAACAGAGAACTATTTACCATCCATTATGTTTCTTAGAATGAAAAGATGGCCAGCAACCAAACAAAACAATCAATCAATAATATAGCAGTATAGAAGCGCAAATAATATTTTAACAATGTGGACTTGTATACACAACTATTAGATGTAAAACATACTTACGAGCATAGGCTATGTACGTATAGTGCATCACCACCGCCAGGTATGGCGAAGGGATTTGCTGGAGGTTGCAATGCTTTCGCGCATGTTTGCGTGCCTACTGTGACTCCGCAACGACGCCCATGCGTCTGCTGCTCTAACACTAACAATAAAAAATAAGGAGAATCTAAATCCAATCTTCAATTAGGTTTGGGACCGAAAATATTGTTCACCTTTGTATTTTAGATTTTTTACCTTGAGTTTAAGGCTTACATGTAGAAGTGCAGAATAGTAGGATTCATATACCTCTTGAGCCCAGGCTAGATAAGAGACAGCAACGTTTGCCCATAAAAAAAATATTTTTAGTATTATTTTTATGTTGCACTTACAGAGAATGCTAGATAAAACAATGAAACTGACATCTGCAGTATTTTCCAGTTATGTTTCAACAACACACCTGTGAAGTGCATTGTCTTGCAAGAGTTCTTCCTCCGTAGTTCTATTTTCTGTGTGAAAGCCTTTGAATGTTAGCTTGATTGAATGTATACCAAAAACTAGATGGCTGAAGTTTAGGGTAGTTGCAAATTATATTTGTGTACCAAAATGTTGAATTTCAATTTTGAATGGTGTTTTAGCTCCAAAAGTGCGCCACATTGCCAACATGTAAGTGCGGGAATTATGTTCGAAAAATATTATTTGAGTTCTGTATGTGTATTTCTTCTGATCTATTTTTCCTTTTCCTCATAGCCGGGCCCCGGTTCGATAAAACTATTATTATTATTATTATTATTATTATTATTATTATTATTATTATTATTATTATTATTATTATTATTATTATTATTATTAGTGAGTATTAATTCGACATACACATTATGGTGGCCAGCTTAGTCAACGTGGGGACCCATTATATACTCTTTAACCCTACACATAGGTATGCAACAAGATTGGTCTTTGTTTCTCCGTGTTTTCTAGTTCGTTTGTTCTATCAATTGAATCGAAATAGTTCACACACTAACAGTTTGTTGCTATGTAATACTTCGTAACAACATGGGCCCACGCTCTATGTAATTTCAAGTAACCAAGCTAATTGTTGTACAATTTGTATTGCTACAATTGTCAGTAACACACCGACCCATCATGGACAGGAACAGGGACAAACACAAAATTAATATTTCCGTATGCATTTTTAATACTGTTGATGAAGCCAGCGGTGTTGCATTTGTGACATCATTAAACGTTTCGCAGCTTGATGGTGTCAGAAATGAAGGGAAAGGAACGTGATTTTTTTTTATGAAACTGTGAACACATTTTATACTTTGTATTGTTAGAACAACCCATGGGTCATTCGTGTCTCCAATTTGAAACATGCCCAGTGAAGCTCATCTTAAATATTTTATTAGCTTTTTGTATGTCCTGTGCTTTCTTTGGGGCCAGCAGTAAAGTATGTTGGGCTTTTGCCAGCTTTTAGATATGGTGTTACCACACCTGTATCTTTGTATCCGATACAGTTTTTATCATTACATACCAAAACTCATATGCTGTGGATGTTATATATTTGTATTTGTACCCATCTATAGCTATGGAAAACACACATTAAATGGCACAGGTGACACCTCTTTCATACCAATGCCACCTTCATACCTTCTGTATATGAAAATGAGAAGGTGCACTTAATTTTGGGGAGGTCATGTTAAATCAAAACCTTGCTGAAAACAGCAATGTTCTTTTATCAAAAAATTCTGCTCGGTTTTATCAAAACGATAAGTGATTCAGCAGATTGTGTGGAGCTTGGCCAATATGTATTTTTTTCTTTGGATGTGCTAATCAGACTTACTGGGCTGCATTACAGACGGTATTCTGCCAATTATGGAGAGACATACTTTGTTATATGAAATGGCATTTTATATACTGTGAATAAGCTATGGGAACAATCTGGAGGAGATTGTTTTAATCACAGCAACAAGCTAGTTTTTAGGGAAGTGTTTAGTGCAACAACTATAGGCCTACCCTACATTCCCCTCAAAATTTCCTTTCTTTTCGGTATATAACATACATATTATCTGGTTATGAAGACATTAACTTTGAACCAATGTATGTACTGGATGTTGTGCATGAACTCTGCCCGCCAGGGAGATAACATGATCTAGTCTGTACATATATTGCACCCTAAATGCAAAAGCATGTTTGGCAACTTGTTTCAGACAAATTTTCTCAATTTTCTATATTCCACACAAAGTAAGTTTGGGCTTTGGGAAAGTGCCAGTTACAAGTCAGCATAGTTTATTGGTTGAATACTGTGTACCTTATGTGCCTGTATAGGCATGTTTTTAGGAGTGCGAAGTAACATGCAGTTGGCACTTCAAGATTTAATAGCATTACACGATCAGTTTTCCTCCAGATGCACTGGTTTTGCAAAACTTCACTTTTACTATGAAAGCAAAGTTTATGTGCAAAATATTTGATGAGGGAGGACACCATGCCGTCATATGAGTGATGGAATTTATGACTAATTTGAGGTGCAGAGGGGTATATGTACGCTGAAGTGGAATGATTTTATTATGATTTAGAATGTCTTGGGCACATCAGGGTTAAATTGAGTTAGGGTTGGAATTCTCACATGAATAAACGGGCTCCGATTCGAGCTAAATAGATATTTGCAAATTATAATGTAGAAAAATGAGCGAGTTTAATTCCCCGCTGGTAACAAACTCATGATATTTATACCTACAGGAGATATTGAGCATATCTGAGTGGGTTCAGAGACAAATGCATATAGAAAGAACAAGGGTTTCTCTATAAACAATGAAACAAATGTCAATATAGATTTTATATATATATAACTCCTTTCAATATCAGCCATTATTGTAAGCTGTCTCTTGGGAAAATCATTGCTTTAGGGACAGATCGTTCCTTGCATACTCTGCTTTATTATCTTAAATTTTAAGCTGCACATTCCTGGATACCCAAAAATGAGCGTACAATAATTCTTTTAACGTTGATATGCGTGTAGTAAACACTTTGCGTGGTGCGCTTGGGGTTCTGAGCAGAACACTCCAGGGAAAACGGCCGCTCTTTTTCAATTGTGACTCTTTAGAGGGAACTGTAGGTAAAATGTGAAATACACATAGTTACCTTCCAAAAAGCAGAACGTCACAAAGAATAGAAAACGGCACATGGTATTCCTGTCAGAATATATGGCATCTATGATACGTTCACCTGAAACAAAGATGCAAATGAAACGTATAATGAACTAGGTATCTTGTTTTGCATATTTTAGAATAAAGAAGAAAATGAAATTATTTCCTTTGTAAATGCACTCTAACAATAAAATAAAGCTATTTCAGAATAAAGAAGATAAGAAATATTTTCCTTTGTAAATGCACTCTAACAGTCAAATATAGCTTTATATCAAAGGTAATCGCAGAGGTGCAGAATTTCATTTCTGTTCCAGGTTTTGTTTACATTCTTGATATATTTGCGTTTCTGTGGTTTCTTTGATATATTTATGCTTGCCTATAAATACACATCATATCTGTAAACTAACAGTGCCATGTTCTCTGTTTCTCTCTCTCTGTCTGTCTGTCTCTCTGTCTGTCTGTCTGTCTCTCTCTCTCTCTCGTTTTTCCCTCACTTTTTCTCTTTATTCTTGTTTTGATTATAACCTTATTTATTCCGACCATTCATAAAGCACAACTTGTTAACCAAATGGCCTAAACATCGACCTACAATGTTTTATTTAATAAAGGGTATACAACTGTCTTGAGAGATTTTGTTGTTTCAGCATAACAACAGATATTGGCGGTTATGTGTTTTGTTTCATACGGATGCAACAGAGTAATGGTACACAGTTTTTTATGGGTCTGCATTAGCAATACCATGATAAAGCCAATTTGTCTTCTGTCATGTGTGCCAAATGACGTTTGATATGTATATCTTGTGCATGTTTTCCGTGTGCAGAAAATTTACATAAAAAAGGAAAATTTTATGTTAGATGCATTTGGAAACTAATGTGTACAACTGATTATATACCAATACTCCAAAAGTTGAACTCCTTTCTGAGAATGTTATCATGGTACAGGTAAGGTAGGTCGATCGGATGGAGACATGCCAGCGAATCAGCATCATAATCCATTTTATAGCCTGACATGATACGGCTACTCTCCAATTCCAATATTTCTTTCTTACATCTGATTAATAACATTGACATGATAGTAAAAACGACATATACTTGCGGTGGAAAAGTGGATCAAATTGGCGAAGTGACCTTAAACGTGACCTCTGAGTTTCCCTTTATACTGAAGACATTTGTGTTATTCAGTATAACATCAATAAACAAACCACAGGATGAACGTCTGTTCCAATATGCTACAGTTTGTTCTAAAGCTTGAGTCAAGACAAAGTCGTAAAACTAGAAAAAAAAGAGATGATCATCTTTTGCTTTGCAGGAAATTGTATCTTGATAAAATTGCACTCCATATTCATCCACGGGTTATTCCCATGTTATTTTTTCGCTTTTTGGACAAAACCAACTTTACATGTAGATCTCTTCTTCAGCTTGGGAGCGTAGGAAGCGATGAAGCCAGAAACGACTGGTTCAAATATATTGTCATAGATAACATGATGCCTTCTGAGGAACCCAAATGTAATCTGAACAAAAACAAAAACAAAAAACAAAAAAAAATAAAAATAAATAAACAATGACAGACCCTTCATAGCAAAGATGGCACAAATTCTTCAATGTTTGCTTGTGAAAATAGTCTGCTAAAGAAAAAGGAACAGAACTTCAGTGTGCTTGGAAGTCACTTCCCTATCAGGTGATCGGTTGCCCTAATCCTGATGGTAATATTTGTGTTGTTAGGCTTTTAACAGATGCAAGCCCAGATATAAACCTTAACAGAATGGAACCGTGTGGATATGCATCAACTGGTTCCGATGACGTCAGAAAGGGAATTCAACATACCACCCTCCCATTCACCTTTTAGTACCACAATAGCAGCACAGTATCATGTTGAGTCAGACCAGAGAAGAAAGGTTCGGATACAGTTTTTTTTTCTATCAATCTAAAATGTCTATAAAAAAAACTGTTAAGATTAACCTGCTGTTTAAGTGAAACAGGGGAGCTATCACTGTCATATATTGATGGAGTTAGAGAGAAATGTACAACTGTCTCATAATCAAGATAAGCCGCTTTCCTAAAGGAACAGGAATGAGACAAAATTTATCAGAGACTGCTTCCACTCAAGCCGGGAGGAGCATTTTGACAGGTTACATGGCATGGACACTGATATTGGCCCAAAATTAGAACAGAGATCAGTTTCTGGTACTCATCCAATAGTAAAAATCCACTTATTCAAACAAGAAACTCAATACGAGACACTGCAGCATGATATAGTAATACTTCTCAAATCCCAAAATCAGTGATTTCTGATCAAGCTATTTTGGCTAGACCTCCGCAGTTGCAGAATGATGTTTTCACAAGTATAAGTCAGGCACATTTATAGAAGGTTCAGCTTTTGTTGCACCAAAAGGTTTACATTTATAGAAGGCTCAGCTTTTGTTGCACCAAAAGGTTTACACCAGCAATTACCCGCTTCTAGTTATGTTAAAGTTTTAATATATTCAACATATACATTGTGATGTAATCGTATTAATTCTATGTGAAACAGACTCGTCATTATTAACATCTTCCTTGAGCATGACAACTTGATAACACATGCCTCGTTATGCAGGCATGTTTCTATAACAGGGTAACTGAATTTTATGTGTGCCTCGGGCAGGAACCACAAACAAGATATACTGTATAGAATACATCAAGGCATGATCTTGTCACTACTGTTTTATTACTGCTGCCACATTAGTTTTATTTAGTATAGTGGTCAATGGTCCTGCCACTGTATGACAATATTAATATAAGTAAGGTTGCACAAGCAGTGGTCCATTGATTTGTCTACTATACCTTTTGACAACAGCAAGAAAGAGTTGGCTGTCGTGTAGCTAGCTCACTACAAGTCTACATCTGAGAATTCGGAAAGCTCAGTGAGTTTACATGTTGTGTCATTTGAAGTTCTGATATCATGTGGAAACTTGTAAGTGGTTGCAATAAAATGTATGCATGTTTATTGGGAAGTATAAGCGAAAGCATAGGAAAGCCGTTGCTGTACATATAATGCACGTATGTGCAGTTGATGTTTATATTGGGCACTGGTGCTGCACATGGCTTTATTGATAAGTAGCTGGGACATAATGAATAAAGCACACTTAAAAGTACACATTGTGTAAAATATTGATGAACTTTTCTTGGCGCCATAAGGGCACTGTGTGCTGGCCATTTAAATGTGTGTTGATGCTTTGCTAATCAAGGCTACACGTAATGTAATTGACAAACAATAGGCAATCTTTTCACGGATCCTTTGGATTTACTAGGCGATCTGGATCTGGGCAGACCTACAGAAACTCATCTGTGGACAGACCAACGTATGCCCTGACTTTTGCCGGTCCTAAAAAATTTGAAAAAAAAAACCAGATCTGTTCACTGTCAAGGATTCGGGCTATGCACTGATTACATAAAAAAAATCGTAAAAAGAAAAATCGGCACTGAAATGTAATTGGGAAGGCAAAATTGACCATCATCGATTGACAGGAGAGGTTTTGATGTACATATCCTCAAATCCGCCAGCCAAATTCAAAAGCATTCATACCAAATGTGCCCATGTCTCAATGTATGGATCCATTTCATAGGAACGTTGTGGCCAGCAAGGGTAAAGATATGAAAATATATCCCTTTCTGTACAAAATTCTAATAGCGAGGGGGCACATGCGGTGCGGCTCAACAACTCCGGGTATTCATTCTGCAGAAATCAATGACATCTTGAATGATGTATCGCATAAAATTAATTGTTTACATATATAAACATGTAGTCTGTGGCGGCAATTACCATGCAGATTTCTCATTATGTTTGTAAACAAAATCCACATGAAATTCTTCCTCATGTACGGAAAAAGGTAACAGCAAAAGAACAACCATTAACCACAGCATTGTGTCCCAAAAATTCAGTTGCCGCATCAATAAATAAATATCTATGCCAATTTCTTTGGTCCTGTAAACATATACATATCGAACTCTAAATAAATTGACCGCGTTCCTTTCTGGTGAACCATGTCCCAGGATAAATTCTAGTTTGCTTGAGCCTCTGTGCATCGGTTTTCCGCTGCTTGATCTTTATCGATGCGCACATTAAGCACGATGTGTTTTTAAATGACCTTACTACTGATTACATCACGCATATTCATACAGTGAGCTATGCATAGGAATTCTTTGATGAAATAAACGTAGAAACTCTTTTTTAATCGTTTCTTTGTATTTGTCTTGGGATGCATAGTAAATGCACTCCAAATGGCGGAAAGCGGTACTACATTTTGTCAAAGGTGATGAAAAGAAAATTTTTACGATTACACAAAGGGGGTGTGGTAGCGAAACACGCTGGTGAGGACGTGGCTTTTCGGCCCTTAGACCCGCACGCATATTCCTGTCGAAAACGCCTTCTAAGGTTACCTGGGTATGAATTCTCTTAATTTAATGAAGTATATGAAAGGTACATAATGTAACAATGTCAATGTATGCAAGCATTTTTCACTGACAAGTTTTGTGCAAAAGTAGAATTTCTACATTTCAACCTAGACGCGTTGCCACGTAGTCACTGCTATTGTTCCGGGCGATCTTTCAATTATTGTTAGCTTGAAAGAATGGAACTAAATAAGTGGCCTGACGCTTATCATAATGGTTAAACTGGAACTTAGGGTGTATTGAGCTGCTTTATAGACTTATTTTTTTCCAATGTTGGTGGTAAAGTCGCAGTCTCCGTAACAAAGATTTGTGCAATTTTCAGTCCCTTTTCCTTATTTTAATTCTTATGAATAGGTGTTTTTAAACCCAGTACCCATTTCATATATTATTTTCCTTGTACACTTTCCTAAAAAATTAAGCTTTAAAAATCCCTGTCTCAAGCCCAGTAAACAAAAATAAGACAACGTGTATCAAGTGTCACGAGAAGGGTTCATGTAGGCATTGCCTGCTCTTCAAACGTTTTTCTTTTTTTTGTTTTTTGTTTTGTTTTTTTTTTCATAAAACACGTTTAAACCAACTTCTGTCAAAATAAATTGTGGTGGACACGGTTCAAGGTAAATAACATTACGATAACGATGCCTAAGTTCAGCATAATACTATGAAAATCATTTGCGTGTAGCAAGTAGTTAATTTGAACAACACATGGTTTAATATCGTGGCTGTGACAAGGCCTGGAAATTCTACCCCACCCCCATCCCCTGCCCGTTCCCCAAGGTAATTCCGTCTATGAGTAACTTATTCACTAATATTTTTTTTTCTTTTTTTTTTTGTTAAATGGACAATACCATGTTACAGTTGATAGCAGATATAGGACATCAAGGTTGAATCTGTCCACAATCTACATGTCTGATGACACTCTTTTTTCATGCTACTTGTGAAGGGTGAAAATAATTGTAATCAAAGTCAGAACAACAACCTGAAGAATTTGACTTTTGAAGCTTAAGCTCTGGTCTAAGAACTTGTATCTATGTACACGTTTAGCACAGTCTTTCTGTTGTTAGGTGTTAAAGATACATAGATGGGAGCACCTGCCCATCCAGATGCCCTGTGCACACTTCTAACAAGTATCGAATATGAATGGATGCTAACAGGTACCATAGAATTGAACTTGTCAGTTCATTTTAGTGCAAGGCAGACAATTATAACCGCAACCTTTTGCTTCATTGGCATTCAAGGAATGCATGTGGCACGAAGACTGTAACATCAAAACCAGAATAATCATGACTTAAATATAGGTGGAAGAAGACGATTAATATACATACGTCAATTATGACAGTGTTCACCATCATGATACCATGCACCGTGCAAACAGATTGTTTGTCAGCTTTATGAGGTACACACCCGTGTTCTACCTTTTTGTCAAGTTGAGACCAAGCAGTCGCAGGGTGGTTGTGTGTCATTCTCTTTTGTCTGTCAGATCATTTCAGTTGTAATCTAAACAATTAAAATGACAGCAATGAAATTGTATTCAATAAAAAATATTGCTGTTGACACATGCTAGGGCAACAAGTGTTCACAGGGTTGATTATGAAAGGAAAGCCAGGATTTATGTGAACGTTTTGCAAATTCAAACCTACCCCAGGCTGTGTAAAAAACTTTAACTTTAATTTCTATCCGAGTCAGGTTTGAAAATAAAAATTTTCCATTCTGTTAACATCCTATATAAATCTTTGACGACTTATACATAGCTCAGAAAAACATTACCCACATATGAATAAAAACAACAACAATACCAGCAGATTTAAATACAGCAAAAGGCTGAGACTCACGAATTAGCAAAACACCAACTTTCAGCTTTTAATACCAATGTGAAAAAACAAATTTCACACTTGACTTGAAGCAGGCAGTCACCAAGGAAAGGCATCAGGCTGCTTTAAACCGGTCTTCTCAGCCTATGAAATATTCCACTTTAACTATAAACTTTAGTTATATAAGAACATATTAACCTTTCCATTTAAAAACTAAAATTTATCCCTTGTGACTAAAAAAAAAAAAAGAGAAGAGCATTTTTAGCTATCCTTTTCCGCTAAAATCGCACAAAGGCCTGTGGCTGCATATTAATACGCCAATATCCCGCAGCTTCCCTTCTCGCATGTTGAGTGCAATGCGCCAGCCCACACCCAGGGAACCTGCTGACTCAGTCTTTGAGTAAACAGCAAAGGGTTAATCACCTTGTCTACCAGACGGATGTATTTTTTTTTAATTTTCGAAGTACTTTCATTGTTCGAAAAAAAAAAAAGACTACCTACCGGTTAGACCAGGTAGATCTTTATCAAGGTAGGGTTATTCACCGGAGAGAAAAAAAGGTGCTTTGGTGCGACATTGTAAAGCATTTTAACAGCATATAACATAATGCAGTAACATAGTTCAGTAACCAAAACCAACAACAAAAGAAAAACCGCCCGCACAAAATGCTACACAGTATTTTTGTGGCGTCTGCTCACTTGCCCGAATCTGGTATGTAGGGATCATCCATTGTGCTGCCTTAGTTTTGTAGGGATCATCCATTGTGCTGCCTCACCTTGATTTTATATATGCTGTGACAGAAATCCCGTCTTCCATGTTGTGTGCAGAATAGTTAATTGACGCTGTACACATATGTACAGTGCCGTGGTACAATTGCTCCTATAACAGGCATCTGCACTAGAGTGGATCATCATTGGTCTTAGATGATAGAAGTGTCATTTTACATCGGTCTATAGACTCTCTATTTTTTTTCAAATTACCTGGACATATTTTGTATTATCTAAATGCTGTGATTGATGTCACATGGGCATCAAATACAATTCAAAAATTATCTGTGGTGATAATGACAATGAACTTTGCCATCCATAGAATATAAACGAGGGCGTGTACTCAGGAATTATCACGTTCTGCTACTTTTTGTCAGCATTCACTCTCTAATGCGTTACTTCATTCGTTCCTCATTGACAAAGTAGGAAGCCGCAAATATCTAAAACTTCTTTCCCACACTGGCATAAGCCTCCGCTCCCGACATAAAAATTGCAAACTTTTACCCATACTTGCTTGGCAGGTGAGTTGTTTCCTCACAAAGAGTACCAAACGTTGAATCTTGTTTGTTATGCTTCAATAAATAGGCCTGTCACAGAAATATGACAAAAAGTATTAGTTACCTTCCTTGCTAGTAACCCAGGTGAATAATTCCAGGTAACAGATAAGACGTTAGTTTGCAATATGTATATTTGGTCATACGTCCTTTCTCAATCCTGCCTGCTGCAATACTTCGCTTGTAGTCGGGTCGGAATTTATAAACATGAGCAATGTTTTTCTCTGAATTATTTAGTTCTTTGCACACATGACCCCACTGCCAGTGAAGACGCAACTTCATAGTTGGAACAGCGTCTCAGTAAAAATATTCTTGGGGCAGTCATAATCAGAGCATAAATATTTTAACTTTAGTTACACCACTTTTTCAAGGTAGGCAGACATACAATGTGTGAGGAATCATTTTTTTCAAATTTCTCCAGTGAAATCATATAGTTTTATTACTGAATATCCAGATCCAATCAATAATGGTGCTGCTATCATCAGGACTATGCAATATAGGCATTAAAAGTAATTTTCACAAGCTTTATTTGCAATATGTGGCGCAGTAAATTTGGAAATCTAATATGACACTGCTGGCACCACACATGACGTTTTAGCGAACATGAACCATAAGTTTTTGAAATCTATTCAACTACAGCCACAGCATAGAAAATGCAATGTTCAGGTCATAAGTCGGGAATGTGAGCAGTTCATGATGGTCCTAAAGGCAGGTATAAAATGTGGAGTACTCGTGGCCCCAACTTTGATATTCTAGAATGTTACGGCGATGTTTATTTATGGCTAGGCCTATATGTTTGTGAAGAAAGCAAAGTCTTTATTATAGAAGAATCTATTCCAAAGGTTCAGAGTACCTGTTCAAAACCATCCGTTGCCTTTTGTAGGTCACTGCCTGTCTCAAGCAGGGGTCGGGAGTGAACTTTCGATTTCTTCTTTATGGTTTTCAAAGATGAATGTTGATGTGTTGATAATTCTAGAATCGCTGCTTTTTGCAAAATTTAACTTTGCTTTCATTGTTGGGATAAGATTTGTCAAAATGCTTAAGGTTTTTGTGAATTATTGCATCCATTGGAGCTCATCAGACACCAGGTTATGCCTAAGTAAAACAAAAGTGTATCCGTTAAATGTAACTACTCCTAAATAAACTCTCCCCATCTCACTATCGTGTTATACATCAATTACCCTTATATCGCAGCTTGAATGTAACGTTGTGTCATAATAAGATATTGCACATCTTTTTTTACAATATTCGTCGACTAAGTTCGGAGTCTTTCAACACCTATACTATGTGACAGATAATAGTACATATTTTAAATGCTGAAATATTTGACCCGGGAGTTCTATTTTTATGAACTATGCAGCATGAATGGGAATTACGTATTTGTTTATATTAAAAAGAAAATGCCTTGGATATTCAGCTTGGCCACAGAAATTTATGGAACCGCTTATCATGCCCTGGATACCAATATCATGTAGTTATAACGTAAATATACTTTCATAATTAAGACATATTTTAGTTATGAATATTATTTTAAGCAATAACACATGAAGCCTACAATTAAAGCATCATGTATAGAAATCCCGTATGGAAATGACAGCGACTAACATGAGTCACTACCAATGCTGTAGTGAAACTTGTAACTTCTGCAAAAAACACTGGAATGTTCAGTTTTAAATGCTTCAAATTTCAATATAAATAAATTACATAATTAATATAAAAGTATGTCCCTGCATATGTTCTTCACCTCTGTGGTATTTACAAAAGATCGCTGAAAAGTTCTAAGCCTAGCTGTGAAAGGAACGTACAAAGTCAATGGTTTTCATTTATCTCTCTACATAGTCCAGGTTTGCACACTTTTGCCAGTCCTTGATGCCGGTCAATAATTTTTTATCAGGCATCCTAAAGAAGTCATTCACAGTGGGCACTATGGCATCATTTCTAGTAAAATGGCGACAGGCTAGTTCCTGTTAAATTTTGAGAAACGTGTGTAAGTTGGACAGGGCTAAACCGGGTGAATAAGGCGCATGGTAAATGAGTTCAAAGCTACAATCATGCAAAGCTCACAAAGCAACCACCGATTTGTGAACAGGATCATTGTTTTGTTGGAAGAGGACTCCTTTAGTGAGCATTTCCTATCGTTTAGCTTTGATACCCTCACACAGCAATAGTAGGTCAGTAGGTCAGCATAATATCTTATATTGATAGTCTGACCTTTTTCAAGATAGTCATTCAGCAGAATACGCTTATAATCCCAAAAGACTGAAGGCATCACCTATCCAGTAGAAGAAACTGACTTGGCTTTTTTGACTTTTTTTTATTGGGGAGGGGGGAATCCCGAATACTTCCATTGTTTGGTTTCTGGGTCAAAGCTATGAATCCAGGTCTAATCCATGGTTACAAATCGAGCCAAAAAATCACCGGGATCTGCTTCAAAAAGGCATAAAATTATCAATGGACGCCAGGAATCTGAGCAGTTTCTGATCTGCCGCCAAGAGCTTTGGCACCCATCTTCCAGAACCGTTTGTCATTTCCAACTCCTTGGTGAAAATGTGCTCAACCTTCTCATGAAAGATGCCCTTAACATTGGCAATGTGTCGAGTGGGCAATCGTAAATCAGCCATCACCATGTCATGCACCCAGGTAATGCTTTTGGGAATGGTTGTTGTTGAATGCCTTCCTGGACGTGCATCATTGTCAAGGTTCCCACTGCCACACTTGAATTTTGCAGCCGTCTTTTCAACAGTAGAAAAGGAAGGGTCATACTGTTGCCCGGATCGCCGAATTACGGCTTTTATAAACAAAGTGCTCATATGCCTAAACTTTCTTTGTTCAACTGTAGGTTGGCATCGTAGTACAGAATCAGGTTTCTGGGAGCTTCAATTTACTGAAGCAAATTGCGATAAGATTCAAAACAAAATCTTCCTTGGAAATATATACAGACCACACTGGGATGTCACTGATAATTATGTCACTTTAATAAATCAATTCATTCCTATACTGAAATCTTTGAACAATTGTAGCTGTAAAGTTATCATTGGTGTGGCCTAAAATATTGACTTGCAAAAAAACTAAGGTACATTAATTTGCAACTTTCTTCTCAAATGCTCAATGTTTAACAAATCTTCAATTTTAGGTATTTTAAAAAGCAGGATTTCAGATGATTCTCTTTACTTTATTTCTGTGGATTATTTCACGATTTTTGAACCTAACCTTATATTTGTAAAAGTGAAATCATGCAGATAAAATTCTGAAAATGACTTTCTTAATTGATATAAGTACAACCAATGTCTATGAACAATTCGATACAAATCCAAATGCTCATCCAAAAGGAGACTACAAAATGATGGAAACAATTTGTGAAGAGGCTTTGGATGAAAACCTCTGCACAAAAATGGGGAAATTTGACAGAGACAAACACAAAAATCTGGTTGGATGCCAAGAGGTATTATTAACGCTATTGTTCATCGAGGCAAATTATATAAACAGTTAAAAATTACCATAGTGAATGTGAAGAATATAATCAGTATGCTTTCTTAAATACAAAGGAGATTTGAAAAAAAAAAAACGTGGAAAACTGTAAATGAGGGATTAAACAAAACGACAAACAAAACATATTTCTTTAGAATCAACGAAGAAAACACTTGCTGATCAACAAAAAATAGCAAATACGTTCAACGCATTTTTCACAGAAATAGGATCAAAACTTGCTCAGCAGATAAATCCTTCACATAATGCCAACTTCAAAGGATATTTACACACATTACGTACACAGATTTACTTTCAAATGGGTATCAGATTATGATGTTCGGGAAATTGACGACTCCTTAAAAAGTAAAACTATCAGAGGTTAGGATGGAATCATGGCCTAGCTTTTCCAAAGTCTTTGAGAAAATTATGTTCCGTCAACTGCATGAATGTTTCAAAACAAAAATATAAACTCTAATCATCAATATTGCCTCAACCAATTGCATTCCACAAAACTTGTGTGCCTTGGATTAGTGGACAGACAATTAATAGATATGGGTGAAAGTGATTTACCGATATGTATATCTATGGATCTGGTCCAAAGTCTTTTGAAACTCGTAATAATGATATTCTACTTGAAAAGTAAAAATATTATGGTGTAACAGGCACTGCTTTACAGATATTTCCAAATTATTCACTAATCGAAAACAATATGTAGATTTTGATGGTATCAGTTCTTCTTTGGCGGACATTACAAGAGACGTGCCTGAAGAATCTACCTTTGGCCCACTCTTGTTTATATTCCATATAAATAATCTAACTTATATATCCAAAATTTTTCATCCAATAATTTATGCTGATGACAGAACTCTTCTTTCCAGCACAATACAAGTCTTTCAAACTCATGAACTAGCAGGGAATATATCTGCAAAATCAATATTCAAGACTTGTTTCAAATAACTAAATAGATGAAATTGAAAACGAAAAATTATCCCTAAATGCTAAGAAAACCAAGTTCATGATCTTCTCAAATCCTCAAAAATGGTCACAACTCCCGATATCACAAATTTGAATGTGTCGATATCATTAATTTTCTAGGTATCACTTTAAATAAACATCTCAGCTGGAATGCCCACTTGTACAAAATTGTAATAACATTATCTCAAACTATTGGTTTTATGTATAAGCTGAAAGAATATCTTCCTCATAATATCTTGAAAACAATTTATAACTCTCTTTCACTTCCACATCTAAATTATTGTATATTGGCATGGTATAATGAAAGCTCCTCCATTGTTTCTTTACGAAAGAAAGCAGTTAGAACAGTAAATCATAGTAAGTACCTCGCACATAAAGAACCAAATTTTCATAAATTGAAAATTGTTAAAATTAAATGACATTTTCCTTCATCAAGTGTAGCTTTATTACAAATTTGTTAAAAAAAAAAAACAGTTAGCAGTATACTTCAGTAGCCTTCCTATAAAATCAGCATCCCTAACTCATGACTAACAGAGAAGAAATAAAAATCAAATCCTCAAAACAAGAGCTACATTAGTTAACACAAGAAATGGCATAAGACATGACATAGTAGAAACGTTGAACAACACTCCAGATATTATTAACATTAAAGCGCATACTGATAGTAACTCTAATTTATCTTTTTATGCAAAAATGTATTTTATTGATACGTATACTGATATATGCACGGAGCCAAACTGTTATGTTTGCAATTTAGAATAATCATAAATCAATCTCATTCAAAAGTGCCTCCCATTCCTCAATGTATTTACTTACGGTGACTTAATTACCTGGAACATTATAATATTACACCTGTATGTATTTATTGTCAATCTGCACATCTTAGAGTAAACTATCCTTTTAAGGTGGCTCCCATGATAGCAGTATTCAACGCTTCAATGGAAGTCTCCCCACCAGTAATCAGTTTTCATATCTTACACTTTACAATTTATACCTGATAGTTGAGGTTTTGATCCATTAAACTCATTGTATTGGTGAAATATAAGTCTCTCTGAGTCTGAGTCTGATCATCATCCCCTAAAGTGGAGACCATGTGGGCATGATATGTGTTGGAGTTAGCACTTTCAGCTGCAGGTAACTGCCATGGTACAAAAACACTAACTGCACTATAGTTGTATTTCTTATGTCTATGGTTCATAAAATAATTTACTTGCATCTGGGAAAAGGTTATTTTCGCTTAGGCTTAGAACTTTTCAGCACTCATATTTATCAATTAAGGGCATCATATTATTCCTAAGGATAAAGAGAAAGTCGCCACAGCAAACCTGTGATCAGGCGGTTGAGGGGACAGGGGCATGGACACAGTGGCTTTTGCAGATACTAGGAGAGGCAAAACTGACAATATGACACATGACAACAAAGCATAGGACCCTGGAAAAAAAGCACAAATACAGTATAGAAATATTCTTTGAAATAATTTAGATGTGACAGTGAAAAATTAATTAGGACAGTTTATGTTAAAAGGACTTTTAGCAACATGTTGCAGAAATAATGTCCCAAATTATGCTGACATTTTCTGAGTCATTCATGTGTTGGTGCATAAGAGTAATACGTTTAGCATCATTTGTCCCCGAGGCAATATTTTTTGTGTTTATGTGACAATTGTTCGCAACTTTAAACTTAGATGGTGATTACTGCATACCTCGTAAAAGGAATTTCAGAGATAAAGTGGTTAAATCCTGTTTTTGGCAGAAGATAATTTTACTTCAATAAGCTAAGAGAAAGTTTAATAGAAGACCTATTTAGTTTAACTATCAATATGGTTCAGGGGGTCACATGCAGACCAGTAGAAGCCTGTAAACGGTATTCTTTGAGAGCCTTGGATAGGCTCGATTTTCAAAAAAAAGTATGCAAATGATAAAGGGAATGGACCGACCAATGGTTTTACAAAAATGAAGTCTGGCCCAGGTCAGTTAAATGCCAACCAATCCTGCAAGTACAATCCTCTCTTTAAAAAAATAAAATAAAATCAAGTAAAAAAAGTCTCCAATCGACTCACCATACTGGCTTTGTTTATTGAAGCATCCTGCAAACAGGAATTTGCACTGCAACTTTCACTTTTGCTGAAAGCATGAGGCTGAGGTGTTCGCCAGTAATGAGAGGGTTAATGTTGTTACATATTTGATTTATTTTGATGATCAAATCACATGTAATGCTAATGACAGCTTTGTTTCACCATTGGTTCGAGAGAGCTCAATGTAAAAGTAAATACTTAAAAAAAACACATATATTAAAACACATACAAGGAATATACATTTTACGGAGCACAACACATGTTCATGGCAGTCAGCTTACATTCACAAATTATGACCTGAACGACCTTAACAAGCCAACCAAATTCGTCCCTACCAGTTGCAGTTAACTTTCAAATACATTACGCTAAAGTGTATTCCATTCAGAAGTTAGGTATAGTTGTTTATTTGCCTTTTTTTGTTTTGTTTTTTTTTTTATTGATATCGTGCTCTTAGGAAATTTCTTTAGTAACTAAGAATGCCCAGACAACTACACATCACCGAACAGATTCTGTCTGCTTTGGAATAGCCTTAATCCTTTCAAACAAGAAAATATGCTTCGTCACGCACTGTATGTCTGCCTACTTGGAAAAAATGGTGTAATTACAGGTAAAATATCTATGCTCTGATTTTGACTTTCCAAACAAAATCTGTTTCCTGACACGCTGTTATAACCATGAAGTAGCTTTTCACTGACAGTGGGGTTACATGTGCAAAGAACTTAATAGTTGAGAAAAACATTACTCACGTTTATAAATCGCTATCCGACAACGACAGAAGTTTAGCAGCACATCTTAGAGTAAACTAGACATAATAGAAACATCAAACAAGACTCCAGATATTATAAACATTAAAGTGTATACTTATAGTAAATCTTATCTCCCTTTTTATGCAAAAATGAATTTTATTAATACGTATACAGATATATGCATGGAGCCGAAATGTTATGTTTGCAATTCAGAATATTAATATATCACTCTCATTCGAAAGTGCGAGATATTCCTGAATGAAATTATTTACACTGATTTAACTACCTTGAACATTATAGTATCACACTTGCATGTATTTATTGTCAATTTCGACATCTAAGAATAAACTATCTCTTTAGAATGGCTCCCTTGATAGCAATATTCAACGCCTTAATGGAAATCTCTCCACCATTGACCAGTTTTTATATCTGACACTTTACAATTTATATCTTATACTTGAGGTTTCGCTCCATTACACTCATTGTATTGGTGAAATACAAATATTTCTGAGTCTCAGTCCGAGAATCATCCTCTAGGGTGGATACCATGTCGGCATGTATCTGAGTTGGAGTTGGCCTTTTCAGCTCAGGTACTTGATGAGTGCCATACAGCTAGTTTTGTCCATTTCTGGTGAATTTAATGGGCAAGTTCACAAGATAGTCTGGTACAATGACACTCACCACCTCACAGCAGCAGTCCGTATATCTGTGAATCATTTAATAATTGTACTTGTTGGTGACAAAAGCTTGTTTCAATCCAATTCAGATATCCCACTTAGGTTCATACGTTTTCAGCCAGACCTCGTATTTATCAATTTAGGGTATCAGATTACACCTATCGATGGGCAAAAAGGCGACAAAGCAGCTGTGATCAAGCTGTCGATGCGACAGGGGCGAGGACAGAGTTGCTTTTGCAAATACCAGGAGAGGCAAAAGTAGCAATATACCACATGAAACGGAAGCATAACACCCTGGAGAGATAGCACAGATTCAGTATAGAAATATTCTTTGAATTAATTAAGATGTGACAGTGAAAAATTAATTGGGACAGTTTGAGTAAGTTTTACTTTTAGCAACATGTTGCAGAAATAACCTACCACATTATGCTGATATTATCTGAAACATTAATGTCTTTGTGCATTAGAATAATACGTTTGCCATCCTTTAGCTCCAAGACAAAATTCTTTGCGTTTATTTGACAATTGTTTGCAACTTTTAACTCAGTTTGTGATTTCTGCCAACCATTTTTAAGTACAATGGTATTGAATACAGTAATGCATTTCTGTACCATTTTGCTAATGAAGAAATTTACCTTTTTGAAGCTCATTTATTAGAGAAGTAGTGACAGTGAAAAGTCCCCAAAGCCTGATTTCTTTATTATGGCATTTACTACCAATTCTACCAGTCTCATACCTTGTACTGCAGGTAGTAGCCAACAGGGAATATCATACTGAAGAGAGTTGAAATGAAAAGCTCAGTTCCCAATTTCCTCTCTTTATTTACAACCAAGGAGCAGCCGAATAGTAGTTAGACTGCTTACATTTGATAGTTAAGATAGTAAAGTACCGTCTCTAAGGAGCTACACGTACTTAGACTCCAACATATCAGCATCCCACAGTCTCGAATTAACTGGATTGACTGTATATTCGTAACAGAAAAAGGAAAATATGACTCTTTGTTTGCATCTGTTCCAGTCACACTCTCTGTTAGTGAGTGGATAAAGTGATGTGCCGGACTCAAAACATAACAGCATCCCACAGTCTCGAATTAACTGGATTGACTGTATATTCGCAACAGAAAAAGGAAAATATGACTTTTTGTTTGCGTCTGTTCCAGTCACACTCTCTGGTACTGAGCGGATAAAGTGATGTGCCGGACTCTCATAGATAAAGTGGTAAAATTCTGTCCTTAATTGAAGATAATTTTACTTTATTAAGTCATAAGGAAGTTTGATAGAAAAATTACTTTGCTCAAGTGTATCTAATGGCTCAGGGATCACAAGCAGCCCAGTGGAAGCCTGTAAAAAGTTTTCTCTGAGGGCCTTGGATAAGCACGACTCTCAAGAGGAAAAAGCATGCAAAGGATAAAAGGAATGGACTGACCAGTGGTCTAACAAGAAATGAAGTCTGGCGCAGATCAGTTAAACGCAAACCGTTCCTGCAAGTACAATCCTCTCTTTTTAAAGACTCCAATTGACGCATGTAACTTGCTTTGTTAATTGAAGCATCCTACAAACAGGAATTAACACTAAAACTTCAGTTTCACTTTTGGTGAAAGCATGTGGCTAAGGTGTTCCCAAGTAATGAGAGGGTTAATGGTGTTTCAGATATGAATAATTTTTATCATAAAATCGCAAGTAATATTAATTACAGCCTTTCTTCAACATTGGTTAGAGAGTTCAATGTGAATACACACACACACACACACACACACACACACACACACGCACATATATATATATATTAAACATGAAAGAAGATACAAGGAATTCACTTTTAACTGAGCACAATATGTATTCATGGCAGTCATCTTTGTACAGTATATGATAAACATATGGAACGGTCATGTGCTACATGGCATAAGGCCATTAATAGAGTATGGCACATGCCTGAGAGAACACATTTATATTACTTGCCTCAGAACATTGTTACCGCCAAGTTCTGTAAAAGAGCAGGGTTGCAGCCAAGTTATACCTTTTTTTCAAAAAAAATATGAAATATTTGTAGTCGATTTTATAGCCGTGATTGTAATGTAAGAAGGAATTCTGAGGTGTTATTGTATGGACTGTCAAGAATGAAGAATGATATTAGGTTTGTATCTTCAACTCTAGATATTAACTTCTGGATTGACCTAAATTACGATGCGATCAAGACGTTGCTATGCAAAAGGTGACATAAAACTGTTCACAAAAACGTCATGCGTGTGGCGTAGCAGGTAAAGGAGCTATGTGCAATTAGGCATGGCATGGAGGAAGGTTAGTGGACAGATTTTTCTTTATTTTTCAGTTATATACAATTTTTATCTTGACTGTATAAGTGCATCTGCGACCATAATTGAACATATCTAAGGTGTCTTTAGCAGTGATAAAGTTTTTTACTAAAATAAAGAAAATAATCATTTATTCATAACACACTCCTGACAATACTGCATTGATCATATTCATTGGTTTTCAATACTTGAAACAAATACACGTGACTTCTACAGTGACATTATTTCTATTTTGGTGTACCTTAACAGAATGAATGCGTGTGCTGAAGCCTTTATATATGTGTAGAATTGACACGCACCTCAGGACAAAAGTCGTCCATTATCAGCAGATAATGAAATTATATTATATTATATTATATTATATTATATTATATTATATTATATTATATTATATTATATTACATTATATTATATTATATCATATTACATTACATTATATTATACTATGTTACATTACATTATATTATATTACATTATATTATAATATTGTATTTGTGTCTTTTTGTCCAAAACCACTTCCTAGTAGTCATTACCCTATTCCGCTGTCCCATTATATTATATTATATTATATTATACTATATTATATTATATTATATTATAAAATCCTAAAAGTTATTAGAATGTCACAGTGCACGATGTGATTTTAAATTTGTTTCATTATGAAGAACACCAGGGAACTCACATTTCATAAAACAATTTCTGTACTAGAAATCTGTTCAATTAAATTCCAATCAAATGTAAGAATGAACTAGAACAGACTGATTTTCCAAAAGAAAATCAAATGTCTCCCTGTGGAACACTGACGTCTGAATAAGTTACAGGTGATAACAAATTACAAATGACCAAGTTTGCTTGAAAATTACAATCCTATTTTAGCTCTCACCTAGATATATAACTCTAGCAATTTTCATCAAGTTCTTCAAGACTTATTGCAGAGAAACCAATTTCACATAAATGACCCTGTGACCTTGAGAATGTAGTCAAGGTCACCCAAATATGATCCTAACCTAGGTCTTGCCTAGATATATATTCCTACCAAGTTTCATTAATTCCATCAAGTTCTTCAAGACTTATTGCAAGGAAACCAATTTCATATAAGTGACTCTGTGACCCTGAAAATTAAGTCAAGGTCAGCCAAATACAATCCAAACCTAGGTCTTGTCAAGATACATAATCCTACCCAGTTTCATCAAATTACATCAAGTTCTTCAAGACTTATCGCACAGAAACCAATTTCACATAAGTGACTGTGTGACCCTCAGATTTCGCACAAGGTCATCAAAATACTATCCCAACCTAGGTCTTGCCTAGATACATAATCCTACCAAGTTGCATCAAATTCTGTCAAGTCTTCCAAAACTTATCGCACGGAAACCAAGTGTTGAAGAACATGAACAACAACAACAACAACAACAAGAAGCAGAAGAAGCGGAAGAAACCGGCACTAAAACAATATGTCCCCCGGCTTCCACCGGGAGACATGATTACAAATTAAGGGACAAGAGATATCGAAAATGTTTATTGATATTGCAGAATCTTGGGCATTATGTTTAAGAGCTTTTCTGTGCAAATCCCTCTTTATATATGCTGCTTTATACACCATAAAGGTAAATACCCCAAAGAGTTTGGAAGCTTTTAGCGAAAGGACTGGAAAATAGAATTTTTAAAACAACCTAAAGTTGCAATTCTTCATACTGCCACTGACACAGAACACTAGATATACACTTTTAATACACAGCACAACTTCATACAGGCAATAGCTTTGGTCCAAATTAGTTAGTACTGTGAGCTACTGCTGCAAGCAGCCCTCGCACCCCTACTTTCAACTTGGCAACTGGCCTTTCTCCTTTGCTGCGTAGGTCACTCGACCCTTGGCGGTCTCACACGGTTCTGCCGTCGGCTTTTTGTGCGTTGTTTTTCTGCAATCGTCCAGTTGTTATACAGCATATTAAACCACTCCCGCCGTTTCTATGTTTCTTTGGGTAAAACTGTGGAAAGCTACCCCTTGCATCCAGGGGTATTTATCCAACTTACCCAGTTTTCTTGTGTCTGGCTTACGGTCAGGAACTTTGCAATTATAGACTGTCATTGTAGCTTGTAAATACTTCTGTAGTAGTTTGGAAAATAACGATGAACTTTGCGATGTCATTTCCCTGTGCTTTAACAATGGCGCAATATGGCTGCTCTATTGAAACAACCTAACCTGCGGCGAGGTGCACCGGGAAACGACCCTGGCGCTTCCTCGGCTACCGACGGTACTAGCTAATTTGGACCTTAGGTATTAACAGTGCAGGGCTGGATCACCGTTCACTTGTTTGTCCGCACATGTGCAGCATTTGTATATACGATTTTCACAATTAATTTAATTTTCCTTAACTACATTTGCAGGGAAACTGGTATAAGCTATAATCTGTTGTCTTGATTTGGTTACTATCTGCATAATTGTGAGCAACATGTAGTATTCTATGGATAGACTTCCACTTGGGATATCATTGCAGCTGGAGTGTCAAAGAGGCTTGCCCTAGGTACTTACTGTTATTGGTTCATACAAAGGACATATTAAAAGCTGTCAATTCAAAGTTCAAGCTTTTCGCCCATGATGCATCACTCTTCTTACTATTGATGATCCAGTCGGTGCTGCAGCTGTCATCAACAGTGACCTTTCTTCTCCAGACTAAAGGCTGGAGTGACCTGTTACCATCAACGTCAATGACATTAGCCGAGAGGCAAGAGGTACAGGGAAGCACTGTTGAAACGAGAGGTCAACAAACGTTTTGTGACCAAAGCTGTGGTTCGGATAGGTCACCTGACACCTCTTACCTCTTTGCCAGTGGTGTCATCTGGTACTTCCTCTCCCTGGGCTTTGGCCATCTTTTTGTCTCTTCACAAATTTGTAGATATAAGTAAATGTCTTTAAGAAGAAACAGTAACTTACAGGTAATTTAATGCACCAACCAACGACACAGAACCGGTACAATTCAGTCTTTCAGTAATAAGTAAGTCACTAAATGTTTGGGTTTTTTTTCAGAATCATTCCATCCGGTTTGTACAAAATGGCTGCAAAATGAAGAAAATAAGGCCGAAAACTTAAAGTTTTAGGGACAGTTAAATCGTTATGATGGGGGGCTAACTGACTCCAGAAAGAAAGCACTTTTGTGGGACATTACAAATTATTATACCAAAGGCATTAATCTAGTATTCTGATTGGCTAAGTGGCCGGTAACAATTTTGACTGGCTAAATAGGCGTGTAACAATATTGACTGCTAACTGCAAGAAAGTTACTGCTGTCCACTACCAATTTTTGTGACAAGTGGCACTGCACATTTGACCCAGCTTTGACCCAAAAAACACATGACATGCAGCATCTTCAAAACACACAAGACAAAATCATTGTTGATTTATTAAAATGGAATGAAAGTGAAGTGATATTTGTTTGTTTATTGTTCTTCGATACAATAAAAGAATGGTGTCCTTACCTTTTTGTAGTTAATTATGTTACTGCATCATGGTATATGCGATTGAAAATATTATTGAAAATGGTTATTCACAATTGGCATTGGAACAGCTTAATGAACTGTGAATACTTAAAATACGGCAGGATGAAGTCAGATCCAAGATGCATGTCTTCATAATGTTTCATTCATCTGTCATTTTCAATAGTCTGGTCCGAAAAATTGACAAGAGCCCTATATAAAAGAATGCTAAAGCATTTTGGGTTAAATTTGATAAACAGTGGTTTTTACAAAATGTGGACATGCTACACACAAATTTGCTATTTGCAAAGCTCTAATTAGAATAATTAGCTCTCAAAATTACACAAAATGGTTGCCCATCAAATAAATTATAACGATACTATCATAAGATAAAGGACAATATGTCCCTATATCTAAACTAGAACTAAAACTTGGGACTAGAATGCACAACCTGGGATAAGAAAGCATGGCTAAATATAAATCTGCATATTATATATATACTTCAATTGAAACATAGATGACCATAAGATTCAAGTGTTAATGTAGTTGTCTTGTGTTTTAGATTTGTTAAAGATTGCTTCTTAGCATTTAACCAATTTTAAAATTTGTTAAGTACAGTGGTGATATTTCATAACTTGCTATCATTATTTGTATGATGACAATAATTGGATGCAGATAACTTATAATATACAGAAGTGTCCACAAATGAAATATGAGTGCCGAGGTAGTCATACGTAAAATTATTAAACACTCCATGGGTCCGGTACTCATAGGTGAAATAATTAAACACTTTTTGGGACTGTAAATTTAGAGGTGTTTTTTTTTTTTTTTTTTTGCTTTTTGTGTGTTTGTTTCTTTTTTTATGTATTTTTTTGGGAAAGACGGCAATATTATTAAACTAACCATACAATTGTCCACTAGGAACAGTTTATTTTGATTGCTTTATCCCAAATTTATAATACATTTCATCATTCAATATACAATGTTAATAATTTCATGTTTGAAACTTGTTCTACTTTTTCCACAAATATATTGACCGTTCAAGTAACATTAATACTCATAAAATGTGTATCTGGAATCACGGTTTATTGTAAAATGTGCTTTGAATTCAGTGACAGATATATGTACAGTTATATAACACTCTAAGTATCAGTGGATTTAAAATATGGTATGTCTCACAGAGAAAAAAAGGGTATGAAAATTTATTTTCATCTTACATTTTGCGCTTGTCAAAGTGTCTGTTCCAGTGCTCATATGATATTTTATATTTCAATTATCCAAATATAGTGTTTGTCATGCCTAGCATGGCCACATGAGGCAATTATTCAGTACCAACTTATTTTTAAAAACAAGAGCATTTATATATCACTTAAATTGGGCCTCAAATGGTCTATAGCAGGTTTCATTTCAATTTAAATATTATTTGTATTAAACAATTTCTTTGAAAATGTCTGCATGTAAGTTTTATATATATATATATATATATATATATATATATATATATATATATATATATATATATATATATATATATATATATATATATATATATATATATATAAATGATTATGTATTAATGTCAAATACCTTTTGAACATTCATTTACGTATTGTACAAGACACACCATACATAAGTATATGAAGCGATTCATGACTAAATTTTAAAAAGATAGTTTGAAATCTTCTTCGTTTTTTATTTCATTTTATATTATACCGTCATCGTGGAGAAACGTGTGTTGGCAAATGGAGTCTCGATTGAGACAGTACCCGGTTATGGTGCTTCTTTTACCAGGATTTGGGTGATAGACAGATTGGCCTTCCCTTTTTATTTCATTTTATGTCACTGTTATAATGTAGAAAAGCGTGAGGGCCAAAGTAAGATCCATTCCGACATACAGCTCTAGAATTGGTAGTTTCGTTCTGGTTTTTACTGGGGCACAGGAGAAAGAGAAATGGGTCTACAGCTCTCTAATCAAATTATTTTCATTATTTGTGTGAGTGGATAAAATTTTTGCCGTTTGAGAATAAGCCTGAGTAAGCAATTGATATAAAACTGAAGTCATTGCAGAGTTACTTTTAGCGGCTGATTTTAGTCCAAAACTTGCAAACAAAAGATTAAAGCGTTACAATATTTTTGTATTCTTAACGATATGTTGTCAATTTTGAGGACTTTGGGGAAATTGGTTTTGTTTTGTGGGGTTCAAGACATTAGCTCCCTTTTTGCCCCACCTCTTTTTATCATTTTTTGAAAATTTAACTTTCTTTCTGTGATAAAAATTCTCTTTTTTTTTGCTTCATATCATCTTCTAATATTTTACTAAGCGCAACTAAGTTGCGCTTTCCAGCAGTAACTACTTCATTCAGAGTCCAGATATAGGTTAAAAACTGTTTTATACAGGGATCTCTCTATTTTAGAGAGCACAGAATGCAATTCATAATCCAAGAGGGAAGTTTTTTGTCTGCATTTAGTGAACATTGGTATTGATGGGCAAGTGTTCATCTTCAACTTTGTACAGAATGCTTTTGGGCTTTTCATCATTTATATGCGAATTTTGTGATGCATGCTGAACTAATAACCTGGGTTTCTCTGTCCTTAGCAACCTTCACTATTGCACAAAATTGGCGGCTGCTCCGTATGTCTACCAATAAGGTAATTTGCGAACGCTGAGACTATTATCTTTACACAATAATAAGCTCCGCTCACTTCTATCAGTCACACTTCCTCTCCTCTCTGCTGTGATACCACGCCAATAGCTATGTGATTAGGCTTCTAAGGGAGAAATAATAAGCTATGTTTTGCTGTTACAGTTTTTCAAAACTCGTGCTGATGATGCAAAACCGTTTGTAGTGTGCACCTATGAGTAGAAGCTGTTTAGAGACACCTTATCCTTTTTAGTGCACTCGTAAGCTCCAGTTTCTGTTTCAAACAAATGAAGTACTGGAATGGTCAGCTGGATTTGAATGTTAAGCACCTAATCGAAGTTTTTTTTTTTATCTCTTTTTCGTGGGTAGTTGCTCAATACATTCTTAATTACGCTGGAACATCTTTCAGATATTTTCTTGGAAACGTAATTTTGGGGATAAAAGTTATTGTTTACCTTGAGATCTATATTTTCAGGAAAATCGTTCTTTGTATGTATGTGCAATAAATCAGCGAAATGAAACTCTGCAGCGCCTTATTGTATCAGAACGTTCAGTTACAAAATCAAATATAATTTGGGTCAGCAAAATAGAAAGTGTGTTTTGTTGTCATTTCTTTTCCTTGGCGGTCCATATATCACAAATGAATGAACCTTTCTTGCTGCACCTTGATTGATTAATCAGCCACGGACACCATACATGTTAGATCTGCCCTTCGCTTTATATCCAGCAAATCTACAGCAATTGGTAGTGGACACGATC
The DNA here is from genome assembly GCA_964020975.1 of Hermodice carunculata. Lineage (NCBI taxonomy): Eukaryota > Metazoa > Annelida > Polychaeta > Eunicida > Amphinomidae > Hermodice > Hermodice carunculata. The sequence goes on from OZ026627.1 coordinate 3,112,220, forward strand.
ACTTCTTCCAACTTCTACCTTGTCAGTTTAATAAAAGAAAAAACAAACGACTTGTTTCCATGATACAAAATACCAGGGGATCCAGATTTGAGTATATATATAGGTACACACACACACATACATACAAACACACATGCCGCAGAAAAAAGGACTTTCTGTTATTTAAAAAGCTTGTTTCCCTGGTACAAAATACCAGGGGATCCAGATTTGAGTATATATAAAGGTACACACACACACACACACATATGTACGCACAAAAAAGCACTTTCTGTTATTTTTATGGCTTGTTTCCATGATATAAAATACCGGGGGATCCAGACTTGAGTATTGGGTCGCCACATACGCACAATGGAAAGCTTTATTTGCTTCCCACCAAGCTCCATATAACGATTCATTAAGGACACAGAGAGCACCATTTCTGTGATCGTTGGCTTTGTAGCTCATCTATAATTGACATCAAAGCATTATGATCAGGGTCAACTATCCGGTTTTTTTTGCTGCTACCTGGAGATGATCAGCTGCTGAGGAATCTTGCATGGCAATCTCTGTGATACCGGGCATCAGGGGTATGAAGGTCAGCTGCTCGAACTGAGACACCAGCTAAGCGATGAAGTAAATCATCAGCCGAGTCATCTTTCCTTTCATGGCACTTATTCATAATTTTCCTCTTTTTTTGTTCATAATTTTCCTCTTTTTTTTTTGTATCTGACTTTTCTATTGTATTCTCATCCTTTTTTTTTCTTCTGTTTTTCTTACCAGGTAGGCAGGAGTCCATTGCATTTGGTTCATTGGATGCTGATAGGCATTGCAGAGGCAACCACAATAGAAACATTGATGCAACCAACCAAAAGGCTGTCCTATGTTTGATCGCATTCTCCCCTCTGGTTGTGGTGATGGAGTTGGTGCACTGTGTTTCTTCTGTGTTTCTGATAAGCGTTTGGCCTGGATCAAGTATTTTGAAACACATGATTTATGATATTTTACTTGGCATGAGGGATTTTGTTTCAGTAGTTCTAGAAGTTCTACTTGTAAGCTATCACCTTGAATTTAACTGGCTTCTTTTATATTTTGCAATCTGTCTCCTTCCCTCTGGCTCACCTGCATCCTATCATTGTCAGAGCAATGGTAGCAAAATGTAAACAAAACATTTTCATCCATTTTTTTTTTATTTTTACTGGGTGTCAAACACCAATGAAGCACTAATACTAGTCAACTACTGTTCTACCCTATGCTACTTTGCTATTCACAACATCAGCACTCCTGTAGATATCGTCATATCTTAAACACATAATATCAATGAATTAACACTATAGGAGAAGCTTAGCAGTTGTGGGTTGAGAAAAGCTGGAAATATGGTAGAAATGGCCATCTTATCAGACACAGAAACCTAAAAAAATATACCCTGTGACCCTGGAAACTATGGCAAAGGTCAAAAAGATATACTCCCATCAAGAAGTCCAAACTGATAACAATAACACTTAGTGGAGATACCGTTCAGCAGTGGTTCATAATATAGCTTGTTCACAAGATGTGGGATGGACAAATGGGTTGACAGACACACTCACACACATGCACCGATGGTTAGACAAGCTGAAAAAAGTAAACCATCCCACATTTCATTTCTGGGGGCATCACAATTTATTTCCTATGAAAAATTTAGCTGAAAATGGCATTGATTGTAATCCTAGGCACCTTAGTTAAAAAGTTATTGGGGCACCAATCGGCATCTTGAATTCCTCAGATTTCTCTTCTTTGTATTGCTGCTTTTGCTAAAATCCAAATAAAATGGCCTTGAGCTTGACCTTTGGCATTATTCATGACCTCATATGACTCAAATAACCCTCGAAATGGACTTACCATAGCAAATGTAGTTGAAAAGGATGTATTACTTGCTATTTTAGGCCAATTGGTTAGGAACATTTCTTGGATGTTTTGGCAGCCATATTGGATTTCTCAGAATGCTCAAGGATATACTGTAGATTTCCACCTGAAATCCATTATGGAGATCACAGAGATGTAGAATACAATAAGAAAAAACATTTTATCAGTCGGTGCAGGGTATAGCTATCTGGTTACAAGCAGATGAGCTTTAAAATCAATACCAATTAATATAACTTCAGCGTACATACCACTTTACAATTCAATCAAATTCCCATGATTAAAGTTTTCCCAATTGTATACAAACTAAAATAATACAACACAGTGTAACATAACGTATGGCTCATATTCTTCAATGGCCGCTTTATCTCAGTGACCACTCAATACACAAAACTTAAACATTTCATACTTTTATTCTCAGTTCAGACATGGTATGATACATGTGATGGCTTGCGTGGAATTACAACTGTCTTCCTGCACAAGAATTAACAAGTTAACAGTCAAGAGAAGAAGAGGTGTATCAAATAAACTACCTCGAAATAGTATGTGATGAACCCAAATTTTACTTTAATATGCCAGAACTTTACTGAAGTCGCTGTTCGAGAAGTCACGGTGGCATAACCCTTATTTAATCTGGGGGACCTCACATAGCAAGGCTCCCTCGAGCAGCAATATACTCTCGGGGGGGGGGGGAGGGTGTAATGTTGTAATAGTCTGAGGGAGATTATAGTTCCATAAAGGTATCAAAACACATCAGAGGATTTCCATGGGATTTAAAAATGGATAGGCCCCAAAGGGTTATAGATTTCGTCATCTCACTGTCATCGTTATCAAGGTAAAAATGGGGAATAAGAGGGAAAGAGTGCAGCAAGCTTCAAATCAGACAATAAAATGGGTAACTATGTTGCTGAACTTTACTATAGTCAAAATGGGTCAGCCAAATTTTCTAACCCACGCAAAGTCTATGAGGCTATGAAAGCTGAAGGTCGATACCCAGACACTCTAATATATTGGTGGAACAGTCTAGAATCCTATGTTGAGAATAGATATTCGATGAGACCAAAACCATACAGTGGAGTCGTGTTGTAAGCCTTCGATTCATTATATGGGATGCTGATCTGGGTGATTTGCAAACCTTAGCCAAGTTTTAGGACAGTTAAGACACCAAAAACCTTTGCATGGCTGATTTTGAGATTTTAAAGGTTTAACAAGATGAATGTCCTTTCTATCAGTTGTCAAAATTTCAAACTTTGAACTAAAGTAAAAATATGAGAAAAACGCCCAAAACACACAGGCATGTGGACATCCGAACGTCCATGTGTCATTCTTTTGATTTTCAGCCACCAGCCGGAACAATGCTACCCGTCAATCATAGTTAACAGCTTTTCACGTGGCTGCAGGTAGCAACAGCCCATGGCAAAAGGAGAGTGGTATCAGGGCGGCAGTGCAAAGTAAGGCGGCATGCCGAAAGTATGTTTCTGGGCACGGAAAAGATGCAAACATGCAAACATATCATAGCCTTAGTGGTTATAGTTATCTTGCTTGTTTGCGCTCTAATGAAGGGAGACTTTAAATGTTCAAGAGGAGTGGGAATCGTCAGACGATGTCCCTTCAAACTTCAAAGGCCGTGCCGTAATGGATTACCCCAGTGGTCCTTCAAACCAAGGACAGGCGGGGAAAAAACACTGGCACCTTAATCAACAATACCCACGTACATAATAATATTTTACCGAAACCCAGGAATGAGGAAATAAAAGTCAAATAAACATATCAAAATAAGCATAAACGTGGACAGCAGAGAAAACACCCAAATAGCGTTACAAAACTCAGGTTGGAAAGAGAAATGAAACTCATTGAGAAAATAAGCACAAAATATTGACAAACTAACTAAGTAAAGTATACAGACAAGTCTAACAAGCGAACTACATATAGTATACAGTTAGGAGTAAATACAACAAAATACTATCCCCCAAAACGGGATGTAGAGGTAGGGGGTGGAAGACCAAACCCGCCATCTGTGTACTGACCACGAGCAGCCGTAGGCCGCCCCACCGATGCAAGGCAACACAACTTTCGTTGCTAGGCTTGAGGTCATGGGGCCCGAAGGGCCACCGCCATGACGTCACACTTTGAAACCAGACTATCTTTGTCGCCGTTTGACAGATCGCTGAATAATGTTTTCCGTACTTCAAAGGTTCTTTTATTCATGTGACTGGCGAATAATTAGTTGACAACCTCCCCAAATGTAAGGGACAATGTTTACTACGTTTTGTACAAATATCAGCTCAACTGGAGCAAATGGTATTGTTTCAGAGACAAAATGATCAACATCATAGGCCTTTGAAGCTTGTTTTTCTCAGAAAGGATAAAAGAACGAGAACCCCACCTAGGAATGGTTATTCTTAAAAAAACAGCTGGGCGAAATTTAATCCAGTTAACGGCTTTTGATTCTGTAATGTCTGAACTGCAAAAACGATTCAGCGATTTTCAACATTTTGCTTCGTTATTCTTCTATGACATGAAGAAAATGAACATCCTGAAAATCAAAGGTATAATTGAAACGTCAAACTTTTAGGATGGATAACAGAAAAACGAAACCAAAGATAAAAAATCGCAGGATTGCTTTTGTTGCCAATATGTTAGGATTAAAAGGCAAGTGTAATTATGATTTTATCACAAATAATTAGTGACTTATATCGAACTTTATAGGGTGGATGCTTTGCGGTGAACTTTCATTTGTTTATTCAACAATTAACATCACAGACACCCAAATGCGAGACATATAAGTGCTTTGGAGTATGACAAGTACACACATATATGATATGTTATCCTAACGCAAATACATTTTGAGCTATGATTGACTAAAGTGGGATTTATTTTTGGTGTCTAACCTGTCCTTAATGAAAGTGTAAAATTGTTTACAGGGGGGGACTGCTGAAGATCACCAAGCGGTAGAACAGAATGTGTATTCCTGTCACCTTATTGGCCATTGACAAACTCGGTCTTTATGTGTAGTAATGACCCTTGACAAATAAAACGGGACAAGAAGTGGGTAAAGCTCTGTCTGAAATATAAAAAAGGTTGATAACCAAAACAGACCTTGCAAATCGACAGAAGCACAGGGCTTACCACCTACAGTGTCACATCTGTACTCAAACAACAAAATATTCATCTGATGCTAACAAATAACCTCGCGAACGCCAATAATGCATAACGTGCACAACGTGCATTGAAAACGGTTATAAGTAAAATGTTTAGATGTCTGATGCCCAACAGACTCACAAGTATACAACAAGGTCTAGTAAAGTCTTACAACAACATTGAGCACAGTAGTTAGGAAAGGCCACCTTCACAAGTGAATGAAGATGATTAAAAGGTAAAATTGGGCCAGTTTCTTCTGAAAATAAAAGGAAAAAAACTACGAAACCAAAGTACAAGTTCAAGATTAGAAAAGAGTATGCATATCTCACCTCAAAATCACTTTTAAAAGAAAGTATCAGCAAAATTGGACTGGGGAAATTTTAAAAGTGGTGCAAGAGAAATGGCATTCCTGTCTGCACATTGCATGGCTGGAATGGTTACTACAACAAGTAGTTTTATTAACAAGAACTGCAAGCAGTGGATGTGGATGAGGAGAATCTGTTAAAAGTAGAGAAAGTGTTGGATGACATAAACGGAAAGGACAGGAAGAAATCTTTGTAAAATGGTAACACTGGCCAAGGAAATGCAATAGCTAGATTACTGCCAACAATTTGCAAAACTTATTGTTGAATTCCCCCCCCCCCCCCTTCACTCTATCAGTAGACACCATGAACCAAGTATTCTTATTCCTGGTACGTGAAGACAGTAGTATGTACACTTGCGGGTACTGGAACAAAGGGGGGATAAAGTCTGCGGAAAGCCCTTAAAACCTTGAGATGTTCTCCCATCAATTGCCGTAGGGATACCAGTGCACGTACATGGGCTTAAGCACTTCCACCCATCAGTTGCCGCCGTAATACTGGATCATGTGGGCACAGAAGTAAGTTGTCATGATGGTAACTCATCCCAGTCCCTGGTTATAGATTTACGTAGCAAAGGGGGTTAATCTGCTGGAGCCCAAAATAAGTTCCCTTAACTGATGAATTTATGAATATATCACCACCAGTTGCAATGGAACTACGTATGGCCTTCCTCTAGTATGTCTTGAAGTGCGGCACTGCAGAAGCATCCAGCTTTAACGAGTGTGTGGTGACCCAATACTTAAGTCTTGATACCCCAGCATTTTATGTCATGGAAACAAGACATATAAATGACAGAAAGTACTTGTGTGTGTGTGTTTGTGTTTGTGTTTGTGTGTGTGTGTGTGTGTGTGTGTGTGTGTGTGTGTGTGTGAACCTACCTATACACTCAAGTTGGCATCCCCCAGTATTGTGCAGCATGGAAACGAGTAGTCTGTTTTTCCTTCTATACACCGGACAAGGTAGAAGTCGGAAAAGTTGATCGCTTACATAACAGACTACCGCACTTATGTAAGATTTGCTCGATACAAAGCAAGGAAAAGATCTTATATGGAAGGTGTCAGTGTCTACTTCATTGCCACCAGTTTTGGCGATTTCCTTGAAGAAAAGTTTCACACTCCATCATGAAAATCGATGGGGAAAAGAAATAATGAAATGTTGATGATGATGATGATGATGATGATGAGGAGGAGGAGGAGGAGGAGGAGGAGGAGGAGGAGGAGGAGGAGGAGGAGGAAGAGGAGGATGAGGATGAGGATGATGAGGTTGATGATGATGATGATGATAACTTAATACAAGTATTCCGGAGGTTCAAATCAGCTAAGCTGTTTTTCATTCTGGCCCAGTAAATGTTGTGTACATGTCACATACATATTACCACTGATACATAAATATATATAGTGGATATCATGATAAATACGCATTGACACTTAGGACCTGCACTCTAAATTAAACGTCTCAAAGTACAGTAAAACGCAAACGTATAAAAATACACGCAAAAAATGCACGACTGGTTGTAAAATCAGTATGAATTAAAGCACATGTACGTTGTTTCCAGTTCCAGAGTGGGAGAAAAAAAACTCAATAGTTGATAATTGAATTTACATGGAATAAAAACTCACAAAAGTAAAAAATTAAAGTAATTTATCAAAGCATCGAAAACTTCAATGCAGCTCTTTACTTTTAGCATGGTTCAAGCGACTGCTGGGACAAGCAATTGTAAGTAGTATGATTGAGTGCAGAGGTCCCAATCCCTCAAACAAAAAAAATACCAGACTGCATACAGTCTGGCAAAAAAGGTAAGCAGTAGCTTCTTCAATATGAAAATTCTTACAGAGTTCATTAAAACAAGAGCAAATGATTATCCAGAAGAAAATGTAACACAATTTCACATTGAATTGTTACAAAAATGGAACATGATGAAAAGCCCAATTTTACTCAAGACAAAAAAACTTTATTGCGAGACTCTTTCTGGTATAATGATTATATGGACATATATGGGAAGTTTGTGTTTTCCCAAGACTGGTATCAAAAAGGCATAATATTTATGCGAAATATAATAAATGAACCAGGCGAAATACTGTACTTTGATTGCTTTCAACAGAAGTCTTATGTCAATATTAAATGTTCTCCCTTATGATGGTCTTCTGGTGCTGCCCAACAGCTGGAATAAAAAGGTAAAGGCCGGGTATCTATATCATTTATCAACAGAGAAGTGCAAAATACAAATTGTGTGTAAATTGATGCCAGTGAAATTTGTTACAAGTAAAATCTTATACCAGGAATAATAAAACAACTGTTGTGTACTTCCTACTGCAGTACATAAATGGAATACCAAGTTTGAAAGCTTTGATGAGAATTGGAATGAAATCCTTAAATTTCCATTTAAATGTTGTTTGAAAATTAAATTGCAAAACTTTCAATTTTGGCCTACAACCAGAATCATGTAAACCAATAAAGGACTATGTTTAATGAAAGTTAAAGGATGAGATAAATGCAATATATTTAATAACATTGATACCAGTGAACACAGATATCACGAGTGTCATAATTCTTTAAAAAAAACGGCATTCCTTTTACGATTCGTGGTTTCATATATCAAATTTAAAATCAATGTAAGTGAAAAAGGTGATTTTTTTGCACTTGGGTCTACCTTTGTAATCAACTTTCAATTTCGTATTATTAGAAAAGTATATCATCCATAGGCAGTTACCTAGCAAACATTACACTTTAATTTTCACGACTTTCTTAAATGAGCAAAAAGAAAGATTCAAGTAGTGAAGTAAATAGTGCAGAAGAATAATAAAATGCATGTTTTGAATACAAATTGGCTCATATAGAAAAACGCAGGGAGAACCAGTAAATTTTGTACCACTGTGCTTTTATGTATTCTTGTGGATGTATGGACACATGGAAAACCGATTGTTTTAAAAGTGTTGAATGAAGATTATTTTCAATAAATGTACACAGTAAAACGCAAAATCCTTCGCTTTAAAACACTTGTGAAAAGGTCATGGATGTAAACACCAAGAGCTGCTGGTCGTACATTTAAGAAGAGTCTCTGGTGGGTCACAACTATAATTACTGACCACAATTGTAACAATGACAACGTTTATACTTCAACTTGAAGGTCTGAGTGTCACCAGCACGACATGTACCATCATAGATATTGCTCTGAATAACTGCACCAGTATAGGCAAATGTGCATTTGTTATTTTTTTATTTAGTGTTTTGAAAACAAATATCCGACAGCATTTGAATGGTTGGAATGTACAACCAATTTTATACGTGGTGAAAACATAAATTTGAATAGGAATTATAACATATCGATGAATTGTAAAGTCAAGAAGCTATGCCTCTTGTGAAAAAGTGAGAACTATACTGTTGGAATTAGGTGCTCTTGTGAACAATTTCAACAACTCTATATGACTGTACATTTTATTGCTACAATCGACATATGAGTAAGTAGCGTATACCGTATAATTATTGTATTCGGTACGTGCTGTTCCAGCAAAATGCCTCTTTTATCTCAGGTGCAGCAATAAAGGTTCATTCACTTGTATTATAAAGACCACGAAGGAACAGAAATGACGACAGGAGACACTTTATATCTAAGCTATCTCCAATTAAATTTGATTTGCAACTGAACGTTCTGATAAAACTTGTTGCTGCAGTGTTTTATTCCATTGATTTATTGCACATAGATACAAAGAAAGATTTTTCCAAAAACATACATGTGAAGCTAAACAATAACTTATATCCCCCAAATTACATTTTCAAGAAGAATATCTGAAAGACGTTCCCGTGTACTTAACAATGTATTGAGCAGAACTACTCATTGGAAAAAGAAGAAAAAGAAACTTTGATTAGGTGCTAAACATACAAATATATGTGACCGTTTCCCCTACTTTATTTGTCTGAAACAAAAACTGGACATTACGAGTCCTCTGAAAAGGGTTAAGGGTCTCTCTACAACTTTTATTCATAGTTGTACATTACAAACTGTTTTGCAGTATCTTCATATAGAATTGCATGAGCGGCTTGAGTTCTGGAGAATTTTGACAGCAAAACATATCATTTGAAATGAGGTTGAACTCTTAATTTCATTCAAGATAATTAATTCTTTCCAAGAAGCCTAAATACTTTGATATCGGCATGATAATACAGCAGAGAGGAAGTCTGGCTGATTGAAGTGAAGGGAGTTAACTATTGTGAAAAGATAAGGATTTCAGTGCTAACAAATTAGCCCATTGCTAGACACACGGAGCAGCCGTCAATTTAGTGCAATAAAGAAGATTGCGAGAAACAGAGAAACCCAGGTGATGAGTTCAGCATGTATCACAAATCCGCATATAAAAGATGAAAAACACGAAAGCATTTTGTGCAAAGGTGAAAAGGAATACTTGCCAATTAAAACTTACGTTCAATAAATGCAGACAAAAACATTCCTAATGGATAAATTAATTGCCTCCGATGCCATCTAAAATAGAGAGATCCTGTACAAAACACTAATAGTTACACCCCTGGACTCTGAATGAAGCAGTTACTATTGGAAAACGCAAGTTCAACACCCTTAATAAAGTATTTGATGAGAATATTTAGCAACAAAAAGAATTTTTATTACCAAAAAATAATTGAAATTAGAAACCAAATGATAAAAATACTTGGGGAAAAAGTGAGCTACGTTCTTTACCCCAAAAAGCAAAACCATATTTCTCTTAGTCTTTAAAATTTAAAACATATCATTAACAAACAAACTATAGCATAGCACTTTAATCATTTGTTTGCAATTATGAAAGTAAAATCAGCCGCTCAAATTATCTCTGCAATAACATTACTTTTTATAGTAATCACTAACTCACGCTTAATCCTCAATGGCTAAGATTTCCACTTGCACATGTCTCCGGTGCATGTCTCTCTTTTCCCATCCCGCGGTCCCATCCAGAAGTGCGATACATTTTCCCTTCCACAAAGTTTATTGTATAATATTACACCAACTACAGAGTATAGTGTTATTAAGAAGGCCCTACTGTCATTTTTTTAACTGGTTGACAATGTCGCCGTGCCGGTTTCAACAGTAGGAGCTATTGAGTCTTAGTCAAATTTAATACCATTATCATTGTGATAAGGCTAAGTAGCAATCTAAGTGGTCTTTGATGAATACTTAGCTATTTAAGTCATTGACCACTAAAGCGAGGCAAAGCTGACCGTCTCCCTGCGGCTGCCGACACCAGGGACTTGTTAAACTAGCAAAGCCCACTCTGGAGTACCATCAAGTTAGTTTGAGTGACGTCACAACATCCAGGGTTTCCACTGGGCATTTTTTGGTTTGGTGCGCAACATGCAAAAAAGCACCTCAACTTTTTCATTTTTGCAATACATGCAAAATGATCCACATGTCATGCCTTTTGTTGAGTAAGACCTGCTCCACATTTCTATGTGGTTTCTTTTGAATTTTCTTTGGTTATAGCATCACGAACGATGCTTCCTCTTTATTATTTTCTAAATATCAGTTGTGTGTCATAATTGTCATTAATTTATAGTGGTAGAGTTTATTGCTGCAGTAAATAGGCAATAAACACACTTTATCGATGTTACTAACAAAATGTCAACATGATCAACACAAGCGGCAGCGGTATTTTTACCCGAGCCATGTTTTCCTGCCACTGGTGTATTTTACTCTCTTTCTTTGAAAAAAATGGACCCTATACTCTCCTGTATGCAACGACTGGTAATATGATATCATTCTGACCAATTTACAGTTTTAAATTTCGTTTCTTGCTTCAATAAATTGTCTGGAATGATCATTTGTGTTCACACAGATGGCATCCATCTTTCCAACCAGACTTCACAACACGAGGTATGGAGTACAACTGAACGAGACAGCAGTAGAAAAACGATGTATTTGATTGGACAGCGAACACCATGTGATCGATTCTGCCCCCTGTCTAACCTAGAATATTCCGGATAATCGTCTTCGGTAGTTTCCGACTAAAATAACGATGTATCTATTTAAAATAGAAGCAGTTTTGGAGGGTTTTCCCTAAAACGCCTTTGTTCCAGCCAATGGGAGAGCTTTTTATTAAAACAGACAAGATTCTTAGCATTGTAAATACATAAACAATATTTAGCGTAGACGAAGAAAAGATCGAGATTGAGATGATAAAATCACCCTATTTTTGCACGTTTTTGCAAATTATCATCATTCAAATTGTCACAAACAATGGCCTGATCATTGATTTAATTCATCGCAGAAAGAAAATATTGATTTAAACGCAAAATCGAAACAGTGACGCTTCTTTATACTAAAATGTGAGTGCTTGCATATAAATAAATAGCACCAGGAATTTGAGACAGCCTTAAATCGGTCATGTGCTTGACTGCTCATGAATATTTCATATCAGCGACAAGCCAGCAAGCTTTACGTGACGCCCTCCGCCTGACGCCGTGCACTGCAATAAATCCTTCATTGAGAGTAGCTCAATTAACGGGTTCGGAAGAGGGGGAGCGTTATGACCCATCACTTGTCTGTGTGATAAAAAACACAGTGCAGACCGCCAGGTGCTAATCTGTTATCTGGTTGTAGGCACGTTCCAAGCCAGTTACCTAGGTTTAGGGACCTACCTGTATTATGAGAGAATCAGGTTAAGACATGTGTGACGGGTTTCACTTTAATTTTTATTTTGGAATGAATTTAATTTAAATAAAATACGGAAGACAGTCCAGTGACACTTGAGCAAGCCTACTAACATTTTTGTCCACTCATAAAAACGATGGGAACAATTATACTAAAGAGTTGTAGAGCCATCTCTCTTTTTCCTGGGTCCTGGTAAAAGCCAGAACAGAACCACCATGTCCGGGTACTATATGTCAGAATGGGGATTCTTTTCGCCATCGCATGTTTCTACATAATGACAGTATCAGTTAGAATATAATAGGGGGAGGATCCAAATGGTTTTTTGTTTTGTTTTTTTTTTTCTGCTTTTTTTTTTTTTTTTTTTTTGTTTCCCTTTTTTATTTATATATTCATACGTTCATATACTTATTCATGATTGTCTTGTACAGTTTTTGAACTAAAAAAAACCAGCAAATAAAGAAATGAGACTGACTTAATTTGGGTGTATGGATTCGTCAGCATTGCCATTTCTGAGATGATAATTTTTTATTTTTGTGTCAGCTGGTAAAGGCTCATTTCCGGTCAGATCTAAAGCAGATAACGCCCAGCAGGTTTGCGACAGATATATATATATATATGTGCGTGTGTGTGTGTGTCTGTATGTGTGTCTGTGTGTGTCTGTGTGTTAAACTTACATCTAAAAATTGATTTTCAAAGGAATCCTTTTATACCAAAAAAGAAAAAAGAAAAAATCAACATTGGAATGAAACTTGCTATTGACCATATAAGACCAAATTTAGGTGATATATAAATGGTCCTATTTTTCAAAATAGGTAGCTGTGCAATAATTGCCTCATTTGCATAACAATAACTCGGCATCTCTTTTTGGATAATTTAAATAGATAATCTCTTAATTGCACTGTTACAGACATTTTGACAAGCTCAAAATGTAAGATGAAAATGAATTTATATCCAGCTTTCTTTTTTTTTTTTTTTTTTGCTGTGGGTGCATGAGACAAAACATGTGCTAAACCCACTTATACAGAAAGTGTTATATACCCAGACATATATGTACCACTGAATGCAAAGCACATTTTACAATGATAAGTACATTCAGATATAAAGTGTGTGAGTATTAATGTTACTTGATGAATCAGTATATTTTTTGACTAAAATAAAAGCATTTGGTACATTGGATCATTATATTTATTGACTCAACTTAACATATATAAGGTTTAAATAATCTGCGGTTGAAAATGATTTCAAAGCTATCAAAAAAAAAAAGAAGAAACTTGAATGTACAGTCACATGAATTGTTCAAATATTTTACCTATGACTACTTGGGTGCTCTTATTTCGATTCCTGAACCATTCTTTATGATAAATGTTATCTGCAATCAGTTTTTGTCACCTTACAAAAAATGCTAGCAAGTATGAAAATATCAGCAATGAACTTGACAAATTTCAAAATTGGGTAAATGCTAACAAGCAATCTTTAAACATCTCAAAAACTAAGGCAGCTGCATTTACACTTGACTCTTATGGTCATCTATGCTTCAATTGAAGGAGTCGAATTTTACTTCGTAGGGACGAGAAATTGAGAAAAGTTTATAATGGGCACAACACATAAGAGAACTTGGGAATAACGGCAAAGGTCAGTGCTATTCTCTTCATCAACAATTCTTACTGCATATTTACAATTTTCTCTTGTTGCCTCATTGCCTTGAGTCTTCTGTCTTTACAAATGCCATATGAGGCCTATGGGCCACTTCAAATGTGACACACAGATTTGCTTTCCCAAGCGGCTTCTTTACATTTTCTAGATCTCTGACTACTTTTTTTTTAAACATAAAGTTTATACCTCTAATTTTTTCCTGTGCTGGATACCTGCCTCACCTTCAGATATCTTGCTTTCAAAATATTTTCAAAAGCAAAATATGTATATACCACAAATCTGTTAAATTCACACTTCCATTTCTTACACGCATGGTCTTTAATCCTAATAATCAATATCAAATAGATACGTGATATTATTATTCTTGTGAATGTGTCGACAAGGCTTCTCAAAATATATTGAGGCTGCCCTCCCCCCCCCCCCACGGGGGGCTGCAAGCGACGTTTTGCCTTTAAAACATGTCGTACAAGAATTTTATGATTGGATACGTTGAGGGGTGTTCTGGAACTATATGGGGGACAAGCCAGTTGTGTTGCCCCCTCGATTGACAACACTGACTCCACCCAAAGTTCCATACCAATATTCACCACACAAGCGAAATCCCGAAGAATAAATACTATGTGTACTTGATAATGAGTATTGGTGTTTATCTATGGAAGAAATTAAATAACATGCAACTTTTCATACTTCTTGACTCCATCTGTGTCAGTCTGTGACAACTGTTTACCGCTGTGGCTGTCGTATACGGCCAGGTGATGGTATGATATGAAAAAATATAGTCTGGCCCATTCCTGGATCCTTATTACAAACGCAATCATGTTAAAGTATTTCATATTTTGAAACAACCATTATTTGAAGCTAAACCTTAGATACAAAATCTATTTTAAACTTCAAATGTAAATATGTGTCTCAGAAATAAACTGTACACAGTTCACAAGGTTTTATAAAAGGAAACGATTTTTTTACAAATTCAGAACAAGAAGGAAAAATGAAACAATTTAATCACCCCACCCCTCCCCACGCACACATAATGCCTTTATATTTCTCTCCAGGGATTTGTTAAAGGAAAATATTTTTAATGAGCAGCTTAGATGCATCTTAGTTCTTATCATGTATTTGAGGCCTGCCTATTTAATACCAAGGGACCTACTTCAACCTATTCTAACTCACAGTTTTTATTTAATCAAACTGCCTGATGAACTATTTTCTCACAATAATTTGAAAACTTCATACCTTCAGTGCATTGACATCATAGTTCATAAACTTTTCTTCTTGCATTAAAAATTTATTCTCTCACCACAGACTATACATCAGAAAGCCGAATGCATGATAATCAATAGGCTTTCATACTCAGCTTCATGCACATTTTTGATCCTGCACATAATGCGGATCAGTAATGGCGGACCTCGATTCTGGCGTTGAGTCTTCTCCTTTATGTTTTTGCAGCATCGTAAAATTATCTTATCCATAAATGGTTCAATTTATACAGTAAAAAAAACTATATGAACTCAGTTCAAATATAACCAGCAGCTTCTTTTTTTGTTTATCTACTTGTTGGAAGAATTTGAATCTTGAATTGCCATCATTTATAAACTAAGCGTAGATGATGCACATCTTCGAACAAATTGAACAGGCAAAAACGCCGCTGGGCATGCACTGTGTCTTTGAATTCAAACATGAGCAAATCACTATGATCATGATCAATAGTCCCGGACGTGCAATACACTGCAGGTAGAAGATCATGTGGTGTATTTAAACACTTTCCCAAGTTCTAGCCCTACCAAAGGCGGGACATGAAATCGGCTATATGGACACAGTGGCCTAGTGGCGCATATATGTAGGCATGTTAAACCCTCATATTATGACGTACATTGCATCCAGATGGTTTGCGCAGTGTGTAGATCTATGCATAAGCCTGTCTGGGCCTTACATTACCCTTAAAACTGTTTTTATGTTCACCATCCTCAACGTAGCTTCACTGAATCTACTTGCTTGTTATTTACTGTGCCTTATGCAGAGTGGATCTTGGGTATGGGGCCATTAATTAGTAAACATGGTAAACAGGTTATGTCAGGTTAAAAAAATTAGACTACCAGCTACATATACGTACTTGAAAAACACCACGGCCACATATTCCGACATCCCTTGACATTTGGGAAACACAGATGACAAGAACCAAAATAACATTTTCAGTATTCCTGCAAATAAATATGTATTTAAATTATCATGCATCCACAACTTCAAAAAATTTACCTGTTGGGGGCACATAACTACCATATCAAATATGAAAGTTGTAGTGTGTCGTGCAGAAAACACTCTCCTGATTTTTAAACATATTTTTCTCCATATATGCGATAATCTCCCTTTTCCCCTGTAAATCACCCAATTAATGATCAAAATAAAGCTCCGATAGCTCTTCGAACAGTATCAAACCACTGACTGGTCCATGCCCCTTTTATATCAACAGAACTCCACGTTTTCTTAACCACTATTATTTCTGCAATAAATGGGCAGGGTTTTTTTTTTTTTTTTTTTTCGATTCTGTTCGGCATAAAACATGTCTTTAACCGTGGTTTACCAGGTCAAACAAGTGCAAATTTGTGATTTTACGCTAGTGCTTGATCTCTGATGAAAATCGTGGTTCAGGTCAGATAGATTAGTTTTATAATATTTGAGAATTGTATTGATTATGGTACGTGAATTCGGTGTCTGAAAGCAACTTACGGCAAGAACCTGTCAATTGCATGCTTCCAGTTCAGGATCTGATCCTGTCAAAATTGCAGACAAGTGGCGCCTGCTAGGGAAACATATTTGGTTGGACTGGCCCGACAGTGACCGGTAGACACAAACCTGTTGTCAAAATATACTTCAGTGCGAGCCAACACTTTAGTTCCTTTCAAATAGATTCTGGGCAACTGGATTATAAGACACACTGTATTGTTTCCTGTGAACATAGTTTTTCAGTCTTCAGATATATATATATTCTCGGAGGTACTGGAACATGGGATGATTGACACCCCCGAAAGTCCCCCAAACCCAGGGACATCCTCCATCCAGTTGCCATAGGGATGAGAAATATTTCTGAGTGAATCAACACTGGACAATCCACTCTTTTGCCAGCTCTCTTGGTATATTGCGTAGGGATCATTCAAATGGACCTGGTGGCATAGTAGCCTTATAGTGTTCTGAATCATTCACAGTTTCAAGGCGTCATGATTTTGAATCTCCAGATGTAGAACTACTTAAGGCTGAAATAAGGGTACTTAATCATAAATTTCTTCTAGGTGTGGTGTACAGACCCTCAAATGCAAGTTGTTCTTTTTGGGAACATTTTTAAGATAGTATCGATCTAGTGAAGAAATCTAGTATCAAGAATAACTGGTGATCTTAATTCCGATTCCAGTACTCCTTCTGGTCGTAAATTAAAAGACTTTTTGTAGCGCTAATATACTCTCCCTGCATATTGACGAGCTTACAAGAATTACCGAAAATACTGCTACCTGTTTGGACAAATATATTTCAAATATTCCCAACTTCCTATCTAAATATAGAGTGGCTCCTCCACTAGCCAACTGTGACTATTGTATTATTTCAATCAACATTAAATTTGAATGTAAAAATTATCATGTATACATGAGACACTTATAGGATTTCAAGAAAGCAGGCTTTAACCAATCCAGAAATCACCTGGATAATGTCAATTGGGAATGTTGTTTGGAGTCGAATGATGTAGAAAGTTGCTGTCTGGCCTGGTTGGAACGTTTTATACAGGTGGCACGGCACTGTATCCCAAATAAAGATGTAACAATTTGACCTCACGATCTTCCGTGGTACAATTTACACTTCGCTGTTTTAAACGCTAAGTCATGAGGGCACATAATAAGGCCAAATATAAATCACGTGGGCATTAGCCGCCGACTACAGAAAGTTTTGCTGTATGGACTAAATATAATGAACTTCATAATACGTATCAAGAAAAAATAAAGATCGCTAATGTGAATTTAATAAAGATCTTTGTAAATCCCTGGCTAATGGTCTTAGGCGCAAAAACGCATGATGGTGGACAGTTAAACATTTTATGGTAGACAATAAATCGACCGCAAGACCATCACTACTAATTGACGATAACCATACGACCAATGGCCTGTGTAAAGCGATGTCTTTCAACGATTTTTTCCTGGTTTAATGCTACGTTGACACTTTGTCTGCACCTAATCTGCAACAGCCCGAGCTACCTTACAATACTTCAAATGATATAGTGATAGCTGAAAGTGAAGAACTTGATAGTCTAAAACCAATGTCATGAAGGCCACTGGTCCAGACAATATTGGCCCCAAACTGCTCCATGAAGCCACCCCTTCAATTTACATACTTCTTACTAAATTGATCAATCTATCTCTGCAACAAAAAACATTGTCCCTCCTGAGAGGGAAAAGGCCAATGTTTGTCCTCTATATAAAAAAGGCCAAACGAGTTCATGTGACCATTAGAGGCCCATAGCTTTGCTTAGCTGTATAGGAAAAGTGATGAAGAAAATTATGTTTAAACGCGTTTTTAACTTCTTTAGAGGCAACATGATGATAAACGCAAATTAACTTGGATTCATACCCGGTGACTCCACTGTTAATCAGTTACTTTCTCTCTATCATGAATGGCTGTTGATTGACAGAGAGAGGTTAGACTCGTTTTTAGATTGAGCAAGGCATTCGACATTTTGGCATCAGGGGTTACTGCATAAGTTAGCCAAAAGTGCTATAACTGCACATATTCTATCCTGGTTCAGTGATTACATTTCCATCCGAAAACAATTTGTGCTGGCATTCACCGAGGCTCAGCTCTTGAACCACTTCTGTTACTTAATTTACATTAACGACATTGTAAATAAAGTCGAATCTGAAATCAAGCTTTTTGCAAACGATACCTCCCTGTTCCTTACAGTTGACCATCCCATCGCAGCCACTACACCATTAGATACAGATCTTCCTTCACTTTTTGAATGGTTAAATAACTGGTTAGTATCCTTTACCGCGTCAAAGACAGATGTTATTATTTCTTAGAAGCAACAACCAGTACATCACCCGCACTTTTGTTCCAAGGACACCAATTGAACAATTTTAGCAGCCCTAAGCTTTTGAGTTTGATTATAAAAGACAATCTCAAATGGAACAAACATCTAAACCAAATTGTCTTAAAAGCAACAAAGCAATTGATATCATAAAATATCTATATATCGTATGTGTGACGTGTTCTCGAGTATGCCAGTGTGGGATGGGACGGCTGTACGCAGGATGATGAAAACTGTGTGGAAAACGTTCAGCTTGGTTCGGCAAAGGTCGTCTCTAGGGCAATGAAAGCTACTCCAATAGTTAAACTCTGTGAAGAAAACTGGATGGGAGACACTCTCTAAAAGACGTGAGAAATACAAATTGATTCAGATGTACAAAATTGTTCACAATTAAACATCTAGTTATCTATGACATATTTTTCCAAATATTCCCTTGCCTGATACAACTTTCAATTACAACACTCGCAGGTGGCTCGATTTAACACACTTTAGAGATCTGTTGGATTAGTCCTTTTATCCGTCTGCCACAGCCTATGAAACCTTCTTCCCTTAGATACTAGGAATGTCCCTTCCCTGTCACAATTTAAAAAAAAAAACTCCTTCTTTATGCCTAGTGAAAGACCCTTCTCTTTATTATATTGGTAGAAGAAACTCGGCTGCCTTTCATGCCCGACAGTGTATGGGCCACAGCTAGCTTAACAAAAGTTTGTTTCAAAATCGGTCTTTATCTCTTGCCTGATTGTGTGTGCGGTACTGCTGTCGAAGGAGTTTTGCATTTCTTTTTGTCTTGTCCTCAGCATTTAATTCCTCTGAACAAATTACATTTAGCTACAATAAAGATTGCTCTCTTCAAACTTCAAACTCTCCTCTTTGGTTGTTCTGCTTGTAGCCTTGAGAATAATCAGTTTATATTTCCCGCTGTTCAACACTTTATTGATCACGCGAAAAGGTTCAATTTGATGTCATTTATGATTGTAGCACATGGCACGTTCTAATCACAAGCTCCTGATGGAAATAACCGGCTCAGTTGATTCGTTTTATGAGTGCCCGACTATCGTCTTGTCTTTGTTATGTTTAATTCCTTCCTTTATTTTAACTCAGTCTAGAGTCCATTGTCCTCATTTTGTTTTGTATAGCTATATATGTATACTGATCAGACAGGTTCATATCGGCTTCCGTTGATATAGAAGTGCCCATGCTGTTTCTAGAACTGTTATGTAACAAGCCATGTATTGTTTTGTTTATCATTGGTCTGTCAAATATTGAGAAAGCAATCAGTTTAACACGAATAAATAGCATAAATGTCACCCTCCAAACATCATACTGCCGTTGAAGTCAGCTTAGGTAGCAGCCTTGGATTGCACTGGATGCTGGCTAATGTGAAGAATATGCAAGCATTTTAAGCATTTCATGAGGACCCTGACTACGTGAGAGTAGTTGCCAAGCGCAATGGGGATCTTTTCCTGACAGGCAGCAATGCTACTGCACTGATATCCCATAGTGCAGAGTTTGCATTTCAGCAATACCTAAAATATCAGTACCATAACCGCGAGGACACCTCCATATCGGGCAACTGTGTCCAATCTTCGATATCTGTGCTGGTTATACTATTGGTCCATTACAGAGACTTGGTTGTTCAAATATAAATTGACATTATAGCGTAGGCTGCATTTCCTTGTATTTGCATTTTTTTTGGCTTCGAACGATGGTTTTTCACTACATTTTAACCAAATGTATGTATGCGTACATAATATATATATACATATATATATATATATATATATATATATATATATATATATATGAATATATATATGAATATATATATATATATATATATATATATATATATATATATATATATATATATATATATATGTGCGTGTGTGTGTATGCCTGTGTCTGTGCCCGTGTGTCTGTGTGCGTCTGTGTCTGTGTGTGTATGAGTGTGTATGTGTGTGTTTCAATCAAACCAAGATCTGCATGTAATGTATTTGTATGCTATTGACTTGTATATTTTATTTGCCTTGAGCCACGCCACATTGAATATCAATTTATCAATTCATATTTCAGTAAACCTAAATAAGCCGACCAGTATATGTAAACAAATTTTTGCTTCTGGTAATGATAAAAAATGCATCATCCTGTTAGGAGATGCAACATCTTTCTGAAAAGAGACTCTGATCCATATCAAGTCTTTCGATGAAAAGATGTGGCATTTCAACCAGCAACCACTGCATATAGGTTCTCTGAAACCCAGAATATCTTAAACAACAATATCTTACACAACACACAATGTGTTGATGGCATTAGAGTACCAGTGTTCCATACCATTAATATAGTGACCTAAGTTCACAAATTGTATTATATCAAAGTATGGGCACATCAAGCTTGAATTTGGTGTTCGGTTGTGCAGAAAGGACATAAACATATACATACATACAAACGTACATACATACATACACACACACATACATTATATATATATAGACGAGGGTTACTTTGTATTTATCCCCTACTGTCCAAGAAAACAAGACCATTTATATCACTTGTAACATTTTATGTCACTGCATTACATGGGACTTTGACACAGTCATGTCGCGTGCATGAATATAAAAGTTAAATAACAAAAAAGCGGTCGACAACAGGCCTAATGGCGGATTTTTTTTAACGGCCGTCGCTTCAGACAAAAATCTCGGCGAAAAGACACCTTTTTATCATTTCTATATGGAATTAATTTGGTGGAGAGGAGAACTGGAAGGTCACGTTCACTTTGAATGTTGCACCAGCAAACATTCCAAAGTATGCACCCATGGAGCTCAACTGACTGTTGGTTGTCAGATTGGCCCCATCAATGACGGCAGCATTACCAGCTTTCCCCGAAGGAGCGGGACGATGGCCCCGTGCCACGCCAGCTGGGGCAAACGATGAAGACAGAGTCTAGGGAGTGTTTTGGACAGATGTTAGGTCTCTGAAAAGAAGAATAATTTCCCCGGAGAAGGCTGGGCGTGGCGTGCTGTTGATTTCGGCTTGCTGTTGCATAATTGTTTCTGGACTGCACATTTTTTGTGCCCCATCAGCTGTTAAATAGCTTAATGCCTTATGGTTGGCGGGACACTTGGATGTAAAAGTTGACTGCACATCGTGCCTCTTACAGGGTGGTTGGTTTTTCTTCCAATCATTAGTCCTGCATTTTTGGCCCGACTTTGCATCAAGTTTATTCTTACGCGGGGATTTATACCACGGACCATCAGGTTTTCGGCCGTGATTTATGGCAAGGTAAGAAGGCGAGATTGCTTATACCAAATATGGAATTGATTCCTTCCATATTTGGAAAACCATATATCTCTGATTTTACAAATATGGTTAAAAGAAGTCCCAACCATGGGATATGGTCAACAATATCACATAGGCCATATCCCATGGGTTTTCAATGTAATATGTTACAAAGTAGGGGATAAATCTTTGAGAGAACTACCCATGTATAGATAACAAGACTAACAACAAGATAATATTACTTATTTTTGCACATGGGTCCCTTAATTATTGTAAAATGATTCTCACCTGGTCAGTTTGTCTTTGAGGCACTCAAAATGTATTTGTAGTGGTGAATTACTGATACATTTATCGATATCTATAATTACTAGTAATGTCCCATATAAATGATAATATTGCACAAAAAATATCAGGTTATACGTACCATTCACAGTAAGTAAACCGTTGAGTTTGTCTCTCTTTGTGTTTAATACTATAGTTCGCTAAAATATATAATTTGTGGCAATACAAAAATCATATCTTGCAATCAACAAGACATATTTTAATCTGTAAGCATAACAAAGCCTTTTAATTAACACAAAAATCGAGAGACAACGGTAACAAATGTTTATATGGTTTATTTATCATTTGATCTCCCTGATCCGTTTGTCTGGGTAATTGTGACTGCCGAATCCACAACAATACTTTCACAGCTTGCTGTCTGCCCATGCTAATCTCCTGAAGCATATGAGTGGAAGTCCATCAATCAACCAAATAGCATGGGGACCTGGTGATTGTGAAATATGACACAAGGAAGTCCACTCAGATCTTTCTGGGCGAAGTCTTAAACAATGGTGGGAAAGAAATTGAGGTGATTTTCTTGAGCAAGTGTGGTGATGACTGCAAGAAATTCATGTTCCCCGTGAATGACGATAAAACATGAATAGACAGTATCAAAATAATTGAAAATGTAACAAAAGCCAAAACAAAAAATGGAGCAGACAAGACATTACATATTTAGCTGTGATGTAATTATAAAGACACACTAATGAATAAAATCTTTTATCTGTCGATTGTTGAAATTATTAAATAGCTTCTGGACAATATTTTGTTGTTTTTTTTCCGTTGTCGCTCTCTTCTTTTTTTACCAACTTAAGTTACAAATGCCAAAAGCACAAATAAATTTTTCAAAATATGGGTGGACATAAACTAACTTGCCAATTGTGAATTGTAGCTGCAGCGCTGTATATTTGCCATTGTTTATTCATCTGAAATAACAGGCTTGTGTACAGTGGTACATATCACTTAGAACTGCAGTTTTGTTTAACAATGCAGGCATATGTGATATAGACATAATATAATCAATTGTCTTCAGTAAGCAGTTTTCAAAAGACATGCAGTCTTTCGCAGGAAGTGGTCGTGATATCTGGTACAATATCATAATTGTAATACAATTAAGCTAATATATTAATTTAAATATAGAAACAAATGTGAATCTTAGGAAAATGCAATACTGAAACTTTCCAAAATGTCCCGTACGTGACAAAACGTTATCATGAAATATCTCATGTGGGCCATGCTCACATTAATCAGTCTCAAAAAAAATATTTCTAAGGATACTAAAAGTTCTTGATTGTGCATTTCCTCAAAATTTTTACCCGGCGTCACCTCAGTTTATGCAGTCGTCCCATTTCGCTGTTACATAATAATCAACCGTTTTCCGATTTATCTTAACTATTGCCTGAACCACCATTATGGGACCCAGCTTGGACAAGTCCACATCA
Source organism: Hermodice carunculata (assembly GCA_964020975.1). NCBI lineage: Eukaryota > Metazoa > Annelida > Polychaeta > Eunicida > Amphinomidae > Hermodice > Hermodice carunculata. The sequence continues at coordinate 3,135,992 of OZ026627.1, forward strand.
AAACACAGAACCTACATATAAGCATGAAAACACACACAGGCATATATATATATATATATATATATATATATATATATATATATATATATATATATATATATATATATATATATATATGCGTGCGTGTGTGCGTGTGTGTGTATCTTCGTGTGACACAACAGGATTGATCTGCTTTCATCTTCTTGTTTTATGTATTTTTATATGGTGTTTTTTGCTACTTTTGAATCTTTCTCTAACATATGGACCATTTAACACTTATTCCTATTCATTCAATTTGATGACTTGGAGGTAAATGCATACATTCGTATTGATGGCTATGTGAATCAGTAGATGATGACAATGGTAATAAGCATTCATTGAATGCATAGGGGCATTCTGTGAATACAGAGGAGACTTACACAAACCGTTGGGAAATGACCACATGTTTAAATACAAATACTTTTAAAAACTTTGACAAAATGCAGAGGGATATTTTTTATTATATCTTGATAACTTTAAAAATGTTAGCAATTGCATTACCATAAACAACTATAGTGGGGCTGGACCTAGTAATAATTTTGCTTTTTCATTTTTTTTGAAATTCAATATGCATTTAACATTTTATGTTGATTTTTAAAGGCATACACTTACATTAAACGCACATCGCACAATATTGTACGGGCATAAACAACATAATTCATATTTAGCATGGGGAGTCTATGGTAATAAATGCGTGTTTAGCTTACGCTAAAGCCATCGAATCGACCCCTTTCAAACTCGGTACAGTTTGTCCCGTGTAGGTCTTGATATAGTTGAAATGGCATATTTCATTTTATTGTTGATATGTTTGTTTGCTTATTACCACAGTTTTGTCTTGTTGTTTGTTGTATTTAATTTACTGATTGCTTTGTTTGAGTTTGCTTATAGTCTTTTCCTCTTGTTTCGTTTAATTTATTTAGTTTTCTGTCCAAGTAGTTAACTGAGTGATCAATTTATCTATATAGTAACATGCTTATTTGGATAGTTTTTGTCGTCGTTTTTAAAGTTTTGGCTGAGGCACATATTTTATAAAATCAGGCATACATATACATATATATATATATATATATATAATATCTTTTTGGAAGTGCTTAGTACAGTTAAAATCAGTGTTAAGCTTATGTTATTATAATCCTTTGCTTCTTCATATTTTACATATCTGTAGTTTTGCTATATTTCCACTGGTGCTTAGGGTGCAAGATTACCATGCCGCACAAAAGATATTCTATATCACAACATCTCCATTTAAAGCTTACTAGTTTAAAATACTTCGTGTATACAATTACCCCTGTTTGCATCAAAGCAAACTATCACTTTCAGTTTCACTTTTACATATCCAGCTTTTTGCGACATACGACAATTTACAGATGTCTGCATTACATATATAAGGACAAACGTACTTGTCTTTTGGCTCCAGTTTAAAAGGTATACGAAAACCAGACATGTTTGATAAGCGTTTGAAATACTTTTCAAGGCGAAATTATCAAACGTTTTTTCGAAACTGGCACGAGCCTGGCCCTGTTGCATCGTGTTAGAACGTTTAGGACGTTTGTGCAATAAATAAATGATAAGCTTGCGTTCTGCATACTTTACTTAGAAATACCATGATGAAACAAAATTTATTGACATAAGGTTGGAAACATTTCAATTATAATTATCTGTTCAGTTAATCACCAGGTTTCCATGCGTTTACTATGTGTTTCGTATACGATTCCCGTGTCATGCCATCCCACTGAAAGAAATAAAATAGGTTAAAATCAGGGAGGACAGCATTGTCGAAATGTTTGGTTAGGTTGCAAAATGTTTGTCAATACAATGCACCATGTCTTATTTGCACTTAGAGATGTTGCAAGATATTTGAATTTCATCCCTTACCTCTGTCGTTGAGATCACAAATTAGCTGTATGAGAAAAACAAAATCCTCTGTGTGAACAAAGGTATACCAGTAATGTTCATTACATCAAAACCACGTTAACCCGGTCAGAAAAGTATGTCAAAAACTACAGATTCGACCGTATCATGATACATAATTGCCAAAGTTGCATTAAATTTCATAACCAAGTAAAAGGAACTTTTGCTTAATTAGTTAATTAAATGAATCATTGTTCTTTTTTCTGCGATGGTAGTATCAGTCTATTTCCAAAGATTGTTATCCTGTTTTGACTTACCAGTTTGGTTTATTATTATTATTATTATTATTATTATTATTATTATTATTATTATTATTATTATTATTATTATTATTATTATTATTATTATTATTATTATTTTTATTATTATCATTATTATTATTATTATTTATTATCATTATTTTTATTATTATTATTATTATTATTATCATTATTATTATTATTATTATTATTATTATTATCAATGATTTCGTGATAACAACAAAAATGTTGTAAAAAAATTCCAGAATATTAGTATTATATGTAACAAAAACGACTCTCCCAAACACCGAATGACATGAACTTCAATAGGTACTAAGTCGGTGCGTATTGCGGGGAGGGGGGGGGGGGGGGGGTTAGAAAATTGACTTTTAAAAAATCCAGCATAACTCGCCCGTGATGTTTGTTGATATGGTCTGGTCCTCTTGGTTCAGAATTTAATCCTTATATTTAGCTGCAATTAAGTGTTTTATTAAAGTCCAGGCTACAACACAAAAAATTACTATCCTTGATGTTTCTGCTGTATAGCTCAAGGCGTACAGTCAGCATGGGCTTAAAGGATATAGTCATCATCAGCAGCACCAAACTGGACATTCAAATGCGACAGACATAATACAGGTCTGTGATGAAAGCATTTGCCTGTTCCTGTTGTTTATTGGATAGCTTAAAGAGCATCATGCGCTTAGTTTTAATACTGGAATGTCATCATTACCAGGACATAGTGCAGACTTGAACACGAATCATACAGTCAGCCATTATTGTGCAACATGTAAAATTTCATATGTTCTTTCATATATATACGGTGAAACCTGTCTATTGTGGACACATCTGGGGCTGGTAAAAAGTGTCCACAGTTGGCAGGTGTCCACTATAGACAGGTGTATTTAACAAGGAAATTGACCTTCTTTTCGCTCCTGGACATAACTGTCAACAATATACAGGTGTCCGCATTATATAGGTGTCCACAAGGATAGGTTTACTGTATATATATATATATATATATATATATATATATATATATATACATATATATATATACATATATATATATATATATATATATATATATATATATATATATATATATGTATGTATATTGTGGGTATAACAGCACAAGATAAAAAGGCACCTTTACAGATTTTACCAAAAATGAACGAAAAAAGCAGATGTCAAATCCAGATGCCACGCTGCTCCATGAGCGAAACCTTAGTAATAAAAGTGATCTAGCTTTCACAAATCTACTGCTTCAAGGCACCTTGAACTCTTGATGCACTGTGAAATCTAGCTGATGTTCACGTCATCTCTCCAGCAATGATCCAATACTCGCTCTTTTGTCTTCAGCACGAGATACTTTTCAGGCGTGAAAAGTACCTCGCTTCCTGTGCATTGGCACTTCAGAGCTTAAATTGCTCATATTGTTCAAATTGCTTGTCTATAATAACCATTACTATATATTTGATGAACCTTGCAATCTTTGAACCCTGCCATGGGTCCAATGATCATCCTACTAATTTTTTGTCGAGGTGCCAGTTTGACACACTATCGTGCCGCTCTGGTTCCATGAGGTAAGTTTTGTGGTGAGGTATGTATCAAAGGGAGCTGGGTGCTTGAGCGTGAGGTAAGTTTCACACGTAAAGAAGACTTGGCTGACGAAGAAGTTTTACAACCGATTGTGAGGTTTTGAAAGTGAGGTCACTAAAATGCTGCTATGGGAGGACGGCAATTTTTGCACACTCAATAGAAACCCTCCCAAGGTACACTCTCAGTAAGCATGAAAAGAAATGTGGCAAATATTTTTGGAGGAAAAGTTCAGAATGATAATTACTATTAAAGTTCCCATTAACTAACAATGTAATTGATTACACTGTATGCATTAACCGAAAAGTACCCAAGTTCTAAGTTCGTGAAAAACCAGGTTTGCACAGCAACACAGAACACGTGATATTCTCCGTTCTTTGATTCATCGACAAGGTCTGTTTCCACTGATTTTGCCGTAAAGTGGAGAGCCAGATTGGGAAAGAAGACTAACATAACGGAAAAAAAAGAGAGAAAATTCCAATGCTAGCTGCTAGGCAAATTAAGATATAAGGGTCTCGAGAAGTAGTCTTGTGCAATTTTAAAGCATTTGGTTCAGTGTATTCCGACAATATTACTTTATCAAAATAATCACTGGCACTAGGTTGTGTAAAATAATTTGTAGAGACCCACCCAAGGTAGATTTCAGCCAAGTCTGAAGTGGATCCCGCTGACACTTTTCAGGAAACTAAAAATGTATATTGTGGCGTATGGGCGACATATGAATGTAGGGTGGGCGACAGACAAATACAAAAAAAAACTAAGATAATTAACTATCATTAACTCATTAATATGGCCAGTGCTATCCACGACATCATTATCGCTAACGTGAATCTGTTAAGGCTCTTTGGTTTATTGAAATTTCTCAAAAAGAGGCCTGTCAATAAAGTGCAAGCAAACATTTTAGGCCTAGAGAGCTTTTCTGATGGATTGATGTTGGTTTTAGTGTCATTTTGTGGACTTTTATGGATGATGATCATTGTTGAGATGGTGGTTGCAAGTAGTACCATTTTCAATACTGAATTTTATTGACATTTTCAACAAGTTAAGAACCTCCACTTACAAATTCTCTGATTGCTGCAAATTTTGGTCCCTTTTCATAAATTGTATGGTCCTGTATGTGCACGAATGATGCAACTATTCAAGCCAATTTACTGAAAAAGGCCTATAATTTCAAACAAAACTTTTTGCATTTTGTCATGTTAAAACTAGATATGGCTTTTTCGACCATATTGACCTTTGCACTTACGTTTTGGTCTCTTTTGGGTGAATACGAACTATAAATTTATGTGTTTCAGCTATACACACCAAGGAACATTGCCTTTGGTCGGAATTGACTTGGATTTGTTTCGTTAGGACTACGGTTTGGATATGGTAATGACACTGTTTGAATATGCCCTTCCTGTAATTGAAAAAACAATAGAATTTTAAATCTGAAAGTACCAAATATGTTGTTTCACTTTGAGTTTCCCTTTCATGAAAGGCCAAAGTCACAAACTTGCGTAGAAATATGTCGTGACAATAGCCAAATCGTTACAAAGTTCAGTTTACCAATGCAAGTGCCCATGTAAGACAAAGCCTGGGTCTAGGCCTACCACTCTATGTGTGACTATCGTTTCGGCTTGCAATGATCGAAGTTCAGTAAGATGATTATTCCAGTGACTATTACACAGGGGGTGGTAGCCTCGTCGACCTAAATGAAATAGGACTAACCTGAGGTATAACTACCGAAGTGTGAATAGCATTATGAGACCATTACGTGTCAATATCGTAGTTTTTAGCTTCGAAGAGAAGTCTGCACATTAGTGAAGCTAGTTCGTGTATTAAAAGAGAAAGTTAAGGCACTCATGACTGGACAATATGCAGTGCTGGTACGCTGCATGTACAAGGACAACATTTATAACAATTTGGGCCCTATTGAACTCGAGGATTTTTCTTTTTTTTTAATCGCTCAAACTTGAATCTGAAGTTCCATCTTACTTTGTAGAGACACTCTGTTATCTTTCCGATATTAGCCACGCTAGTTTACATACTTTTTAACTAGATGATTAGGACTCATATATATGCACTTTTATTTTCCTCAGCGCCGCCACAGACAACCATTTTGCCCAACTGGTTTCATTTTTGCTGATATTTTCAGGCAAAATATCCCTGCGGTTGTTTTAATATTTTACCAATATCTTATTGTAATAAATTTCGTGATAGTGATCACCTGACAAGATATATATGTTAAACACATATCGTTAAGATGAAAAGTGCTGTTTAGAGCTGGTATAGAATAGCAGCCAATTTATTACGTATCCAAGTTATTTTCCACGAGACAGATTTTAGCGCGTGCAGCATTTCCTCCAGAGAAGACACTTATTGAAAATTTTGCTTCATTATTCAGGTCAAAAGTGTTGATGCAACATATGATTCTATATTGTGTGTACGACATAAATGTTCGAAACAGACATCGGTTTTTCCATTAGACAGTTTTGTAGATGTTCTGGCATTACAACCTCAGTACGGGTCTATTTATTACCACTAAAAGTAATGTAAAAATGTGAATGCTTGCCTTCAAAGCATCCCCAACTCGCTATCCCGTTCACTGATGTGGGCACTCGCCAGGGTCTGCCAGTCATCCGTTGATTATTGTTTCTATTGCGCAATTATTCTAATTAACATGACCAACATAATAACACAATCATGGCCTTCCAAGCCACTAGAGGCAGCCTTCCTCACCAGTCAAACAAGATGATAAATTATTAATAAGCTACTAACTGACAAATCAGGTAGCACTTCCGGTTATGTGGCTCGACGAAGCAAAGCGAACCCCACCCCCACCCCATCCCAACCCCGTCGAATGGTATTTAACAACTAAATGGTCGTGAAAATATTCTGGTGCATTACTTTTACCTTTTCGACCTTAATTTGCATGCTCAGTCATATCAGGTTCATTTGTTGATCGAATTTAGTCAATCAAAATACGATTTCGGTATCTCGCAAGTGCATATTTGAGTGTGCCATTTTTAATTTGCATTCAGGCACAAATTACTTCACCGTAACCTGGTAACGATGGTGAATTCCAGAATTGCACAAATGGTCTGACATTTGTCGATTAGCTATACACAGTCAAATACGTGGTGTTGTGCTGCCGCTTATATTTTATTTGATAAAATTTAAATTAATGCAGGATTTCAATTCACCTTTTCAATTTTCATCACACTACGATTTAATTATTGAACCAATAGTAATGCTTTTGCGTACCTGCGGTGAACTCTGGACCTACAGGTGTTCTGAGATTTGTCGATTAACATAGGCCAAGTCAATAGCTGGCGGATTGTAGATACGTTGTGTTTTGCTTGCTGTTTATTTTATATTTGATCAAATTAGAATCATCACAAGGACAAGAAACCGTTTGTGTCAGCCTTTATGTCAACGCCAAAGAAAGCATGTGTTCCTAGCGAGTCACAGTCGTGTTTGACAAGTGGACAAGAAAAAATTTCGGAAAACGTGAAAATTACAGTAGCAAAATTTGTCCTACGACTTCATGGCGAAGTAAAGTAAATTAGCATCTTAGATCAAGACTGGAATTATAACCGGTGGGACTGAGGATATCTCCCATTCCAATCATCTGTGTCAAAAATGGAAAGATGTACAGTGGATTGGAATTAAAAAAATGCCAGGAAAGAACAAGGCAATAGGATAACCTAATAGCACCAAATACAGGATCAGATTGGCATACATATGAAACATTCTGCTGTGCATTCTCACAAATGAATTGCCACTAAGTACTGTGAAAAATCTTGAATAAACAAATCCTACGATTACACCACAGCCCACTTTCTCCCTGAACGCTTGATTATTTAAATATAAATGTCGCACAATTAGCGTCACTTCCCAGCGTGCTATTGTGCATTCGCACTGTTTGACCAATACGATCTGCGTGCACCATCGCACGCTGGTCAGCTTCTCTATCCAAAGAACAGGGGAAGCCCTGACGAGAGCACATCAGAAATATATATAGTGATCTAGGAGGATCCTGTGGAGGCAATATGAAAGCTTGAGTGCGGTCAAATCTAATTTTGTAACTTTGAAATGCATAAAGACATCATCCAACGTTTGACAAAATCAGCACGCTATTTTGCTTTGAAATAGCAATCCAAATAGAACGATTAAATGAAAATAAACAAACTAATGCAGTTAAAAAAGGATGTTTTCATCACCGAATGTCTATTAATTATATAAGAATTTTTGTATTCTAGAAAGCGAGTTACATGTTAGAACAAAGTTATATATTTCGTTTCTGTAGGTCATATAAAAAATCCATATAGTGACATACCTAGTCATTAAAGTTCACAACTAAAAACATATAGAGGTGTGAAAATCGCGTAATGAAAAATCCATTGCATGGAGGCTAACTATTTCAATAATATTACTTGAGGTACAGCTACAGCCAATTAAGGAGGACATTTTAAACACGAGACGGTTGCAAACGCTGTAACATAGAAAAACAAAGTATCATATTTGCATTAGCTGGATACAATGTCATAAAAATGAAGAGTAGCACAATCTTTCCATTCTGAAAAATGACAGGCGATATTTTTCATGTATGTCAAATCGCATATCTTCAAGGATTTGAGGATACTTGAGTATTTGTTTTAAGCAAACTGTTTTTTCTTTATACCTGTAAACTTTATTACATGAAAACTGAGTACAATGGCACAGTAATGGTTACGTTGCTGAAGGTTCTCGGCCAGGTTGAATTTTGGAAGTGCGTAGCAGGGAGGTGTATACTACATGGGTCTTTGGCAGAGGTCAAGAGGACTGACAAAGGGATGGGCCATTTTCATTGCAGTGGGTGCAGTGAATTCACTTTTTTACAATCCTGAGAGTCAATAAATGGACCACCAGCTGCATTTTCTTACGGCAAGACTTCCCAATAGATACAGGAAAACCTTTATTATTTCAAGATAGATTTCTTTGTTCTCCCTTTGGAAGCCAAGCTTTTTTCTGTGCTTACGTTCACGAAGACCTGGTCGTAATGGTAGTATATAAGAACTAGTGAAACACGAATGATGTTATTTAAGAGCAAATCTATTCAGCAGTGTGTCTTCGTTACGTTAACAGTCAAAGAATTCATATTACGTTGAAAAACGCAGAAACAAAGGGGAATGGATAAAATAAGCAAAAACCACATAGTATATGTATATATATTTTTAATTCATTTAGCTTATAATATTACCACTGAGAGAATGACCAAATCCTAGGCCCAGTCATTCTGTACATACAAACATAAAATGCAGTTAATTATAACGTGTTTTGCACATTCAATCATTCTTTGAAGTCAAAACGAGAATATATATATATGCTGGAAGCATGACAGTTGAATTGTTGTGAGTTTCATTTGAAATTGAAAACGTTAAGGGTAGGTAAGAGTAGTAACAATAGTTAAATCAGCTGACAACATGTGACAGAGAGGCGTGTCTGCAGATATCATACGAATCACATGTACATGATTGCAAGGCACAACATATCTTAGGCTCTGGTAGAAGTGAATAACTCGCTTGGTTCATTGAATCTCTGAAGTTGAAGGGTACCAGAAACTGGACAGATCTTGGGAATGTTGTCAATTGTCTTTTTCACCTGTTCAGCCGGTACCCCAAAAAGAACACATGGCTGGAGTATGATAGCTTGATACAGGATTTGACATATGTGTGTGTGTGTGTGTGTGTGTGTGTGTGTGTGTCTGTGTGTGTGTGTTTGGAGTTACCTAATCTTACGCAGGTACATTTTAGCTTCAGTAAGCCGCTTTCACCAGAATGTACTTACTCAAGGCAGCCTTGGCGGCAATTTTAAATTTTAAGATTTCAACTATTTGTCATTGTGCATTTCAATCTGAAAGACCAACTGTTATAAAAAAACCGAGTGTATTGTTGTTGTTGTTTTTGCTATTGTTGTTGTTGTTGTTGCTGTTGTTGTTGTTGTTGTTGTTGTTGTTGTTGTTGTTGTTGTTGTTGTTTGAAGGGGAAAATATCAGAAGTATCACAGTTTGGGTTCTTGAGTGCAAATTAATAATCGTACTAAATACTTGAAATGAAATCTCAAATTATAATGCTTTGGCAAAGTTTTCAAAACAGTCTTTGTTTGAAGTATACATGTCATTCAGAGTTTTGTCCCTATAGAATGTTAGGATTGTAGTAGCTTCTCAAGGTTAAACCAATATTTCGTAACTTTCAAGAATGACAGCCCTGTTTGCCCAAACTTTAAAAGCCGCGGTCCAGGTCACAGCCCTAAATTAATATCACAGACTTACAATTTCTATGGCTGAAGGAGTTTGGGCAGAACCGTGTCATTTACTCAGCTTTAATGATTAAAAACTTACGTATGTCTATTAAATAATGCATTTGTATGAGATGTTTTGT